>CM052896.1:62830517-62858015 GCA_028534135.1 Potos flavus
CGGGGATGCGCGGGAGGAAGGGGAGGAAGATGCCAGGCGCTTAGGTGCGGAGCGGGGGGGGGGAATGATGGCGTAGCCCCCAGGGCGCGGGCACTTACTCCGTTGGGGCTGGGGGTGATCTCTACAGTGCTGTCGATTTTGGTGCCGCCCCCGCCATTGGGCTCGGGGGTCCCGGTGGCTACCCGGGGAGCCAGCTTGCCGACCGCAGGGGCCCTGCCGGCCCTCACCGAATGGATGCGCTGTCCTCTGGCCCAGTGGGGCGCCGGATGCCGGGACACAGAGGCCGGAGAGACCCCGCTCTGCAGCTCTGCAGCCGCGGGCGCCTCCTTCGTCTCTGCGATCTCTGCGCTGCTTTCCCCTCCCCTTCCTCCAGACTCTCCTCCCCTTCCCACGTCAGCAGAACCTTCGGTCCAGACTCTTCGTCAGAGGGAGGAAGGGGGGCCAGGGCCCAGGGGCTCTGTCTCTGTTCCCTGGGTCTGCGGGCCATTGCGGTAAAAAGGAAAGAAAGCTGAAGGATAGTCGCTACCCAGGCAGTTGCCAGAGAGTCCTTCTTTGCTTCCAATTCTTCCTCATCATTCATTCATCCAGCCATCTTTCCATCCATCCACTCATTCGTAAAATTTATTGAGAGTCTATTATGTGCCTGGCATTGTGCTAGGCTTTGGGGGACGACGGGATGGACAAGACCACCTTGGAGTAGCTTACTTTGGAGACAGCGGTGTATATGGGCAACTACAGTTCAGGGGATGCACACGAAGGACTGGGTTGGACCCTGTAAGCAGCCCCAGCTGCGGTCCACAAGACCACCCTGTCTTGTCATTTCTCAGCATCATTTGGCACTGTTGACCACCCCCCTCCTCTAAACACTTTATTTTTTGGTTGCTAAGTCTCACACACTCCTCGTTTTCTTTCTCTTGCTTCTCTTTTCTCCAGGGCAGCTTTCTCCTCTTCACCATCATTGTGTCTGTGAGCCTGAGGCTTGGTCCTGTGTCCTCCTCTCAGTTTCCTGTTCTTTCCCACCTTGAAATCTCACCCATGTCCACAGCCTCATTCACCCCCACTATAAACAACACAAATCTGATCTCCAGATCCACATCTCTGGCTCCCACCTCTCTTCTGAGCCCCAGACCTATGAAGCCACCTCTTATTCATCCTCTTAACCTTGGGTGACTCATAGGGACCTCAAACTCATATATCCAAGACCAAACCCATGCTTTTCCCCTTGTAATGTGGTTGTCCTCTACTGCCTCTTTCCCCCAGTGAATGGCACCCTCATCACTCAACTGTGGCCAGGTGCTCGGGCGACAGCCCTTAACAATGCCTCCTCCTTATCCCTGTGCCAAATCCTTTACAAAATGCTGTCCATTTTACTTCCTATGTAGTTCTCACTCTGCTTCTCTACATCTCTACCACCGTTAGTCAAGCTACCTGTTGCCCAGACTGCTTGGCCTCCTAACTGATGTTCTGCATCCACATCGTTTCTGCCCCCTTCCCCTAACCTTATTTCTAGTGCAGGTGGAGTGATTTTTTCAAAATGCGGATCTGTTTGTGCCCCTTTCCTGCTTAATAGCCTTCAATGGCTCCTCCTCACCAACAAGGTAAGTACTAATATTCCAGAAGCCTCATACATGCTCCCTGGTGCTTCACCTTGCTTCTCTCCCCAGACTGCATTCATCATACTGGCCTTCTTTCAGTTTTCCCAGTGCCACAGGGCCGTTGCACTAGTTGGTCTTTATGCCTGAGGGCTTCTCCTCCCCTAGTCAAGTTCTCATCCTTCAGCTATCAGCTCAAGCATATCTGCCTCAGAGAAGCCTTGTCTAACCCCTAGACTTGCTACTGAAAGTGTGATTTACACACCAGCACTCCCATGTCATCCGGGAGCTTGTTAGAAATGCAGAGTTCAAGCCCTTGAATCATAATCTTCCTTTTAACCAGATCCCCAGATATATGTACATTCAAGTCAGAGACACACTTCTCTAAGAGATTTAATACCTAATTGATACTGTATTCTCTAGTCTAAGGTTAAGGGCTAGAAAGGAGTGTGTGCTGTTAGTCTCAGCCAGGAAATCCACTGCCTCTTCTCTCCACTGAACCACACACTTCCAATTTGTCCCCTCTGTTCAGAAATTTTCCAAATATGGGAACTCTTCTAATACATTAAGCAGCTTCCCACTGCTCCTCTACCCTTACCTCATTTCAGTATCTCTTTAGGATTTACTTTGGTGTGGTCACAGCCAACATTCCTTGGGGATTCGATTGTCCTTGTGTCTGTCCTGGAATTCTATATAATCCCTTAACTTTATGTGGCACTGGGCCATTCACATGCATTATCTTGTTACAGCCTCACAACCCGGTGAGACCCTTCCGATCATCCTCCTACTAAAGGTGAAGCCAGGACTTGGAGGGACTGACCGGAGTTACCTGCAGACACGCAGCTGCATGACCGACTTGGGACTTGCACTGAAACCTGACTCTATTTCTGGCTTGCTCTCTTGACGTTCTTTCTGGGAGATGATGGAGGATAGCCCTGTTACAAGTCTTCAGCACACAAGGGTGAATTTGGGTGACCCCAGAATCTGGAAGGGCGTTTTCTTTTGAGAGTGAAATGATAAAGAAGGGACCCAAAATGGAGAAGGCAGTGGCATGGGGGGGGCAGCAAAAGACTCAGACTGTGACTGAAGTTTGGGGTGCCTCTAATCCAGTCGAGGTGCCAAGGTGTCATCTGGGGAAAGTACAATGGAAGCAATGAATCTGTGGCTTGGACTTCTTCCCTGTGGTAAGTGGCTGCAGTGATCGCCCATCTAAGCCATGGCTCGTCAATGTCACCAATGCCTGAGGACTATGGACTAACAGCACATTGCATTCACTTGGCCCCCTAGCTCCTCTAAAAGAAGGTGTGTCTAGAAGGATGGTCAGCAGGAGGCCTGGGAAGGGGGGCTGAAGGAGCCAGACCTTCTCGCCTTAACCTAAGGGAGAGGGCACCCAGGCCAGCCAGCAGCACTGTCCAGTCGGCCAGAGCTGTCCTGTGGCGCCAAGCTGAGGACAGGGCTTCACTACGGTCTCTCCCTCATCCAGTTAGTCCCTCACATCATCCTGTTTATTTCCATTACCAGCAACTGTCGAATCTGTGGCAGGTATTTTTTTTATTTACTTATTTTAACTGACTCAGTTTTATCCATCCCATCCCACAATGTACCTTCAGACCTGTGCTTGGCACATCATGGGAGCTGAAACCCGCCGGATGAATAGTTATTGAAAATAACAGCAAGATCTCCCCCCAGACCTAAGGACATGCTGCCCACAGTGTGTGTCCCGTCGGTTTGGCCAAGGGGCACCAGGCCTGGCCCCTCCCCCAAGCACCCAAGAAGCAGAGTCAGAGAACCAGACAGCGGGGCTCACTGAGGCCCAGCTCTGTCCTTCCTCCCGTGGGCAGGAGCCCTTGGGCCTCTCCCAGACCTCCACATTCTGGGCGGTCAACGTCCTGCCCTCACTCGCGGCCAGCAGTGAGGTGCTGATCTTCTAGAGCCAAGAACCAGGACAAGAAAGGGGCTCCGGGCGGCCCCAGGTTTCAGCCACCTAATTCTCTGTGGGGCTGTGTTTCCAGAGGTGGGTGGCAGTGCAGTGACCAAGAACCTCCCCACCCCAGGCTAAAACAGAAGAGTCCAGTTCCTCCCTGCCCCAAAGGGCCTGGCCCCTGCTCCTGACAAAACAGGGAATACTATTAAATATAAATAATTTATACAAAATGGCTCGTACAAAAAGCTGCGGGAGGGGGAGGGACATCTCTGTGAGAGACTGAGATGACCAGAAGGGGAAAGATGCCCCCACCTCTCCTGGTCCCTAAAACGGAGCCCTCCGGGCCGCCCAGTCCCAGCAGGGGGCTCCGGCCGGCAGGAGGGAGGTGGAGCAGGGCCGAGCGGGGCTCAGGGGGCCAGGCTGGAGAGCAGAGTGGTGAACTGCAAGGCCTGCCCTGCCAGCTCTGCCACGCGCTGCGCCATCTCTTGGGCCGCAGGGTGGGAGGGGTAGCCCAGGGCGGCCCCCTTGACAGCCAGCACGGTGGCCCGCAGTGCCTGGCCCAGTGCTGTACCTGCAGCCCCAACCTGGGCTCGCAGAGGGGCGGAGGCTGCCAGCCGGCCCAGAGTGTCCCCAACAAACACCAGGCGGTGAGCGGCCACCACCACCCGCTTGCCGTGGGGCACGAAGAGGCGTGGGGGCTGGTTGGCCCGGGTGCTGGACGTGAGAGCCGCCACGGCAGCCTGCAGGGCTGAGTAGTGGCTCTGGCACTGGCCTGCGTAGAAGTGCAGGAGCTGTAGGTCTCCGGTGGGCAGATCCAGCGGCTCCCCGGGGGACGGGGCCTCCTGGTGGCAAGAGCAGTGGTTGGCAGGCACGCTCGTGGCGGTGCTCCTTTTGCAAACCCTTCTTCCCTCCTTCCCTTGCTCTGTTCCTCACTCCTTCCCTTCTGCCTGAGCTCTTCCCTCTGCCCGCCCCAACATTTAAATTCTCATAGCCAGGGCCAGGCAAGTGCCCGGAGCTGATGTCAAATCAATCTGGATTCAAGCGAGTCTCTGAACTTGTTTCCTTAGCTCTAAAATGGGGCCTCTGGGGCCACGCTGTCCAGTGTCGACATCATGCGAACTACATGTGTAATAAAAATCTTTCTAGTAGCCATGTTAAGTAAAAAGAAAGCAGATTTTTCCCCTAACTCCGGATATAAAAATTGTTGTAATTTCAACATGTAATCAATATAAAAATGACTGATGTTTCTTTTCACTCTAAGCCCGCAAAATCTGGTGTGTGTTTGTTTTATACGTACAGTGCCTTTCAATTCAGTCTAGCCACATTTCAAGGGCGCGGTAGCTGCACGTGGCCAGGGGCCACCATAGTGGATAGTGCTGTTCCAGTGTCTGCCGCCCAAGGCCGCAGTGCAGTTACTGCCGCAGTGCGTAGAGAGGGCTTAGAACAGAACGTTGCACATGGTGAGCACTGCACGAGTACTAACTGGGGCTGTGATTAGTGCTGACCTGTGCGATGTGCTTGGCACAGTGCCCGCAGCTGGGATCTTCCTGTAAAACGGTAGCTACGATGCTTAGGACCATTCTAGACAGTCGAGGAGACCACCTCACTTTCCTCAGGCCCGGAGAGATTAGGGCCCCTGGCTTCTTACTGGTGGAGCTGGGATTAGAAGCCAGTCTCTTAGAGACCCAGGAATTCACAGTTGGAAGGAGCCTCAAAAGTCACCTGGCCCAGCCCAAAATTCTCTCTGCTTCCCTGGCTGCTCGATTTTCTGATTCCTCTCCAGCACATTCTTTCCCCTCTTTCTGAATTCCTGATTTCCCTTTCCAGGTTCTAGCTCCTTCCTGCTGAATTCACGCTCCTCTCTCTCCCAGCTCCGGCTCCCCAAGTTCTTACCCCCATCCTAATCTCCCTCCCTCCCTGCTTCCCCCAAGTTCCTGTTCCTCCTTCCTGTCCCCACAGGGTTACCTGCTGCTCCAGCGGCCCCCTCTCCAGCAGTTCCGGATCCCCTGGGAAGGCTTTATCCAGGGGCCTAGATCCCTGAGCTTTATCCATGCCCTGTGGGAGGGGCCAGGGTCTCAGTATGGGGTTGGGGGAGCAGGGCAGGTGCCCCCTCCCCCATGTGCCTGCCCCTTCCCCCTCCCTCTTTCTTCCTCAGGTCTCTCCTGCCATCAGAGGTTGCAGGTCCTTGACTCCAGGTCTGGGAGAGTTCTGGTGGCAGGTCAGATGGCTTGGGGACCCCAGGCTGGGTTTAGAAGGAATGTGGCACCGGTACAAGTGGTGGGGCCAAGTACTGGGGTCCCAGGCCATAGGGTGCAAGGCCAGTGGAGGAAGGGAGGAGGGAAGAAAGGGAAGGTCCCTCTGGTTACCTTGGGGGCATTTCTGGTGGGGCTGGTGGGCGGGGAGCTCACCTTCAGGTGGACATAGTCGTACTCCTCAGCCATCGGGATGCCCTCATACTCATTGTGGTGTCCTGCCGGATCGTCCTCTACCTCCCCGCCCTCTGGATCCCCCTCAACCTTGGGGCCCCCGTAGCCAGGCAGGCGGGGTGGGGGTGGGGGTAGAGGTCGGTCCTGGATGGTGCCTTTCCGGCCTGGAGCAGGAGAGGGAGCAGGGGAAGGGCTGGGGGCCTCAGGGACAGGCAGGGCAGGCAGAGGGCGGCGGGACAGGCTCTCGGCTGAGGGCAAGCGGGGCCTGTGTGGGAGTGGGGGGCTTCTGGCCAGAAGCAGGGCCAAGGTGTCCAGGTCATTGGAGGCCGAGGCTCCTGGGGGCTCTGGAGAAGGGGGCGCCTCTGGTCCCAGCAGGGGCACATCGTAGATGCCCTCATCAGTGCCTCCACCTTCCCCATCTGCTAGCAGTTCCTCCGGCGCTTCGTACAGATTGAGCAGGGCTGAGGCCCGTTTCAGGTTGGAGGGGGCAGCGTAGAGTGGGGGCTCAGGTTCCCGGCCCCCTTCCCACTCCAGATCCGCTTCCAGCTCTGATGGTAGCTTTGGGGCCAAAGGCACATCGTAGGGAGCTTCATCCTCTCCAGGGGGCTGTGGGGCACCCTGGGCCAGAGGTCGGGTGAAGGAGGCAGGAGAGTCGTAGGGACCACTGGCAGGAACTCGGAGGGCAGCGGGGGGCACATCATAGACCTGGAGGGGGAGCCGAGCCACCAGTTATGGTCAGACTCAGCAGTGGATGCCCACGGAGAGCCCTCTGTTCCCTGCCCGGCATACACATGGGTGTCTAGCTCTCACCTCCAGGGCGTCTCCAGGGGCAGCCGGCTGGGTCCCACTCCCTCTGGGGACCTTGTAGATGGGATCAGGGGAGGGCGGGCAGGGTCCAGCCGGAGGTCCTAAGGTAGGACAGGGCCGAGCTGGGGGCGGCACCACATATACCTGGGGGATCAAGACAGGAGTGGGGACCAGAGAAGCAGATAGTGTATGCTGTAGAGGAGCTTACACCCATTCTGGCCCCCACCCCGTGCCCATGGGGAGACACAGCCCAGGAAGGGTCGGCAGACAGGTTTCACCCAGCTCCGGGTCCGTGAGGAGCTGCGGTCTCAGGGCTCGCCTTGCCCCGCCTTGCTGCAGGCACCAGCAGAGGGGAACAGGGCTCTTCTGGCTTGGGGTGGGGAGGGCTCCAGCTCTCACCTCCTGGTCCTCATTGCTGTGCTCTGGGGCTGGAGACAGTGAGCCAGGCTGGGCTGGGGGCGCCTGGGTGAGCCCGGGTTGGGGTGCGGGGCCAGCAGGAAGGAGCTTCACTCTGTTGGCGGGCACAATGCCCTGCTGGCCATGCAGAGAGCAGAGGCACCAGCCGTCCAGGCCACCAGCGCCCTCCCTCTGCAGTACCCGGAGGACGTCCCCTCGGCGGAAGGACAGCTCCTGGGGGGACTCAGCGGTGTTGTCGTACAGCGCCCGGGCCAGCTGGGCCTGGTGGGGGAGGCGGGAGTGGGGAGAGGGGTCTCACACACATGGCAGGTCAGCAGGTCCCTTGCTCAGAAATATCAGAGCTCCCCACGTCCCTCAAGCTACAGATCTGAACTGACTTAGCCCTTCTTGACTGGGTCCTGCCTTGTCTCCAGCTTCATCCCCTGTTCTCTTCCTCTTCCTGTCTATTCCCTGAACTAGAGAAAGTCTTTTCCACTTCAGGGGCTTTGCACTTGTGGTTTCCTTCACCCAGAGTGCTCTTGCCCTGACTCATCACCTGACTGGCCCTTTTTCACCCTTCAGTTCTGCTTAAGTGTCTCCTTCTCAAAGAGGTCTTTCCTTCGCTCTTCTCCCTACCCCACTCTGTGTCCACCTCCACCACTGTGTCCTTCATCAGACCTTACATCATTTGCCTACTTCGTTTCTTATTGTCTATCTCTTCCCTTACCCTGTAAGCTCTGGGAGAACAGGGACGGCTCTATTCCTGGCCCCTGCCAAAGGGCTTCACCTGGAATCAGGTCTCGAGGAACACGTGTTGAATGAATTCCCTCCAAAGCTTCGTGTACGTGAGAAAGCCCCACTAAGCTTTGCCAGAGACTCTCCTTCACCTTCCCTGTTCCCCAGTCAGCATCCCCCACAAGCAGAAGGTTAGACTGAGTGGCTGCAGAGACCCAGCAATCCAAGAGAGACTGGGAAAAACCCAGCCCAGACAGTGCCTAGGCATAAAAAGGAAGAAAACAGAAACTGAAGCAACTGTTTTGTTCTCGGTCTCTGCGAGGAAGGTTCTATCAGAGGAAGCTGAGGTTACCATGGAGAGGAGAAAAGAGTATACACTCTAGTGTGTGTGTGTGCGTGGAGGAGGGGCTGGCAGACCAACCAAGAGCAAACATTTGTCAGCCTGTTTCCAGGCCTGTCTGGTAGGGACAGCTAAGCTTTGTTGCTTAGAGAGCAACCTGCTCAGGTGGAAAGTCACAGATATCAAGGGCAAATTATGTATCCAGCACCGTGCAAGTCTTTACACTATTCATCTCATCTCATTTAATCTCAAAACACCCTTACGAGAAAGGAGCCATCATTATCCCCATTTGGAAAGGCGGCTGGGACAGAGAGGGTAGGACTCTGCCCCCCAACAGAGAGCTGGTGCCGCCGGCGGAGGTGACTCGAACCCCAGGCTGTTTGACTCCAGAGTCAAGTGCTCTCGGTCACCCCCTCCTGCTTCTCCACAACCACAAACACGAGGTTCTACTTTCTTCTTCTGTTAGTGACTTAACCTCTTGGTTAGGTAGAGTCCGTGACTCAAACATGACTCAAGTGCATAGGAAGTCTTCCTTATACCCAATCTCTCTTTGCTATTCACCCCTCACAGGGCTCCGGTCCCATGTTGCCCTTTGGTAGAATCAAGCTTCCAGCACTCACAATACCGGAACGGGTTCTGGTTGGATTGTGCTTGCTAAGTGATGGCGCCTGCCGGCGGGATCCCAGGCAGTGGCGGCGGGCAGCAGGAATTAGGCATCCCCAAGCAGGTAATCCATGTGCGCTAATTCAGTAGGACACCTCAAGCTAAAGGTCTCTGGCAGGTGCCCATTTGGCCGCCAGGCCCTGGAGAGAAGGAGGCCGCGCTCAGCCAGCAAGAGTGCATGTTCCTTTCACAGGCATTTCCCTTCGGTGGAGAGAGGGGGTCCAGCCTTCATAGTCGAGTGATTTTAACAACAAACGGACTTCTCCTCTTCCCTGGTTCCTGACTCATCAAACCATTTTCTGATTATAGTTTGGCTTCTAAAGGATATTGTCCCACAGAAAGAAAACATGCTAACCAGATGGCACAAATTCCCGGTTAGCTCAGCACTTTTCTTTCTAATTGTTAATTTGAAATTAGTGTTTTGGATTAGGCAGGGGGTGAAGAGCACTGTTCTGAGGCAGACAGACCCGGGGTTGAGTCCCGGCTCTGTCCCTTTCTAACTGGGTGACTTTGGGCAGGTGGTTTGACCTTCCCAAGCCTTCTGTTTCCTCCTTTGTAGAATTCCATGGCCATATCCCAATATCTACTTCCGGATAATAACAACACTATCCTCACAGGGTCGTGGCGAGGACTGGAGGAGATAATGCATCAAACAACCAGGACAAACCAGGACAAAGCTTAGGACCCGCACGGGGCCAGTATATGCTCAACGAATATTAACTGCTATTAGGATCCTGTGAGTTTGATGAATGTAAATGCCACCTCCCACCTCTAGATAAAAAGAAAAATCTATCTTCTGGGACTACAAAGCTGACCTAAGCAAGCCCTGAGCCAGCATCTTTATGTCAGAGTACCCCTCCCTGTTTTCAGGACCTCCCCCTCTCCAGGCTCTGAATTCAGGTCTTCTCACCATCACACACATTGAGGAGCTAAAAGGAGTTTGGTCTGAGAAGGAATGAAAACTGAACTCGTCCTTGAGGGGTGTGGGGGGATGTCAGGAGCCCTGCTTCTCGTCTTTCCAGCCTCATCGTCCTCCTGCCCAGAGTACCCATTTGGAGGGCGCCAGAAAGCCAGAGGTAGCCTCCCTTTCCCCAGAAATCGCAGGGTCTAGGGAAGGGTGGAAAGGGGACAAGAGTTGCTTGGACTCAGACTCTAAAGCGTGCAGGGCAGAAAGCAGAGGTGGGGCTGTGGAGAGCTCCTCCTTGTGTTAAGGTATGAATTCTGTCCAATGGGGCCAAACCTCTGGGCCTCATGATTTCAGGAACCCAGGCCAGAGTTGCTGATAGACTGACTGATGACGGGTGTGGCCACCTGGTCTACCCCCTCCTCAGGGGCCCAGCTGACTTGTGAGGGAGTGGCTGCCTTAACTGGGGGGTGGCAGTGGGCCACATGCTCTCTGGGAGGCCTCCTCCCACTGTCCCATCATGCCAGCTGTCTCCTCCCTTTGTCCCCAGTCCCCGGAAAGTGGCCAGAGGCTGGCTGACATCACCTCTCCTCCTCCCTCTATTTTCTCTCTCTCCCTGCCTGATCTCCCTCTTTTGCTTTATTTCCCCCCTTTCCTCCATCCTTCCTCTACAGAAGGGCCTCTTCGGCCTCTCCCATTTTCCTGGAGCCACCTCCGTTCCTTCACCCCCCTCCACCTTTTACTTGCCTCCCAATCACAAGCCCCTGCCAACCACCGGTGGCCATCTGTTCCCGCCCCTAAAACAGCAGATAGGACTCGGGCTAGGCTTGCCCCCTCCCCTCCATTCAGGGGCAGCCTCTAGAAAGAAAAAGAAGAGAATGGGGAGGAGGAGGGGAGAAGGGGGAACCTAGACCCAGGAGCGAGGAAAGGGGAGTGAGAGGGAGAGAGGGAAACAAAAGTGGGGGCGGGGGGTGGAGGACACAGCCTCTCCGAGGAGAAAGGGCCCAGGGAGAAAGACAAAGAGAAGGCAGAAATAAAAGTGACAGGAGTGCAGGGTAGGCCGTGGAGGCCTATGGCCTGCAGCCTCCTCTCCTTGGTGGACTCACCGACGTGGCTATGGCCATGGCCTTGGCCTCCCGCGCGGCCTGCTCCAGGCCAGGCTCGGTTTCGCTGACTTCAGCAGCGGCCGCCCCGCACCATGGAGGCGGCCTCCGGCTGCGGCGCCTGAGTCGTGGCCTCCGCGGAGGTTGGAGGAGGAGAAAGAAAACCCACAAAACTCCCCAAATGGGAGGCAGCTTGGCCGGGCAAGAGGAGGAGCAGGGCGGGCCGGGGCGTCGCTGCGGGACCTCATCCAAGGGCGCGCGCTCCGTGCCGTCCCGGGGGCCACGGGGTTGGCCAGGCGTCCCGAGCCGCCTGCCCTAGGCCGCGGAGGGACCCCGGGTCCGCACGGGCCGAAAGCTCCCTCCCAGGGCCGGGGCAGGGGAGCAGGCGGGAGCTGGGGCCGCGCTCGACGCCTCGCCGGACCGCTTGGGACGGCCCCGAGGGCTGGGAAAAGCCGCCGGGGCGGTTGGGCTGGACGGGCGAGTTCAGGGGCCAACCCTCCCCAGCCGGGGGCCGCGGCGGAGAGCGGTGCTCCCAGGGCTGTGGTCGGGGCGGCCCGGGGCCCTGCGGCGGCCCAGCTGCGAGGGGGTGGGGCGAGCGAGCCCGGAGACGTTCGCCCCTTCTCACACGCGCCCAAGTTGGCGGAGGGAGGCCAAGCCGGCGCCGGTGGCCTCCGAGAGCGTGGCCGTGGGGCTGCGTCGCCCGTGTGGTTGCGCTCGGCCCAGACACTCGCACGCCCGGCGGCGAGGCGGGTTCACACTCACGCACACTCGCCCTCAGCACGCCCGGGGCTGGGGGGGCGCCGCGACGGACTCTCGCTCCCCGCACGCGGCCTCGGCCCCAAGGGGCGGGACCGCCTTCCCCACGCCGCCGCGGGGCCCACCCGCACGCCGCCGCGGGGCCCACCCGCGCGCCGCCACCCCTCGGCCCGCTCACGCGCACCCTCGGCAGGGCCCGTCGGCGCGCCCTGGAGCTCGGGGCAGCTCCCAGGTGGCTCTGGGGACGCAGAGAAAGGCCACAAAGCAAAAGAAGCAGCAAAGAGAAGGCGAAGGAGGAGCAGGGGCCAGGGTCCCGTGGACTCGCCCGGAAGGGGGCCGGGGGAGGTGGAGACACTGAGGGGGCTGCGAAGGCTCCGGGGGTCGCGCGTGGCCTTCGGGCTCAGTCCCCGCGCGCGCGGCTCCCCTTCCCTCCCCTTCCCGGGCTCCCGGCTCCCTCTCTGGGTAGTTCCTTTCTCCTCCCCTCGGGCCCTCTCCGCTCCAGCGCGGGGCTCAGTCCTGGGGATTAAAAGAAAGGAGGGAGGGGAAAAGGGAGGGGAAGGGAAGGGGCGGAGGAGAAAGGAGGACGATCCCTCCGAAGGCGGGTGTTGAGTTTCGGCTCGGGACCCTCGGGGCCAAACTGCACGCCCCCGGCGCCTCCTGCTCCTGACGTCGCAGCGGACCTCCCGTGCGCTCCCTCCTGGGAGTTTCCCTCACCCCCGCCACGCCCCCGCTCTGCCCCCCAGCCCCGCGCCTCTCTCTGCGCCCCTTTCATGAGCCCCACATCTGTCTTTCCCTTGGGAGGGAGCGCGCTCCTTCCTCCTTTCTGGGGTCCTCAGCCGAGCGTCTCTTCTCCCTTGGGGTTGCCTCCGCAGCGGTGACAGGGTTGGCCGGCCGTTCCTGGGGGGTGGGATTGCAGTGGGGGGACGAGTGGGGTCTGCGGCTGGACATGGATTCTGGCCCTGGCGAGAGAATGAGCCTGATTCCGGAGCTGCAGGCGAGCTAGTGGTGCCGCCTCTTACACTCCTCTGCCAGTCTGGGCCTGCCCTCCCTCCCCACACCCTGGCTCACTCTGCAGCCTCCGGGGGCAGGAGTGGGGACTGCGGGCACAAAAGGGTGGACCTCTTTCAGAGGAGCTGGGATCAGCTGAAAGGACAGGGTTCTTGGGTTCCCACACCTCTCCTTAGTGTGTGCTGTTTCCCTCTAGCTACCCCCATCTCCTGCTTCTTCCTTTTGGGGCACACATCAAGGCCTCTTAGGCTGGAAGGGAGCCTGCCTTCTTCCATTTTTGAGGTTCCTGGTGTTGAAAAAGTGAGCTGCCACACAGGATTGAAAAACTGTGGTAGATTTTCAGTGTTTGCATTTAACATATTAACACTTCAAACACATAAAACAGATAATGACTCTATGTATAACCTCATTTGGAGATAACATCGGAAGTCTAATTTAAGGCCCTTTGTGAACCTGAGGCCTTGAGCAGGTGCTTCTCTCCTTCCCTCCTCACATTCCACAGGCCCACACATCCAGGCATTTCCTAGCAGGGGAGGGGGCCACCAGCCCTGGCTCCCCCTCCCTGTCACCTGGGCACCCGGATAGAATCCTGTGCAGAGGGGAGAAGTTAGGAAAAGACCCTGGGGTGAGCGTGGGGATGGACGGTGCAGTATTGGTCCTGGGCTTGGCTCACAGATGGGATGAAGACCTAAGCATGGGCCTGGGAATTCTGAATAGACTTAAACTCCTTAGCATGGTAAAAGAGCTTATAAATTTCCAGATGGATCTGAAGGGAAGGAGAGCTCCACATCCCAGCTCCAGCCCAGTCCAATCTCCTCCAGACCCCAGTCCTGGGGCTGGGGGGAGAGGGGGGCGGCCCGGCTGCCTGGAACACAGACATTCAGTTGCTGGGAGTGACTTGCTTAGCTCCGCCTGGGGACTGCCGAGAGTAAATCGGGGCCCAAGATGGAGGTGGGCAGGAAATCCAATTCCCAAAGATGAATGCTCAGAGAGGCACAAGGAGAAGTAGATGGCGGCCAAGTAGGCAGGACTAGGCAGGAAAGAGGGGGTAGGACCAGGCAAAATGGTGGTTGAGGAGGTGGGCATTGGGGATTCCTGCCTGACCTCAGTGCCGGGGGGGAAACAAATGTAGGTGAGGGGGAGCAGAGTACAAACCTGTGGGAAAGTCCAGGCATAGAATGGAGCCATTCGGGCTCAGGAATGAATCCCGGTTTATTAGCTGTGTGACGTTGGTTTAGGGCGATTCTGCCTTGTTCAGGGAGAGCTCTGGGCTCCAGGTGAGGTTGGGCAGAACCCAGGCTGGGCAGTTAGACCCCGGGGTGGGCTGTGGGCGGTGGGCGGCCGCCTCAGGCAGCCGGGCCCTCCGCTTCAGGGCTTGCCTGGGCCGTATCCCAGGGGTAGCAAGGAAGGAACCCTTCCGCCTGGCTTTCTGGGCCCCAGCCAACTGCTGGTTTCCCCCATCCCTTATCACGACTGTTCTTGCTCCTCTTGCTGCTTAAAACTCAGATACTCAGGCCTTCTTCCAGTTCTCCTCTCTTGGGACCCCACAGCAACCAAATTGCCTGAGTTCTAATCCTCGTTAGTGACCTTGGCATGACCTCTTGGAGCCTCTGTTTTCCTGTCTGTAAAGCGGGGATAATAATGAAATCAATAGCATCAGGCCTTTTGTGAGGATTAGGAGATTCCTGAGAACAGTGCCTTGCCCCTGCTGTGTAAATGTTGGATAAAAGCGACTATTATTATTGCTATTTGATGCCAGCCCTATGGGGGCAGCAGAAGGTCAAACACACAGTGTGTGTCCTTGAGAAACTCACATTACATAGACCACGCTTGAATCCAGTCAGGACCTTGAAATAAAATCCAGCCACTGCCCACCTTGTTACTTTACCTCATCCCGCTCTCCCCTTATCCTTTGTTTTCCACCCACATTGTCCTTTCTGGTTCTCAGATACTTCTAGCTCTTTCCTGCCTCTAGGACTCTTGTCTATCCTGCTGCCTCTGTCTAGACCATTCTTCTCCCACCTGCTTTCCATCGTCATGTCAAATTCCTCACACTCAGAAAGGCCTTCCCTGGCTTTCCAAGTCCGAGCAGCACCCTCCTTCCACCCCCCTCAGCCCCCTATCTCAGAACACGGTCGCATTTTCCTCATAGCACTAATGACTATCAGCCATGATCTGGTTTTCTTGTTTATCATCTGTCTCCTAAAATGGAAGCTTCACGAGGCAGAGACCTCATCTGGCTTGTCCTCTGTCCTCGTAGCATTCAGAATAGTGTCTGGCCTCTACTGGCGCTCAGTAACTAGCAGCTGAGTGGGTGAAGGAACAGGGCAGCCGTGACCCTAGGACAATTCTGAGTAAGCCCAGGCCTTCCGTGGGCGGCCCCCAGCACTGGGCTGAGGGGAAGGAGGTGTGGGGCTATCTGTCCAGTTCACCCGGATTTTCCACGTGTCTCCCAGGCCAGACAAGTTTCTCTTTTTTATTCCGTTTCTTTCTTACTCACTTATTGATTTGAGAGAGAGAGAGACGGAGAGAGTGGGGGCGGGGAGAGAGAGAGAATCTCAAGCAGACTCCCAGCTGAGTGTGGAACACGACGTGGGGCTTGATCTCAAGACCCCGGGGAGATCATGACCTGAGCGGAAACCAAGAGTCGACACTTAACTGACTGAGCCACCCAGGCGCCTCAGACAAGGTCCTCTTTGAAGGCAGGCTCCCAAGCCTAAGCATCTTCGTAACTAAAGGTGATACTACAAATAACCAGCTTCCAATACCGTTACCGCTAACTAATCAGGCCACAGGAGCAGCATTCTAGAAGCCCCCGTCCGGGCCAGGGCTTCAGTTGCTGGCTCACAGGCAGGTTGTGATCCAGGAGGTGCCCCCCAGGGCCGAGGACAGCATGGATTTACCGGCGAGGGCAGAAGCGTTTCAGCATTTTAACCGCTGGTGTGGGGCCCTCGCGTCAGGTGCGTGCCGATGAGCTTCCGCAGACCCTCCTGCGTCCTATGGTTTCAGCGGGATTTCGGGAGCTGAGGTCCAGAGTGGCTGAGCTGGTTGGTGCTTTTGTGGTCAAAACCGAAAAACAAAAACAAGAAAACCACAAGCACGTCTACAAATGAGGAGAAAGGTCCAGAGAGGGCCCAAGGTCAGGAAATGACCAGAGGCTGGGGCAGGACTTGAAGGCAGCAGGGGAGGACTGGGCCGTCTTTCTGTGGAAGGGCAGGACGGCCACATTCTAGCTTCCTGAGAGCCCCCAGGGCCTCAAGGTGGGGGTGTCTTCCATCCCGTCTCCCCCGCCCTGCCCTGCTGGGTGCTGATCCCTCCTCCCAGGGGCTCCGCCAGGCCCCTCTGGCTGTGGGCCCATGCCCAGGCAAGTGAGGACAGGTGTGGAGTGAACTTTCCTTTGCTTCCGCCTCCAGCGTTCTTCCCATTGTCACCCCTATCTCCCCACACCCCCGAGGATTCCCTGGAAGCTCAAGTGACTCAGGGATTCCAAAACTAGTTCCCCCAGGAGGAAAACCCTCTGGAAAATGTTTCTCACGGCAGGGAATCACCCAGAGGAATCCCACAGAGCGGCTGGGAGATAAGGGCAGAGGCTGAGCAGACCGGAGGGGGTGGGGTGTGTGTGACTCAGAGCCCAGGTTCTCAG
This sequence comes from Potos flavus, assembly GCA_028534135.1. NCBI lineage: Eukaryota > Metazoa > Chordata > Mammalia > Carnivora > Procyonidae > Potos > Potos flavus. The sequence goes on from CM052896.1 coordinate 62,846,815, forward strand.
GTCAGAGGGGATCACCACAGTGGGGGAAAGGCCAGCCCTGGGGGCAGGGGCCTTCCCTCTGCCCTTAGGGCTTTCCTCAGGACCTCCTGGTACAGAGGCAGGAGGACATCCCAAAGGCCTCTCCTGAAGGGCAGTGTGGGTCTCCGGGGGCATCGGCAAGCAGCTGGGATCACTTCCAGCTCTTTCGAGCACCCCCTCCTGGACAGGGCCAAGATGGGAAGATCTGGGCCAACGTCAGGCTCTGAGGCTCTGATTGGTTTAGGGGACACCCATGGGGATCCAGCTCTTGTGGAAGAGCAGTGGCCCCTCACAGCCTTTTCTGGGGTTAGGGGTTTCTCAGGAACCCTAAAAGCCACCGTGGTAACCATGTGCCAGGCCAAAAAGGGGGAATATGGAACTAGAGTGGTGGGTCCCAGCCAGCAGGGCTGAGTGCCCAAGTGGGTGGGAATGTCCCAGGCCTCTGGCAGGTTCAGGTGACACCGGTCCCGGCCCAAGCCTGGGTAAGCAGGAAAGCACAGATGGGGAGTGGAGCGGAGGGCTTCTCTTCCATTTGCAGCTGACTGGGGGTCAGCCCAGTGTGGCTCCTGCATGCCAGGAGGTTAGATTTGGAGCTGGTCAGGGCTGGAGTAAAAGTCCAGCTCTGCCCCCTAACTGCACAACCTTGGGCAGGTTACTGAATTTCTTTGGGTCTCGTGTCATCTGTAGTATGGGGATACTAGTTTCCATCTCATGGTTTCGTTGTAAGGATAAAACGAGCTGCTGCAGGTACGGGGCCTGGCCCTACCCTGGCATGTGACACACAGGAGCCCAGGTCCTGTGGCACAGAGAAGCGAGAGGGCATGGGGGAGCATAGGGCAGACAGCAGGGCGATGGGAGTGGGCGATGTGTTCCCCACCTCAGTGCTTTTCCTCAGAGCTCCTGCTCCCCCAGCCACCACCTGTTCCCCCCAAGCCCCCGCCTCACCCCCAGTTCCAGGCTTCCCCAAACCCAGAGAAGAGCTTCTTCCAATTCTCCAGACCGCCCCCCACCCCCTGATCTCATCACTCCACTCTGGGGCTGCTTTGCCCTACCGCATTTGAAGGATTCCTCCTCATTCTGCAGTTTAACTTATTCCTGGTTCCCTTTATTTATTGTCTGAGTTCCTGGTTACTAGAGGAGTATTTTCTAAGGGAAAGCACATGCAAATCAGAAAGCATCGTTCTAGAGACCACGTCTGTGTATGAGTGTGTTGGGGGGGGTGGTCGTGGGTGTGGGGGATGAGGGGGATCGATGGGCAAGGATGGAGAGGAAAGGCTTGGGAGGAAGTAGATGGCCTGCTCTCCGCGCAGTGTCTCCCAGGAGGGATGACCCCGCGCTGACTCACGTCTGGGGTCAGGCCTAGTTAAAGCATTTCTGAGCACATATGTCCTCTCCTGGCCGACAGTGGCCCATGGAGCTGGGGGTGGGGCTGAGCTTGGGTGAACTTGCCCCATGACCTGAGAGGGGCAGCTACCTGCTATGGCCCTTGTCCCCAGTGCCCTGTGAGTGGGGGTAGGAGCAGGCCCTTTCTGGAGCTGGGACCTCCTTCTGGGTCTTAGGTGAGGCTGTGAACAACCAAGCCCTTCCCCTTCCTGGCTTTGCCTCATTTATGCAATGGAAGCAACCACCCACATCTTCTTCCATCAGACCCTGCACGTCCAGCCGACCAACTGATGGGGTCAGGGCATTCCAGGCCGTCCTGTGGGGTTAGGCCTGCATCCCTGGCCCAGAGGAGATCAGGGCAGGGTGGGATGGGGTGTGGGGCAGCCACTGGAGAGGGTGAGGGGAAGTGGATAATGGACAATGAGAAAGAAGTCTTAGGTGAGGGGGGTCCTAGATGTCAGGGTCATCGAAAGTGAGGAAGAGGTCAGCGAACAGAAGAGTTGAGGGTCAAAGGAGAGAGAGGGAAATGTTCACTAAGGTGGGTGACCAGGAGGCTCTCTGAGAAGAAAGGGAATGGCGGAAACCAGGCCCCGGATGGGGGCATGGGAATGAGACCAGATGACGTTCCCTAATTTGGGGTACCAAGCCAACCAGGGGAATTCCCATCACACCAGTTCTCCAATGCCCAGAGTAGCTGAGTACTACCACTTGGACCACCCCACACCCAGAAATGTGCAAAGAACAGATTTTCCCCAATAGGCTCCCGAGCTGTGAGGTGAATTATAACTTCCATGAATATAGCATTTAAGGAGCTTTTGGAAACACTTTCAGGGTTTTTTTGTTTGTTTTGTTTTGTTTTTTAATGTCAGGTCACTCCCTCCAAAAGGTCGTGGAAATAAATTTGAATAAACAAAACAGGTTTGCTGAAAATAAAACCAGGACGCCGCAGCCGCTCCAGTCAGCCTGCTTCCAGAAGGCCCCACCCGTGAGCCAGCGCGGCACCACGGCCAGGCGAGCAGCATCAGGCATGAACCAGGTGAGTGCGAGGGGGCCTGACAGGTGAGGGTGGAGGAGGCCGGGCTCCGGGGGGCTGGGGCTGGGGCTGGGGCTGGGGCTGGGGGCCAGGCGGAGCTGGGAAGCGGGCTCTCAGGGAACAGCTGGCGAGGGGGCACCCTGATTGGTCGAGAGCACTTCTCTCATGGCCTTTTCCTGTAGGTGATCGTGTTCTTGGTCATGGCCATGGGAACCCACAGCCTCAATTTTCGCATCCGGAAGGACTGCACTCACTGGCCCAGCTGCTGCCCCAGCAAAAGGCAGGACCCTGCTCATGAGTGGCTGAAGAGGAACGCTGTGCTCAAGCCCCCCCGAGAGGCCGCTAGCCTCACCCACCACCCAGAATCCTGCAGAGCCAGTGAAGACGGACCCCTCAACAGCAGATCTATCTCCCCCTGGAGATATGAGTGAGTCTGCCGCCCCCTCCCGAATGCCAGTACGTGGGCCCGTCTGGGTGTATGCGAGGGGCTTGGTGGTGGTGGGGGTTCCATCCCAGTCCAGCCGGCCCACCCCACCCTCTCAGAGAGGCCGTAAAGGTGTGGGTGTCAGGCAAGGCCTAGTCTGGGTTCTAGCTCCCACTCTTAGTGGGTGACTTTGAGCCACTTCCTCAAGGTTTCAAAGCTCAGTTTTTTTCATCTGTAAAATGATGTAATAACCCCCAGGCCAACATGTGAATCAGATGAAATAATGTGTGTAAAATCTGTACTTAGTACAGGAAAGTTGATTCTCTCCTTTTCCTCTCTTCCTCCTCCTCCTCCTTCTTCCTCTTCTGTCCCTACAATGGAACATGTTTTTCTAACCGAAATATCAGGGAACGAGGGTATGAAACAGGCATGAAGCATCCCAATACCCAATACCCCTGTCCCGGTCCCGGGGGGGGTTGTAAGTGTACCAAGCTAGTGAAACCCTCCACTCTGGGGGCAGCCAGAGCCCCGGGCTGGTTTTCTTTGATTATGGGCAGTCTTACTCTTCCGTTCAGTGTGCCACACAAATCCTAAAATTCTCTCTTGGTGCCATGATGTAAAACATATTAGGAGGCACTAAAATTGGGATGATGACACAAAATATTAAAAATTACGGCCTTAGGGATCCCTGTCTTGTGTCTTCTTGGGGTGCCTGTGTTTCCATTCCCCGTAAGTCTAATTCTGGCTTGGCCTTGGCTTTGGGGATGGCTGGACAAGTTCGGTGGGTAGGGAGAAGGTCAGCTTTGGTTGAAACCAGATCCCGGATAGAGACTCCAGGCCATCATGCTTTGACGTGGTCTCAGAAGTCTGGCTGGGTCCCGGGCTAAATCCAGCGAGGCGGGAGCCCCTTTGGGGAGGCCGGGTGCCAGATGGCTGATCTGGCTGGGGTCTGGACCCCTCGTTTGGAGGCCACGAACCCCTGATGACTACTTGGCTGAACTTCCCCAAAGTATTCTTTGTGATACTTGTCCCACAGGCTGCTCCTCAGAAAAAAAGTGATGACAGTTAAATGTGGGAAACCTGCTCCAGCCCTCACCCCTCAGAGATCCATAATGTGCTTAGCACATTCAAAGTCGAGAGAAGTCTGCAGAAAAGAAACTGTAAATTCAGCGTTTCCCAAACTCGTTTGGCCCCAGGCCCCTTCCCTGGCAGAGCACTTATTAGGGAACCCACCCTGGGAAAGGCGGCTCTAGCTGAGCCCCAGCTCGTGAGGGCTTGTCTGCATGGAGAACCGTCTTGCAACCCAGCGGCTGTTTCCTGCTGGCCTTTGGGAGATCCGGACCTTTGGAGCGTCTACGTTTGGAGTTTTGTTTTGGCCACAAAACCCTTTCAGAATAAGTAAATAAATCTTGCCGCGCATGCTTACATGTGCTCATAATAGATGCATGAAAAGTGTCTGGAGAGGTGGACAGCGGCTCCCTCTGGGGAGAGGGACTGGTAGGGAGACTGACCGGCTTCACTTTACAGTGTTTCATACTTGGATATAAGACCAGTTTCTACTTTATAATAATAATAATAATACCCCTAAAAATGTAATAACAATTACAAAAAGAAATCTCATGCCCGAGTCTAGAGTGTACATGAGATGGAAGCAGAGGTCATGGGGGGGAGGGGGGCTCGCCTCCCCCCACCCCCCGCAAGGCTCCGCCCCCAGCCTCCGCAAGGCTCCGGGACCGGAAAACTACCCCTCCTTTCTGCCCCTCACCTCTTCCCGAAGAGGAGGGGGTGACTTGTTTAAAGTCCTTCAGCAAGTGGGTACAAGAGCTGAGTGAGGGGGGCCCACCCCGCTCCCCAGAGGGCCCACCCCGCTCCCCAGCCCATCCCCCGCCTGCCTGCCCCGCTAGCCTCCCTCCAGGATCTGATGAATGCCTCCCCCGCAGGTTGGACCGGGACTTGAACCGGCTGCCCCAGGACCTGTACCACGCCCGCTGCCTGTGTCCACACTGCGTCAGCCTCCAGACGGGCTCCCACATGGACCCCCTGGGCAACTCGGAGTTGCTCTACCACAACCAGACCGTCTTCTACCGGCGGCCGTGCCCCGGCGAGCAGGGCGCCCGGGATGGCTACTGCCTGGAACAGCGGCTCTACCAGGTCTCTTTGGCTTGTGTGTGTGTGCGGCCGCGGGTCATGGCCTAGTCGTGCCGCCAGTGCCGGGTTCCCGCTCGGACCAGCCGCCAGGATGCCCAATGCTCAGCCGCTCCAAACAACTGCCTGGAGCAGCAAGACTGTGGGACAGTATCGGGGACTTTGGGGGGAACCGCACGTTTCACTTTGGGGAGTGGATGGGAAACGCGAGGTGAAGCAACACAGCCGCTGGGAGAGGACCTCCTGGCATTTCCTCTTGGGAAAGGTCTTTAAGGCTCCGGAGGCCACCACCCCCATCTCTTCCTCTTCCCCCATCCCCAGCTGCCCTGGCACAGCACAAGCACTTTCTTGCTCCTTTCCCCTTTGCCAGTGGAGAGCCCCTCATTTCATGTGTTCTTTTGTCTGTCCCTCCGTCCGTCCGTCCATCCATCCATCCACCCATCACTCAGTGACATCTACTTTGCACATACCTTGGTGCAGTTTTAGGCTCTGAGGAAGAGGCTGTTATTGAGCATGGAGAGACTTATCCAAATAAATAATCTGTATTCAAAATGGCCTAATTTGTCTTGGCGTCCACAGTGCCTGAACACCAGGCTCCCCAGCCCGGCCGCTTCTCTTCCCCACGGTCAGCCCTTACCTACTACACTGTCCTTCTGCCTTGCAGAGTTTCCACTGTGGCCTCCCATCCCTCCCCTTCTCTGGCTCCCTGGCCTAGCCCTGAGCACTGGGGTGGGGGTTAGGCTGCCCTCCTGGCATGCCGGAGAGACAGAGGCCCATTGAGGCACTTACGGCAGGCACACAGCGCCCCCTTGTCCCCCCAACAATCTGCCTTTGTCCTCAGTCTTGGCTGCTATAGCCTGGGCCTGGGGGGTGCTGCCTGGGCCAGGCTCCAGCTCCCACCCTCCCTAAAAGGAAAAGGGAGAAAAGACAGCCAGGAAGAGGAGAGTTAGGGGAGGGGGATGTAAACTTCTTCAGGCTTGGGTCCTTGGGGGACTCCTAGTCTAGCTCAGATTCTCCGCTCACCTCCCAGCTCCTCCCAGTTTCTGTGTGGACCTCCTCCTTTCCCCCCTCCTCCCTGTTCCCCTTCTCCTGGGCTGGCGGGGTTGGGCTCCAGCAAGGGGAGGGCTGACCACTCCTCCCCGCCCCTCCCCTGCCCTCCCCATGTGCTTCCCGGGGGGCTGGTGCAGGCACCCGCAGGGGTGCAGCTCTGGGCAGCTGGGAGAAGGCCCAGGTCTGGCTGGACAAGCCTCCCCGGCGGCCCCTCGGCCGGCCTGCCCGCTTCTCTTGCAGGTTTCTCCAAGTACCTCCCTGCTCCTGTTTGCTTCCCCATCTCTCCAGGTTTCCGTCTTCCCGGTTCCCTTCTCGGGCCAGTGGCAGCGGGGGCTGTGCCTGGTGGGCCCCACCGAGATGCTCAGTGCTTGGGATCGCCGGGACGGGCCCCCCGCAGAGGGGGCAGCCACGGGGCTCCAGGGCTTCGCCGTGGACAAGACCTTCCTCTCCTCCCTCAAAGGCATCCTGCTGGAAACTGAGCTGGTAACAGCCACCTCCCCAACCTGGCGCCTCTGTCTCTCCCAGTATGATCTCACTCGTCCCTCTCCCTGCCCAGTGCCCCCACTGGGCTCACCCCTCGGGCAGTCTCCTTTCCCGGACTCTCTGGACACCGCTCCTGCCCCCAGCTGCCCTGTCCTCACCTCCCCGCCCGCCCTCTGGCTGCCTCCCCCCCTCCCACAAGCCCTTACAGCAGCTTCAGCCGCTGCAGGAAGAACAGAAGTTAGAACGAGACTACTTTATCTGTGTCTGCTCCCCGCGAACACCTGTTCTCGGGACAGGACCTTCCCCTGTCACTTAGCAAGACCTGAATGTCAACCTAAGTCCATGCGTATGTGTCGGCGACATTGCCAGAGCTGAAGGGACCCTTAGAGTCCACTGTGGAGCCTCTGCCTTCTAAATCTTGTCTCTCGCTGTGGAACCAAAGGGGCTGATGTGCACCCAGTGCCCTGAACTTTCAGCAGGACCCCTCTTCTGTGGGTTCCATAGAATGGTGCCCCCTGGAGGGGTGCAGCTTGCTCGAACCGCTGGGGCTGCCAGGTGCCCGGGGCAGGGGGAGCTGGGAAGCTAGAGTCTGCCCTCCATGGGCCAGCGCCCTGGAGTGTGGCTCCCGCTACCAAGGATGGGTGTCGGAGGCCAGCCTGGGGGAGTTCCCGAGGAGGGGAGGGCAAAAAAATCTGGCCAGGCCCGTGTCCCCTTCCTGGCGAGCTTCACACTCCGGGTCCTGCAGGCCCTGACCTTCGTCATCTTCATCTGCTTCACGGCCTCCATCTCCGCCTACATGGCCGCAGCGCTGCTGGAGTTCTTCATCACGCTCGCCTTCCTCTTCCTCTACGCCACCCAGTACTACCTGCGCTTCGATCGGCTGAACTGGCCCTGTCTGGTGAGGGACCCTGCCCCCCATCCCACTCTGGTCCCTTTCTTCTCTGAAGGCGAAATTTTCCTTTTCCCTCCCAGACTCTCTCCTTTCCCTGGGGGTCAGTATGGGGCCCAGCTCCTACACCCATCACTTAGAGTTGCTCTCCCGCTCGCCACTCACTGAAGCTCCCGCCCCAGCCCCAGCCCTGCCCTGGCCCTCCTGGCTGGCCCGCCCCAGCCCTGTCCCCCCACTCGCCCCCGCCCCAGGGTCCTCGCTCCTAGTCCTATCTGCTCTGCATTCACCTGAATCCCTTCCCTGGAGCCCGCCCTCTCTCTCTCTCTCTCTCTCTCTCTCTCTTAAGTGCTTCATATCGTGCCCAGGGGTCTCTCCATGTAGGAATTCACAGTGCCTGAGGGTCAAGTCACTGACTTGTCTAGAAAACCTCAGGGTGATGCTCTCTTGCCCTCCGACTTCCCTCTGACTCTGCACCCCCTCTCCCCCCTCACCCCCCAGGACTTCCTCCGCTGTATCAGTGCCATCATCATCTTCCTGGTGGTCTCCTTTGCAGCTGTGACCTCCCGGGATGGAGCCGCCATTGCCGCTTTTGTGAGTCCAGCCCCACAGAGCTCCCCAGGCCCTCAGGACCCCTGGCTGGTGTTTGCACACCCTCGGTGCCTCCCCACAAGCCCAAGCCGGCGCCCCGGGCTCTGGCTCACACCGTGCCCCGTCCCGCCCACCTCCCTCTCCCTAGTACGTGATGGCTGGCGGCTTTCTTTGTGTCATCCCCGCTCCTACGTGCCTACTCCCACAGGTGTTTGGCATCATCCTGGTTTCTGTCTTTGCCTACGATGCCTTCAAGATCTACCGGACCGAGATGGCTCCCAGGACCTCCCAGGGTGAGTGTCTGTGCCCCGGGGAGAGGACGTGCCTCCTCCACCCTGTGCCCCGGCTACCCGATCCTGACCCGATCCTTCCCTGCCCGGCTCCGTATTCACAGAGGACCAGCAGTGACCCTGAGCTACCCGGCTCCTGGGTCCAGCCGGACAGAAGGAGCAATGCAACCCAGACACATTTCCTCTGGATTCCCTAGCCTGAAGCGCACTGCCCCCCAGCCAGGCCTTCAGGGATGGAGTCTGGCCTGAGAAGTCACCAGAGACTTGTCTGTGGGGCTCAGTGCTCTGAGAGCTGGCTCCCATGAAGCTCTACTGGGAAGGAGGTGTTTTGGGGAGGGAGGGCAGGAAGAAGCTGGTCATTCCCAAATTAAAAAACTCGAATCCTCCTGGTGTCTTTTTCTTCCCCAGGAATTAGGCAGATCAGGAAAGCTGGGGAGTAGTCACAAAAATGCTGCCTGGAGCGGGTTATGGTCCCTCCTGTGCAACCGAGTCTGAGCCACGAGGAAGGGGGACTGGGCTGAAGGTGCTGAAGCCTTCCTTCAACACCACACTTCCTCTCCACGATCTCTGGGTTCCAGGCCGCTTTGTGGTGGGCCTGCTGGCTGGGCTCCCAGAGTCCTGTGTCTGAGAAGGCACAAGCCTTCCCCACGTGAGTGCCTACCTGCGGCAGCTGCGCACACAGCTTCCTTACTGGGTTTGGAGCCAGGTGCTCGCCTGGGGCGTGTGTAGAGCTCCCCCTGGTGGTGTGGGGAGGACTTGGCCCGCAGGCCACAGGAGGGAGGTCAGCCTGGGCACCAGATGAGGGCAGAACCCCTCAAGAGTCTGGCTCTGGAAGAGCTCTTAGATATCAGCTGGTCCAATGCCCTCATTTCACATAAGAGAAAACAAGCCCAGTTACAGGAAGTGACCTCTTCCCTTGTGACAGCTGGGACGAGAACCTCACTTGCCTAACACCTACAAAAGTGATCAGGATACGGTACTGAGCTCCCGGTAGTTCAGAAAAAAATGGCCCAGCCTCATTTCTAGCTCCCTCCACCAGTGGGTCCACTCTCCCAGCTTTCCAGGGCCTCAGCAAACATTTCCTGGGCATCTCCTGCGTGCAGACCCTGTGCTGGGCCCCAGGGATTCAGAGGTGACAGGCGGGCCTGTCCTTGGGCACTCACAGCCGGGGAAGGAGACGGGCTGGTGAAGGACGGTCATGACTGCCCGCAATGAATACTATGGGAAGGTTGGGCTGGGGCTGTTTGGAGAGCAGGCGCTGCTACAGCCCAGGAATCAGCCTGGGTCTGACTTTTCCAACTTTCCTGTCCTTGTGTCCGGGCTCCTCACCAGCACAGGCAGCCTCCCCAGGGCTAGAACCAATGGGATTTTGTGTTTTTCTGGGTTTCTGCTCACATTCTCAGGGCTCTAGGCATCGTTCATTCTCAACACTGATTGGTCACCCTTGGGGGAGGCGTGGCAGGGGCTTACCCAGGGCACTTTAGGAGATGGGGCACCAGGTGAAGGGATGAGAAGCTGGTTAGGAGAACCTTTGCTGTAAAGCCCAGCAGGGGGCAGGGATTTGCTTGGAGCAGAATGGGGCCGGGACCAGCCCTGTCTCCTGGGCAGGTGTATGACCTGGACGAGAGTGTCCCCGGTGGGCGCTCAGAGAGAGTGGGGGTGTGTAAGCCCTGCTCATATACACCTGTGCCTGCGTGAGGGGCCAGAATGAACCAATGCTCGGCTCCGGCCCACAGTGCTTATTGACTCAGGCTCAGTGCCAGCTGCCCCCAGAGTCTCAGGATCCCCTCCCGGTGAGGCGCTCACCACAGAGGCCGATGTCACACCTGGGCCCCAGCCGTCGGGGCCTGGGGCTCCCTGTGGGTTGGCCACAATGGGACCTGTGCCAACCCCTTTATGAACCTCCACCCCCAGGGAGCCCGGAGCCTCTCCTGGTATCAGTGGGAAGTTCATCTGGGAGGGAATGGGTGTCCCAGGACACCTTTAACCCCTGCAGCCCAGAGCTGGGGGAGGCGGGGGGGGGGGGGGGACTTTGGCTTCGACACGAAAATTCCATCTCGCGGCATTCAGCATTGGTTCACCCTGCCGGTACCTTTGTTTTCTCTCCTTCTGATGATGGCTCAGGGGGGACACCTCACTTCTCTGGGCCACGGCTGCCTCCTCTGTAGATGGGGAAAGATGTGGAAAGCCTGGGCTCCCACAGTTCTGACACAGGGGCAGGGCCTCCCTCTGCTTGGGAGCTTTAAGAGCCCCTGGCGGCGGCGGCGGGAAGGACGGGGCGCAGGCGGAGTCCGGCATTCATGTTTATTACAGGCCGGCAAGAGGGACGTTCCTGACGCAGTGTCACTCCTCATCGTGCAGTTTTTGCTGAGAAAAGAATAAAAGGTGTGAGGGGGCAGCTGGCAAGAGAGAGGAAGGGTGTGGGGAGGAAATTCTAGGGCCTTCCAGGGCCTCAAGGGGCTGCCTTTGGAGGGAGACGTTCTGGCCTCAGGGACCTTGGGTCTCACTTAGGGGTCTTTGTACTGTAGTGGGAGGGACCAGGCTTCCTTCAGAGGTTCCGGTCTGTATGGGCTGCTCTGACCAGGAAGGGGATCCTCAGGGATGGGTGCTGTGGGCCCCCCAAGTCTGCCATAATATACGCTAAGGAGTGCCCATTCTGAGGGGCACTGATGGTGGCGGGCGTGCTGACACGGGGCGACTAGCGAGGCCCAGGCGAGGGACCCACCTTGGCGCCGATGTCGCGGCTCTTGGCCCGCAGCTTGTTGACCTGGGACTCGGCGATGTCCGCGCGCTCCTCGGCCTCATCCAGCTCGTGCTGCACCTTGCGGAACTTGGACAGGTTGGTGTTGGCCTGCTCCTCCTGCGGGGGTCCGGGGACGGGGAGGAGGAGGTGAGAGG
>CM052896.1:62858515-62909944 GCA_028534135.1 Potos flavus
GGGGGAGGCAGCACCTTCTCGATGAGGTCGATGCAGGCCTGCAGGTCCATGCCAAAGTCGATGAACTCCCACTCGATGCCCTCCTTCTTGTACTCCTCCTGCTCCAGCACGAACATGTGGTGGTTGAAAAACTGCTGCAGCTTCTCGTTGGTGAAGTTGATGCACAGCTGCTCGAAGCTGTTGAACTGGGGGGGGGGGGGGGGTGGAGCGCGTCAGGCCGGCAGGGGTCTATGTGGCCGGTGGGCTCAGCCCCGGCCGGTGCCCAAGCCCAGCCAGGGGTGTGGCCGGGCCCCTGCCCTGTCAGGCGGGGGAGGGGGGTTCCCCGGGAAGACGGGACGAGGCGTCTGTCACTGCTGAGCCCCACTGCCTTTCCCGAGACTGGCTGTGATGGTCACAGGTGGGAATGAGTGTGTCACTCTCCCTCGCATCCCTCCCCCGCGGACGTGTGCCTAGGCCCGCCCACTCACGTCGAAGATCTCAAAGCCGGCAATGTCCAGGACCCCTATGAAGTACTGGCGCGGCTGCTTGGTCTCCAGCGTGGCGTTGATCCGTGTCACCATCCAGTTGAACATTTTCTCGTACACTGCCTTGGCCAGGGCCCCGGTGGCATACGCCACCTGGAAGGTAAGGGAGAGACCAAGCGAGCAGATTAATGCGGAGACTGAAGTCCAAAGCCCTCACTAAAGCCTGCCAGCCCCCTCCCTACTTATCTTCTGAAGGTGACCCACCTGCTGGACATTCTGCCCCTTGGTGACGTACTCGTTGCCCACTTTCACCCGAGGGTGGCACAGCCCCTTGAGCAGGTCGGCTGAGTTCAGCCCCATGAGGTAGGCGGACTTGTCGGCCTCTGGAAGGAGAAGGAGAAGGCCGGCAGCCAAGTTGGTACAGGGAGGACTCCTCTCCGGATGTGGCCCCCAGCTGCCCCCCAGCCTACCAGACCCCCACCTTCGGTGCCATCCGGCTCGGCCTGCTCCTCTCGCTGCTTCTGTTTGAACTTCATGTTTCCGAAGTGCATGATGGCGCCCGTTAGCTTGTACATGGAGTTCTTCTCCTCTGGAGTGAACCCCAGCACATCAAAGGCATTCTGTAGGCAGAGCCCATATTGTTGGACCCCAGAAAAAGAAGTAGGGCAGGTAAATGAGATCCCTCTTCAGCTGGAGAGAGAACTTCTCTCCTGAATCCCTGTAGCTTCTGAAACTCCCATCCCCAGGGTGGAACTCCAAAACCAAGACGGGAGGTCCAAGCGCAGGAGGGTTGCACACTGCCCCAGATCTGGCATCGGTGGCCACAGCTGTCCTCTGGAGGTGCTCTGGTCACCCACTCGTGTTTTCTACTTCTGTCCCTCTTCTCGGCCCTACCCTTGATTCCCTGCTTAAACCTTCTCTACCTGTCTATATCTGGTCATCACCTAATAGTCTGCCCCAATCCCATGGTGACTGTGTGACCCGCCCCCCCTTCCCTTGGTGATGCCTTGCTTCTTGGCTCATCTGCTTCTCTGTCCCACGGTGTTCGGCCCTTTCTCTTTGCTCGAACACCAAATACTGGTCACCCCATCTCAACATAGCCATTCCCCAACACATCCTGGTCACAAGGCGTGTCCTGGCCCCTGGGGAGGGTCACACCACTTTGAATAACAGATAGCGACTCAGCTCTCCCCCTGAGCCAGTGAACTGGCCTCATTTACCCCTCGCTGCCAGTGCCCTCACCTCTCCACCAGGTTCTCACCCACTTACATCAGTGGCCATGAGCTCCTCAGAGTCATCGATGGAGGCCACCGTGGTCTCTCCTTGGGAGATGAATGCGTAATCGTAGGGGTTGTTGGTGATCAGCAGCATGTCTGGGAGGAGAAGATGTGATGAGGATGGGACACAAAATTCTGGTTCTCACTGGGGCTGCCTACCACAGTACGGGGCTTGCAGGAGAGCATATGACAAGCCTGAGTGTGGTCCCACATCCCACAGAACTGAATCCAGCAGCGCCATAAACCCAGGGCATGTCTGTGAGCAGCTGCGAGCGGAGGGGACCAGGTTGCCATGGAGATAGTTGGTCTCGGTTGGTAGCTCTGACTCACCCAGCAGCTCAGGCTTTTTGTTAGACAGGATTTGGTAGAAAATGTGATAATCTCTCTCTGCTTTCAGCTGGAAAATAACTCTGGATTTTTCCAGGAGGTCTGCGAACAGGAAGGGGAGAAGAACGAGAGAAATTGGGGGATTTAGGTACAAGGAAGTAGAGGAAAATGAACGCTAAATGTAGCAAGCAAAAGGCAGAGGAAAAGAGAAAGACAAAGAGAGAGACTCACACACAGACATGAAGAGACAAAGGTGGAGAAAGACTAGAGGAAGTCTAAGAGGGAGACGAGTATAGAGACCCAGAGACACAGAGAGAGACAGAAAAAGAGGGAGAGAGACTGAAAGGTAGAGGCCTAAAGAGAGACACAGATGAGAGACAGAGAGAGAGGAGAGAGACGGGTTGGGATCGTGATCACATGGAACGAGGCTGAGCTCAAGCCAAATCCTAGCATATTCATGGCACTCACAGGTCTCTATGTCTGCAGAAGCCAACTTTCCAGTTGCCCCAAAATGAATTCGAATGAATTTCCCCTGGAGATTGAGGAGACCGGGGATGAGTTGAGGCAAGGCTCATATTTGACACCATCCCTCCACCAACCCAAATCCCAAACCCAAGGTCAGGGACCACTCACGAAGCGGGAGGAGTTGTCATTCCTGACGGTCTTGGCATTGCCGAAGGCCTCCAGGGCGGGGTTGGCCTGGATGATCTGGTCTTCCAGGGTGCCCTGCAGAAGTCAGGAAGGATGGCGGGTGAGAGGCCTCTCCCTCCCTTTCGGCAGTGCGGGCCCGTGGAGGACAACAGGCCTACCTTGCCTGTGGTCTGCTCCTTCTTGCTTCGATCCCCAATGGCGGCAATAACGGCAAAGTACTGGATGACCCTCTTGGTGTTGACCGTCTTCCCGGCCCCGGATTCCCCGCTGTTGGGACAGTCAGGGCCTCGTTAGGCAGCGGACAGACACTGCTTGAGACAAACGAGCCTCAAGCCAGGAGAGAAGATCTGGTCCTACTTGACAGTGGGAGCCCCAAAGCAGGAAGCTCCTGGGTAATGGGCATCCTGAATACGCATGGGATCAGGCAGAGCCCCAAGAAGGATGCCACAAGAAGCCGCTGGGCTGGGGCAGAAGGAACCTGGTCTTAGCTAGGCAAGGTCAATGTGAGGAGATGGGCCTTGGCCCTTTCGGCAAAGAGTGGGTGAGGTTGGCAGAATGGGGAAGGTTTCTGAAGGGAAAGATGAAAGAAGACGAGGAGGGGATGAAGACACAGTGATACTGGGCTTATGGATAAGTGAGTGATGAATTGGAGGAGAGTGAGTGTAGGGAATGGGAGAGGAAAACTCCAAGAGGGGTAGGAAGCAGAAAGAAGCGGGGAAGGAAAGGCAAGGGTTAAGGTCACAGAAGAAAGGAGCTGGCATGAAGGTGGAGGGAAATGAGAATTGTGGGTCCATGCATGGGGGCCGGGGTCCCTGATGGGAGCTGGGGTCCAGGAGGTTCTGGAAGAGAAAGCGTTAGGAGATGCACTCACGTGATCAGGATGGACTGGTTTTCTCTGTCTGTTGGGACCAAGCAGGGAGGAAAAGTCAGGAAACACACAAGATGCTCCTGCCTGGCATCCACCTCCCCTCCCCCCGCCCCCACATCCCCACCTCCCTCCAGGCATCTCCCAGTTGCCCAGACCAACTGCGCGTTCCCTCCCACGTGGCTCCCAAGAAAACCCCACCGCCGAGGCCTGTCACCTGTCAGCATGTACTGATAGGCGTTGTCGGAGATGGAGAAGATGTGGGGCGGCGCCTCACTCCTCTTCTTGCCCCGGTAGGCGGCCACCACCTCGGCGTTGTACACCGGCAGCCACTTGTAGGGATTGATGGTGACGCAGAAGAGGCCCGAGTAGGTCTAGGGGAGAGAAGGAGGGTTGAGTTGCTCGTGATGGAGAGGGAGGAACGGCGGGTTTCCAAGTTAGAGAACAAGCCAGGAGGGGAAGAAGAGAAAGGAAAATCCACGAAAGCACTCAGTGTGAGTAATCCCAGCCTTGGGGGTATTAGAACTGCGCCAGGGATGCAGGAGCGCGGATGGCGTGCACTAATGCCTGGACGCAAGGAACGGAAACCTGTGGCTCCAGCAGGTGGACGTCTGGGGACTGGAAAGCTACTAGACGCGAAGGGTGTCCTGGATGGCGCACTCACATAAATCATCCAAGAGGCGTAGCGCTCCTTGAGGTTGTAGAGCACAGCGGGCTCGTGCAGGAAGGTCAGCATGGCCATGTCCTCGATCTTGTCGAACTTGGGCGGGTTCTGCTGCAACACCTGGTCCTCCTTCACGGTCACGGTCTGCAACAGCCCCCATGCAGGCCCTACGGTCAGCCCTCCCTCTGCCCAGAAAGGAGCTGGGCGAGTTCTAGGACAGCCGTGTTTAAGAGAGAAGGACCGGGATCCCAGAGAAGATAAACAGAATATTGGGAATGAGAAAGGCTTTTTGGAGGGTGTGGATCCCTGCCCCGAAGAGGGGAGAAGCAGACTGTCCTCAGGTCAGTGTGGGATGGGTCCTGGTGGGAACCTCTCTGTGTACCCCAGCTAGGGGAGGGGGTCCCAGGAGGGCCTCTCGCGCCAGCCCTGCCACCTACCTTGCCATGCTCGGTCTCAGCGGTGACTTTGCCACCCTCTCGAGACAAAATTTTGGCCTTGACGAACTCCTCTTTGTCATCGGGCACAAAGACATCTTTCTTGAGGTCAAAAGGTCGGGTCTGGGCTTCCAGACGCTCCTTCTCTGACTTGCGCAGGAAGGGGGCAGCGGCCCCAAACGCGGCCATCTCCGCGTCCACCATGGCTGCGCCTGCAGCGGGTAGGAGTGGGAGAAGCTGCCAGCTGCCCTCCCTTCCACCCAGCCTCCGCTCCCTTCCCTGGGCTCCCTCTCCTTCAGTGGGAGCCCCAGAGCCTAGCACCGTCCTCGTGAGTCAGGAGCAGGTCACCTTGCGTCCCTTATTCTTTGAGCCGATCCACCAACCCAAGAATAGCCTAGCAAACCTGTCAGGGCAGAAGGGCAGGCTAACTTTTGTTCAACCTGGGGCTCTCCTAGAGGAGGGAGGAGTGTCCTGGGCTTCTCCGGGAGCAGAAAGCTAACTATGTCCATCTCTAATGCTTGTCCCTCCCTGATCACAGGCAAGGGGCTCTCGGTTGCCAAGACACACCCCCCAAGGCAAGGCAGAAACTAGAGCCCCATAGCCTGGCTTTGGGGCTCTCATGGCCAATCTTCCCAGATTCCTCCACACTCCATCTTCAGCTTTCCTTACCTTGGCTTCTCGAAGGTGTGCACTAAATGAAAGGGGCTCAAGCCTGCAGGGGACCTGGAAAGAGGGAAGGCTGTGTCAGGGCCACCTCCCCGCAGCTCCCGCTGCTCCCTGGCTCTGCTCTTTGGCCCCCATCCCTCCCCCAGGGCTGAAAACAACTGGGGGGCGGCGGCCAGCTTCTCTGGTCCTGTGCCCTGTCTGGCTTTCCAAACACTGTGGCCCTTTCTCCTGAGCAATAACTTTAACAGTTTCCTGATGTCTCTTCCTCCTCCTCCCACCTGGGAGATGGTCCCATCCTTGCCTATACGCAACTAGTGAAACTTGCCTACTCGGAGCCACCTGAGAAACAGCTAATGGTCCCACTTGTTCAGCGCTTTACAGTCTCCAAAGCACGCTTATGCACACTCTCTCCCTCAGTCCTCACTCCGTCCTCCCAAAGAGGAAATGAAGGTTAAGGGGCTTGCTCATCCAAGAACACATAACAAGAAGTGGCAGAGGCAGGCCTTGAACCCATGTCTTATGGCTCCAAAGCCAGTTCTCTTCCATCCTGCCCCCATTTGATTGTCAGTGCTGGACACTCTCAGAGAGGAGACCCTTGACAGCATCGTCTCACTGACACACCCACCACACAGCCAGATGCCCTCCACATGTCCTCTATGAACACGCATGTCTGCTGCTCGTGCGCATGCCCCGTACGGACATGCTTGCTTCCCGCACCTCCTCGTGTGCCGTCATGCCTCGGCGACAGGCACGCATGTTAAGTATGTGCACGGTATAAATCAGCGCAGATCGCCGTATATTCCCAAGTGTACGAAGACCTGAGATGGGGCCACCTGGGTGCTGTCTTCAGTTATGTGTCCCACTCTTGGTTTCAGCTCAGGTCATGTACTCGGGGTCCTGAGATCCAGCCCCGAGTTGGGCTCCGCACTTGGTGCGGAGTCTGCTGAAGATTCCCTCTCCCTCTCCCTCTGCCCCTCCCGCTCATGCTCACTCTCTCTCTCTCTCTCTCAACTAACTAAATAAATCTTAACACACACACACACACACACACACACACACACACACACAAGACCTGGAAGAGCCACGCCACGTGCCTGCGAGCTCCTTTTGCAGGGCGAACACAGGCTATAGCGGTTTCGACTCCTGGATGTGCGCACAAACATCTCCATGTGCATGGATACAGGTAGTTACCCATAACAGACCCCCCCAGAACTAGCTTCTAAGCATATATACTTGCTAAGTCATTGTTCTCTGCCATCCTCTTCTCTCTCCCCTCAAATGGACCAGCTATCCTCAGGCATGATCATAAACACATCTCCCACTAGATATTTCTGTATCTTAATTAAGCAGTGCGGTACACACCCTCCCCTCACCATGCATTGAGACTGTGCATGCTTGTACACAAAACACACACACACACACACACACACCCCTCTAATGCATAACGCATTCTGGTCTCATATGCTCAGATATAGACATTCACACACCACACACACACACACACCCCCCACTCCCAGGGCACCTACACTCATGTTTAGACCTGCACTTGTGTGCTCACAATCGGACCTGGTACTCTGCAGGAAGCCCTGCCTGCAGCTTGCTTTTCCTAGAGGAGCCCCTTCCTAAAGCTGGGGCCCCCTTATCCCAGAGGAAGGCCTCCTGCTCGGCGCTCCTACCTGAGAGCAGCAAGGAAAGACAGAGCCCAGGGCAGAGCTGTGGGGCTTGACCTGGTCAGGGGCCGTATATATCCGGCAGCAGGCGCCCCCACCCCCACCTGCACCCAGTCCCTAGCCGGATTTAGAAAGGGCTGTTGTCACTAGAAGCATTTCCCCCAGGCTCCCCCCCCTTTTCCCCCAAGTGCTCCCCACCCCTCCCCCCAGCTAGGAAACAATTGGAAGTGGTCGTCATTGTTATGGCATGGAGTGTGCAGGGTCTGAGTTCCAGGGGGCGGGGATGGCTCAAAGTGCAGCCAAAATATCTCCCAGGCCAGGCTTCACATTCCATAGCTGGCAGGAGAGGGGACTGGTCAGACCACCGTGACCTCAGGCAGGCGGGGTCCTGGCCCTCCCCCAGGGCTCTGCTGGCCTCTGGCACAGCTGCCCCTCCGACCCCTGCCCCCTGGGCTGGCCCAGCCCCACCCACGTGCAGTGTCCCCTCTGCTTCCTGGCCTGGGTCCTACATCGGACAGTGGGATGGGAGGGGGTGAGGGTGGGCAGCAGAGGGGTGGGGCAGAGCTGGGGGCATGGCCCCCCCGGGTGGGGGCTAGACTGGGGCAGCTGGAAGGAGGTTTCCCAGCCAAGTGGCAAGAATGACCAGGGAGCTTAGAGATGGGGACTCTGGCTTGGGCACTGATTTCCTTGGACCAGCCAGGCGGTGTGTTGAGGTCACCGAACCTCAGAGCCAGGCAAGCCATTCATTAGTTCTTCATTTTATGGAGACGGGAAGTGTCTTCTCTGAGGTCATGCGGCTCGGCAGGGCGGCAAGGTTCAAGGCAGTGGGGGGAGCTGAGCGGATGGGGAATGGAGGCCAGCGTGCAGAGGGAGGGTTGGAAGTCCAAGGGGGCAAGGATCCGCTGTGCTCAGAAGGCAGACCCGGCTGCTGCCTGATGGTCCTAGAGGAGCCCCAGGCCCTTCCTAGCTCTGCCTTCAGGTACTGAATGCTCTAGCCCAGAACGAGACACTCAGATACAGTTGCTCGGAGCTAGGAGACCCCTGATGATGGTAGCTGCTGCCTGTCCCACCTGTCCTCTCGTGTTCTGTGGAGTGGGCTCTCTCCAGACCCGGGGAGACTGGAGTCCTGGCAAGGGGGGCAGAAGGACAGGAAAAATGTCCCCCTTTCCCGCTGGCCTTAGAAGCAGCCACAAAGGAGATGCGGAAAGGGGACTAGAGCTCAGCCCACGAGCACAGAACGTAGCTAACGCCACCCTCTTCTATCTACCGCGTGTGCAAGCTTCACTGAATCTGTGTCCAGGCAACCACTGCGTGGTTTGCTTTGAAATCCCCCTCCTTCCCAGGGCCGCTCTCCAGCGCATGCGGATAAATCTGTCTGATTAGCTGTCAGCTCCGAAGGAGAGCGGCAGGCATGGGGGATGGGGCGGGCAGAACAGGTACATTTTGTAGGTGGGGTAGGCACAGCAGGGAAAGGCGAATCCAGCTGGGGGCCCCAGTGGTGGGAGAGTGGGGGGGCTGCTTGGTAACCCAGGCATAGTCTGAGGGCCTTGAGCAGCCGTGGGGTGGGGGGAGGGGTGCAGGCGAGTGGAGGGTCGATCCCCAACCACAGGGGCTGATGACACGACCGGCAGGACAAGCTCTGTGGGCCCGAGGAACTAAGCCCACTGGTAGAGACCTCAGGGTTTGGTGACAAAGGGCAAAACCCTCTTTTCATCCTCCCCTTGCAGCTTCCCAAGCCCAAAGCCACCACCCCTGCCTGATTTCCTGGGGCTCAGGTGCAGACATCAGCGACCGAGAGGCACAAAGGACACCAAGCCCTTTCCCAGTTGGCGTCTTCACCCAGGGCCAGTCTCCTTGGCCGTGGAGTTGGAAAGCCTTTCCTACATTTAGGAGATCCATTGAACTGTGTTTCCTTCCTCTGGATTTGGGGGGCCCTGGCCTATTGGAGTTACGGCATTACCGTGGTCGTGGCAGGCCGGATCTTACCACCCTGCTGCTAAGCTGTCCGCCCCATAGCCCCAGGATCTGGAGACAGACTGGAGGGTCTGACAGCCTTAAAGACCCCCACTCACTCCTCAGCCCTCCGGCACCGGCCCTTGGCTCTGTCAGGAGTCTCTTCCTTCTACTAGCGACCGTCTGAAGACCCAGCAGCTTTGCTGATCCCTTGGTTCCCCAAGTATTTATTGAGCACCTACTAATGGGCATTTTTCTAGTCAATAAGGATCGAAGAGTGGCCAAAATAAAGACCCTTCCTCCTGACAGCTCTATTTGACTGTTTGTAGAAGTGGAATCTGGGCCTCCGCTCAGGGCGTTTGCTCACATACACATTCCTGGCGGGGGAGAGCGAGGGGCCGGGGGCCCCACCATGTGGGGGTGGGTGGGGATTGTGAGGCTTGTACCGCAGAGTGAGAGCAGACAAGACAAAGGAGAGCAGAGCAAAATGCTATAAATAAAGAGGGGCTGGGGGGAGGGCAACTTCACCAAGGTAGACCAAATAAGGCCTGGAGAGAAAGGAAGGTGATCTCTCTCCCCTGCCCTGCCTTGCCCTCCCCTCCCCGGCACAGTGCCTGCTTTGTCTGGGCTCTGTCACCACCCTGATCAAGTGTCAGGCCCAAACAGGGGCCATTTGCTGTGACATACCAGCAGGAGTTCAGAAAAAAAGTGTCTAAAATTACTACCAGGAATGGGGAAGGAGGGGGTGCTCTAGGGCAAGTTAGAGTGGACCTCGGTATGGAAAGAGGGAACTCAGAAAGGAGCCCCCAAACCCAGAAACGGGAGCAAACGAGGGGTAGGAAGAGGCAGGGGGCTTGGCCCCAGGAGAGGAATGAGGCACCAGTTTTTTGAGCACATGAGAGAAGGGGCCCACCTTACGGTGGGGCTGAGTGCTCCTCTGCCCGCCCCTAGAATCCCTGACCTTGGGGGGACCCTACCCTGGCTCCACACGAGCCTGGGATTAGGACCTGGGCTTTGTGCCTGTTTCAGGTTTCCTTTTACAAACAGCTGTTGCTTCTTGTCATTCTTTTGTCTTCCTGCTAGCTCCAAAATCTTTTGTACCCCTCCGCACCCTGCCCCCACCCTCAACTCCAGAGTCTCTGCTTTCTGATAGACAGTGGGCAGCTGGAAAGGGAAGAGGGGGGAGGGCTGGGGCTGGGGCTGACCCAGTTTAGGTTGGGGTCTTTGGGAAGGTGGGTCTGGCCTCCAGGAAGTGTTTGCAGGGGTACCTCTCACCAAAAGGGAGGCCAACCGTTCAGGCTGTCCTAGGCTCAGTCCAGGCCTGCTGTCTAGCCTTAAAGCCAGGAGACGCAGCCGTGCCTGACTGTTACCCATGGACTTGCCTCGCAGCCTGCCAGCACGTGAGGCCCACCAAGAGCCACCCAGGCTCAGCGGTGGTATCGGCCAAGGACACCTGATGGGAACAGAGGCCCCCAGGTGGAGGCTGCTTGGCCATTCGAGCCAACTGGCAGCTACATTGTTTTGCGTGTGTCCTGGCTGAGGGTCTTAGGGATCCTGGGAGGAGCTGCCCGGTGGAGCTGGGCTGGCTCTAGGATCGGGGGGCTGGGTTGTGGAGGGGAGGCGGGTTAGAGGCCCTCAGAGATGGAGCTGACCTGGGTTCCTTCCGTAGTCCTAATCACCATTGCGCTGGAGCCAGACTTAGGATACTGAGGGGCTAGAAACTTCTGGAAGGAGAATGGCCAGGTATTGTGATGTGAAATAATTGGGCAAACTGAAAAACAGCAACCCGGAGTTGCCTGCCAGACACTTTGGCGTCTAGAGCTTGAGCCTTGCACTGCCCGCTCTCTGTGGGGCCCCACTTGGGGCCCCAGCAGAAGCCCTGCTCCTCCACCCGAGGACCTCTGCTCTGGGCGCAGAGGCATCTGCGAGGCAGTATCCTGTCGCCGCCAGGCCTGCATCAGCCCAAGATACGGACAGCCCATGCGGTTTACAAGGAGCAGATGGTAACTGATCAATGAGGAGCCCACAGGCTGAGTAATTACTTGCCCACCTCCCCCAGGGGAGGGATCCTTGGCTTCATTCTTTCTGTAAGAGGCCCCACTTCCTTAAACAGTCCTCCCCGGCCCATCACCTATCTCTCCCCCTCTACCCCCAACTATAAATGCACGTGAGTGCACACAAGCACTCACATCTACCGACGTATACACACACACACACACACACACGCACACACATCTACCGACGTATACACACACACACGTGTGTGTGCGTGTGTGTGTGCGCGCGTGTGTATACATCTCTGCGCACACCTATGACGCAAAGTCTGAGCGACCTCCTAGAGCCAAGCTGAAGACAGAGCACTGGTGTTCGTGAACTTGCCACGAGTGCCTCCCTCCCAACTTCCAGCCTATCTCGCCCTTCCTTCCCCCCCGCTGGGTCCCATTCAGTATTAGGCCCATTAATCAGATGCCTTGCTGCAGGCCCAGTTCTGTGGGGACTCCAGAAGGATTCATGGCGTCTGACTCACAGGCATTGCCATCAGCTCGGGAAGCCACAGGTAACATACAGGAAACCAAGGGAGAATGGTCCAGGGCTACGCGGTGTGGCCCAGATCCAGAGCAGCCTAAGGGCAAAGAAGCTCTTTTTTTTTTTTTTTTTTAGGGCAAAGAAGCTCTTGTTCAGTGTGGGTTGGAACTGTCAAAGCTTTCTGGGCGGGGGCCTGAAGGGAGGGTAGGGCTTTGAGAAGAATGGGAATGGGGATGTGGTTCAGGATCACAGCATTAACCAAAAGCGTGGCAGGCGAACAGCTTGGTGAAGTCGTGAAGACTCAGACTACAAAGGTCCGGTTAGGCTCTGGGGAGTCTGGAGCTTTAGGTGGGCTCACACTGTAGAAGAGGGGAGATGGCTGTGTGTGGAAGGCCTCCCTGTGCGAGGCATAAGCCTTACACTCGCTTGCCAATTCAGTTGCATTCTATGGTTGAGCAACAGGGTTCAGAGAGGTCAAGATGTCTGCTGAAGGTCAAGCAGCAGGTGTGGCACTAGGATTCAAACCCAGGTCTGTCTTGCCCCAAGGTATTTTCTACCCATGCGGCCATGTTTCCCAGACCAGCGAAATGAACACTATCCTGGAGGCAATGAAGAATGACTAAAGCTCAGAACCAGGGACAGTCACTGTGACATCATGATGGTAGAATTGAAGGGGCCAAGTGGGGGGAATTATTGGGTGCTTTGAGGGAGAAGAGGCTGGAGACAGGGAGACCCAGAGGAGGGCAGAGTAGCGATCCAGGTTGGGAGGAGGGCAGGGCCAGCAGATGTGAAGAGGAAGGGGCAAGACTAGAAAGGTTTCTTTTTTTTTTTTTTAAGATTTTATTTGTTTATTTGACAGAGAGATTCCAAGTAGGCAGAGAGGCAGGCAGAGAGAGAGGGGGAAGCAGGCTTCCCGCAGAGCAGAGAGCCCGATGCGGGGCTCAATCTCAGGACCCTGAGATCATGACCTGAGCCAAAGGCAGAGGCTTTAACCCACTGAGCCATCCAGGCGCCCCTAGAAGGGTTTCTAAGGAAGAAAGAAATGCCTCGCTGAGACACTGGACACAGGACTCGAGGAAGGAAGACTCATGACCGCACCATGGTGGCAAGGATGTGGGTAGCAGCAGTGGGGACAAGCTCTTTGTCAGACAGGAGGAAGGACAAAGTGTTTGGCCTGGGGCGTTGAAACTAACAGTGGGGTAGCTGATGGAGGACAGTTTGCATCCCTGGAGGAAGTTGGAATGGTGGGACTGGGGGGCAGGGCCGGTGCCTGAGACCTACTGCCTTGGGGTGGGGGTGGGGGCATGAGTTTGGAGACAAGAGGAAAAGCCCCAGGAGATACTTGTGCAAAGACAGGAGAAGGAAGAGAAGCTCGCAGAGAAGGGAGAAGGCGCCCTGAGAGCCAAGGAGCACGGGAAAAGGGCAGTTTCCTAGAAACCAGAAGTGTTTCAAGAGGAGCAGGTGGCCACAGCGTCAGATGCCAAAGAAAGGCTCAGTGGCGGGGAGACAGAGAGGAGGAACTTGGGTGACGTTGGAGCAAGGACCTTCTGTAGAGTCACAGGGCAGAGCCCGGCTGCAGGAAGTTGTTAGGATGAGGATGAGCGGCCAGGCAGTGGAGGCAGTGGGTGGCCCCCATGCATTGGAGGAGCTTGGCAGTGAAGTAAAAGAGATTAGGCAGCAGCTAGAAGGGAAGAGGGTCAAGTGACACAGTTTGCTGTGTTTTTAGATCAGGCAATCTCGACCTCATGAAGAGGAGGTGATAAGAGTTGCCCTTATTTTGTCCCCTATCCCCTTTTGCATTTTCTGATTCTCTCTCTGGAAGCCTGAGTGGTGGTTTGGAAACCCCTGGAGAGTTGGGGTACCCAGCGCCGTAAGACGGGCTGGCAAGCGAAAGGCTCAGCCAACTCCTCATCTCCAGATACACTTCCCGGGAGCTCAGAGCAGAGCTTGGGGCTGCCACACAGTCATCCTCTGGCCCTCACCAACCCATCAGAGAAAGGTCTCGGCTTCCGGTGCTGCAGGGTATGAGGACCAAGTAGGGCCGGAGGGCAGGGAGTCACCCTCGAGAGCGATCCGGAGTAGCACCTGGAACTCGCCTGCTTCTGCTTGCTGATGTCTCCGTTATTTTATTTTACCTGGAAAGATGATGTGGCTACTTTGACCATGACCCGGCCCATGACCCAGCCAGGGGCTAGCTGCTGGTCCCTCGCAGCGCAGCAGGATGTAGGGCAGAAGGCTGACCCTTCCGCGCAGCATTCCTGCTGCGGGCTATGTGAGCCTAGGTTTAATTCCATCCCTTTGCTGCACTTGCCCCACACAACTATTAGAAACTGATTAAGAACACAAAGAGAGGGGCGCCTGGGTGGCTCGGTGGGTTAAAGCCTCTGCCTTCGGCTCATGATCTCAGGGTCCTGGGATCGAGCCTCCCCCCCCCCCCCCCCTGCATCGCATCAGGCTCTCTGCTTGGCAGGGAGCCTGCTTCCCCCTCTCTCTCTGCCTGCCTCTCTGCCTGCTTGTGATCTCTCTCTCTGTCAGATAAACAAAATCTTTAAAAAAAAAAAAAGAACACAAAGGGAGGCACACCTTACACGGGGCCTTCCAGCCCTGGGGGCAGGTGGTAAGCGACATCCCCGGGTCTGATTGGGAACAAAGGAGGAGTCTGGGGAACTGGCTGTTGTTTTCTCCCAAGGGAGTTTTTCAGGGGCAGTGGGGCAGCAGCCTGACTGCCAGATCACCTCGGAACCACGGACCAGACTGACGACTGAGAGCTGGTCAGGCTCTTCCACCCTGGAAGCACCAGAGCTGGGGTCTTAGCTTTCCCACCGGCAGCAGGGAACGAAGGGCCGTCATCAAAGGGCTTTGGATTTACTAGATCAAAACAGCCTGAGCCATTCTGAGCAGGAAGAGTGGGGGGGGGGGAACAAGACGGTGAAGTAGTTGGTCTGTTGGGAGTGGGGAAGAGGCAGAGAAGGGTCCTTTGGGAGCCTGAGTGAGAGGGGCAGGCCAGGAGGTACCGTGGGGGGGGGGGGCGGGGGAGGGGCTGGCAGAGCTGAGGTTCCGCTGGGGAGTGAATAGGCCAAGAATGCAGAGAGAGCCGCAGAGCTGGGTGGCCAAGTGTCCTGGGGGGAGGTGACCTTGCCCCAAGGGCAGAGTCTCATGGCTCAGAGAAATCAGAGCAGGGGGCCCAGTTTCCAGCCTGGCCTCCCCGTGCCTGGGCCCCTTGTCTCTGAGATTACGGCTTGGGCTTGGCTGCCGAGAGCAGCTCCGTGGGGGCGGTGTGAAACAAAGCAAAAGGCCCTTTTGTGGTACTGGGTTCCTAAGAATAGTTGTGGCTGGGCTCAAGGAGGTGTCTCCTATGGCCAGCTCGGCCTGAGTCTTGTTCTCAGACTGTTCTCAGACGTGTCCCGACGCCTGGTGCCTGGTGGTGGTGATTTCCAGTTGTTAGTGGAGTGGAGGCCGTCGGCCACCCCGATCTCTGTCACCTGCACCTGCCCAGCTCAGCTTTGAGGGAGGGCACAGCAAGGGGACAGAGGCTGGAGAAGGAGAACCTGATTCAAGATGTGTTAGGAAACGGGGTTCCTGGGTGGCTCAGTGGGTTAAAGCCTCTGCCTTCGGCTCAGGTCGTGATCTCAGGGTCCTGGGATCGAGTCCCGTATCGCGCTCTCTGCTCGGCAGGTAGCTTGCTTCCCCCTCTCTCTCTGCCTGCCTCTCTGTCTGCTTGTGATCTCTCTCTGTCAAA
Source organism: Potos flavus (assembly GCA_028534135.1). Classification (NCBI taxonomy): domain Eukaryota; kingdom Metazoa; phylum Chordata; class Mammalia; order Carnivora; family Procyonidae; genus Potos; species Potos flavus. The sequence goes on from CM052896.1 coordinate 62,873,752, forward strand.
TAAATAATAAATAAAATCTTTAAAGAAAAAAAAAAAACTTGTGTTAGGAAAGGGGGCACAAAAGCCACCAGCTTAGAAAACAAGTCTGCTGCCTGAAGCTGAAGACAGTGGGGAGCCTGGGAGGAGGAGAGGGGGCGGAGTGGGGAGCCCAGGAGGGACACAGAAGTGGGCAAGAAGGCTATGTGTGAAGGACTTGTGGGAGTGGTAGAAGGAAGCAGATCAAGGCAGAGAAGGAGGGAACGTAGGTGCAGGAGACGGAAAAGACGTGAGGACTAAGGATGGGCTGGAAAGGACCAGGGCTGGACGGACAGGATGGGGAAGGAACGGCTGGGGGTTAACCAAGAAGAGCAGAAGGAAAGAGGAGAGAAAGAAGCCATGAGACGGTGAGCATTCCTTCAGAGACAAAGGGCAGAGGAGGGGGTGGTGCCGCTCTTGGAAGAGCCTGGAAAAAAGGCACTCAGAGGCCATTCCTATGAGATAACAATGCAGTTCAAATCCCTCCCTAATCTCTCCTCCTATTATTAGCCCTGTGTCCTCTCAGAGAAGAGGCCACAGGTCCCTGGGCTCTGTCCTTTCCCCCATGCCCTTGGCTAGAATTAGACAGCCGTGCCTGTGTGGTCAGTCTGCTAACCGTGGTCCTTCTGGCTTCTGGCAAAGTAACTGTGGAAGAGCAAGGGGACGGGAAGGTCACTGCACACTCTCTGTGGACCAGGCAGCACCTACACACTGAAAGGGGTAGAGAGCCAGGTCGGAGGCCTCCTTGTCCTCAAAGAACTTTCAGATCGATGAGCGCGCACGGCCAACACGCTCACAGGCCCAGAGTGATGGCAGTTAACGTATGCAAAATAAAAGTGAGGACATAAAGGCAGGAATGCAGAAGTGTTGTCCCTGAGGCAGAGCAGCAGGGCAGAGGGCAGTGAGGGGAGGCTCCTGTGGAAGGTGAGCTCCAGGTAGATCCCGAACAAAGGGTTGGGACTTGAGCAACCACATTCACAGCCCCTGGCCAGTGCTGCGGGCATTCTGAGGGAAACCGGGCATTCTGAGGGAAACCGGGAGACTGAGTCTTCTCTGGTTACCTTTCTGGCCCAGCCTCTAGGGAACAAGGTTTCAGAACTTAAACAGGAGTAGTGGCCTCCTAGGGTTTTTAATTTTTAAGCAGACTGGTGTGTGTTGCTATTTATTTGAACCTGCTGTTTCTTTCTTGCTCATCACATTCCTTTTACGTGTTTCCCTTCCTCCCCTTCCCCTGCCCCTTGCCCCTCGTCTCCTTAATTGTTGTTCATTGTTTCATATTTTCAATGGCCAAAAGTTATTATGTATATTTTTATCTTGAGCCCTTTCAACTCTGGCAAATTGAAATGAAATAATACATGATGAATAATACACCAAAGAAAGTGGACAGCTGCTGTTTTCTATCCCTCTGAGGGCTCTGATTGCCTGCAGAGTAAGGGACATAGATGAGATTCCCTGGATCTTATTCAGGGTGAGGGTGGAGTGAGCTCCTCTTCCTTCCTTCTCTCTCCCTCTCTCTCTCTCCCTTTGTATATTCTTCTCTCTTTCAAATCTCTTTCTCCTTCTTTCCTCCCTCCCTTTCTCCTTCTCTCCTTTGTCCCCAATTATAAAATAACGCTCATGACTTTGAACTTTCAAACAGTGAATCTTCTATAAGGCAAAAGAAGCAAATTCCCTTCCACCATTCAGTCTCATTTCACAAAGGTGACCACGGTTAGTAGTTAGAGGGTATCCATCCAGACCCTTCTATGTGTATGGATAAAATATACATTGATTTTTTTTTAAACTAAAATATACAAAAATTAAATGTTTGTAGTTTCTGGAAGTTTCTCACGCTATGAATGATTGCAGGGGTCTCTCAAGTAATTTGCATTTGCATGATTACCAGAGTCTCCAGAGGCTAACTGGTAATCAGCTCTCAAAAATGAACCAAAATGAATTTTAAAAGAACTCAAGGAGGCTTGTAAATGATATCTAAGAGGATGTCAACAAGCTTCTGCCCTGGCTCTTCTTTGCCCCTTGAACATCATTCTCTTAGGAGAGGGGGGCACTTGGACAGAGAGACCGTGCTTGGGGGCAGAAGGCATAGTAGGACCACGGTGGCTCCTCAGGTCATGGAAAGTTATCCTAGCAGGTAGCAGAAGCTGTTATCTGTGTACAGACTTTATTTTCACAACACTGACATTGACATGATAACGTCTCATAATTTCTTTGGCAAAGCCAATTCTGAAATGTCTCATTTTTCACGCTTAAATTTTTATCTGGTCATTTTTCTGTTCTGGGTCTGCAACTTATCCTATAGCTCACATTCGTACCTGTCCTTTGTTGTGGAAGTTCTGAGATGGCCTTGAGCCAAAAGCCAATCAAAATCTCTGCCTGCCTCTGCCTGCTTGTGATCTCTCTCTGTCAAATAAATAAATAAAATCTTAAAAAAAAAAAAAAAGTTCTGTCCAAGAGCGCAGCAGAGTTGATGACTCTGATGCAGCCCCGGGCCGACAGCTGGGGTTACATAGACGGCTGCTTTCCTGGTACAAAAGCATAAGTCCAGAAGCATCTGAAAAACCCTGCTCTCTACTCTCACCCTGTTCTGTGCTGCTCGCGTGGGCCCCCCACGCCCCACTGCAGATGCCAGACTGAATCAATACCACTTTCTCTGCTTTCTGACTTCCCAGGGACCTACCCTATGCCCTGGCCAATCAAAGGGAAGAAAAATGAATAGAAAAAAAAAGAAAAGAAAGAGAAAGCAAAGACAGTGTTTATGGGTCCTGACAGAACAAGGTCAATAGGAGAAGGGCCAGAAATATGGAACCATCCTGTCGTGCAAACAGGGAGTGCATACATGGAGAACTGAGGTGGAAGGAAGGCTTGAAATCGAGAGAATGGAGAGCGGGAAATGAGAGTGCAGGGAATGGGGTCTATAGCTCCCAAGGCTGCGGGTGAGCCTTAGGAAGGCCTAGCCTCCCTGGGGAGTGCCAAGGATCCTGGAAAGGAAGGTATGAAGGGTGACCTGGCTCACAGTCCTGCGTCCATTTTCTCCTCTGCTATACCTTGTCACACCTGCAGGGTCAGTCCTGTCCCTGATCGGCCTCCATGCAAGAGGCATAGAATGAGCTCTGGGGGGACTTGGAGTCTCGCATCCAGTCATCCTTGTCCCTGTGCAGTAGTTCTGGAAACTTAGCTTCTATCTTGTTCCTAAGACGTGGGCCCCACCCTATGCCCCAGTCTGGTAACTGAGCCCTGGTCATGTTCCCTCTACCAGACACCCTGTTTTGGTAACCCTCTTAGTTTTTCTGGCTCCCATCTACTCAGGAATTCGATTTTTCCCTTAACCTCCAGCTGGGGGCCTTTTTTCCTGCTAATAAAGGGAGACAACCTATCTTAATATCTGAGAACATAAGTTTTTGTAATCAAATAGACCTGTGTTCAAAAACCCTGGCTCTCCTACGGACCAGCTGTGTGATTTGAGTTACTTAACCGTTCTGAGGAAAAAAAAAAAAAGTATCATGCAAAGTCTTGTGACTCAAAGTGTGATCCATGGACACGGGAGCTTGGTGTAACTGTAGAATCTCAGGCCCAGCCTAGGCCTATTGAAACATAATCTGGGGTGCCTGGGTGGCTCAGTTGGTTAAGTGACTGCCTTCGGCTCAGGTCATGATCCTGGAGTCCCAGGATCGAGTCCCGTATCGGGCTCCCAGCTCCATGGGGAGTCTGCTTCTCCCTCTGACCTTCTCTCCTCTCATGTTCTCTCTCACTCTCTCCCTCAAATAAATAAATAAATAAATAAATAAATAAATAAATAAATAATCTTAAAAAAGAAAGAAGCATAATCTGCATTTTAACAAGACACCCCTCCCTCTGTGATTTAATGTACGTTATTGTTTGACAAGCACTAATCTAGAGGAAAGAGCACAGACTTTGGAACCAGGAAGATCTTGCTTTGAACTTCAGCATTAAACCTCAGCTTTACTGTAAAATGTGGCTGCTAATATCTACCCCATAGGCTTGGCTCCAGGATCTTGTATATGGAGTTATTTAAAAAAATTGGTTACAACCATCATGGAAAAGAGCACAGAGGTTCCTCAAAAAATTAAAACTAGAACTCTCACATGACCCAGCAGTCCCGCTTTTGAGTATATCTCCAAATCTCCAAATCCAAATTGAGTATATCACCATCTCAAAGAGATATCTGCACCCCCGTGCATTATTTACAAGTGTCAATCCATGGAAACAGCCTAAATGTCTGTCAATGGATGAATGGATAAAGAAAATCTGATTCCACGCACAAGGAATATTACTCAGTCTTTATAAAGAAGGACATCTTGTTATTGTGACAACATGGGTGAAACTGGAAGACATTATGATAAGAGAAATAAATCACAAAAAGACAAATACTGCATGATTTCATGTGTATGCGGAATCTAAAAGGTTGAACTCTTAGAAGCGGAGTATTTTTTTTTAAAGATTTATTTATTTATTTATTTTGACAGAGAGAGAGAGAGAGAGAGAGAGATTGAGATCACAAGTAGGCAGAGAGGCAGGTAGAGAGAGAGGGGGAAGCAGCCTCCCTGCTGAGCAGAGACCACCGTTGCGGGGCTCGATCCCAGGACCCTGAGATCATGACCTGAGCCGAAGGCAGAGGCTTTAACCCACTGAGCCACCCAGGCACCCCGACATCATCCACTTTTAACAAACCTATCATGTTTCCGATGGTTAAACTTTGAGTTTCGCTTTGGGAAAGTGTGTTGAGGAGTGCATTTGACCACTCTTTTCACCTCACATTCTTTTCCTTAATATTGCACATAGTACATCTTAAATGCATACAATTTTTTTTCACATAATTAGCATTTCTTTTTTTTTAATTTAATTTCATTTTTTCAGTGTTCTAAGGTTCATTGTTCATGCACCACACCCAGTGCTCCATGCAATACGTGCCCTCAATACCCACCACCAGGCTCACCCAACCCCCCAACCCCCCTGAAAATACACTTTAGAGTCTATAATAGAAAACACAAATCTAAAGAGAAAGAAAGAAAGCACAAATCGTTCTCCCAGCGAGGTAAACTTTGGATAACATCAGGTTACCTGAGGAAAACGAAGCCTGCAGAACCTAGCTTTTTTTTTTTTTTTCCAAAAACCTTTTGATCTGAAGAACACTAAACTTTCAAGAGTAAAGATCCCCTTTACTTACAAATAGAGACACTGAGATAACTTAGGATCCAGAACACCCGGCCAGAAGCAAATGCATACAATTTTTGTTCATCAACTATACTTCAGAAAGCTAGGGGGAAAAAAAGAAGTTATAGGCATAGCTCCCAGCAAACAGCGAACGCTCGATGAGTGGTATCTATTCTTTCCACTAGGCTGCTTGGCTTTCCAAACCTCTTCTAGCATCCTCTTGTTAGAACATCTTCCTGACTCTGGCTGTTTCACAGATGAACTCCTTTTATCGGCTGCCGGGCCAGTCTGGACTTCCTTCCAGCATTCACAATAACAACATTCTCCAGGATCTACCCCATCTCGGTGGGCCCCATCTAGTAATTCTCAGCTCCTTGCAGTTTACTGGTTCAGCTGGGCCCCTTTTCATACCTGCAGAATTGCAACAACACCTTTCACCAAATGGCTGGCAGACTCGATTTTCTAAAGTATGCACTTCTTACATATCTGTCATTTGTAGAAACTTCCAGGGCTCCATGTTGTCTCTGAGACAAAGCCTAGGTTCCTCTGGCCGACATTTAAAGACAATTCATAAACTGGTCACAGATTGTGCCATCTTATCCCTTCACAGCCTCCCACCTCCAAGTCGGACTGGCCTACCAGCAGCTCCCTCACCCCAGGCTGGGCTTTTCTACCTTCCTGACTTGGTGGGGACTCTTCCCGTCTGCCCTTCTAGGCACAGCTCAGGCCCTCCCCACTCCTACCAGTCATCACACGGTACAGACCGCAGCATGAACTACCAGGACAGAAAAAGCCCCATGAGGGGTGAGGATTTGTATCTTCTATCCTGCTGCAATATTCAGTTCTGTGCATCGCAGTTACCGTGGCAACGGGTCCCTCCAAGCCCCCTCCCCCTGTCCCACCCTAACCATGATGCTGTGTTGTGAGATGCAGTTGGTCACCCCCGTGACCCATCCTGGGTGCATACTTAGCCATGTCTGGGACTCTATGTCTTAAATGGTTTGTTGGTTGCCATTACAACTTTGTTGAGTAGAGTTTTTTTTGTTTTGTTTTGTTTTTTCAGCTCTTGCAGTTAAGTATCCCTCTATTTAACATTGGTGTTAGCGTGAATGCGGTTTGTCTCTAAATAGCTGCAGAAGAGATGCATCACCTGTTAATGCTTTTGTGAAGCGAATTAAATGAGCTTTCTGCATTTACAAAAAAGGTCTCTTCTGTAAAATACCTTCCAGTTCAACGGGGCTGCTTCTGAAACACGAAAACAAACAAAACTTTGTTGAAACTCTGCCAGTACAAAAAGGACACCCAAAGTGTCCTACCCAATCACATCAACTATTCTTATTTCTCTACTTCTTTCCAAGTAGAGAGAGAGAGAGAATGTGTGTGTATGTATGTGTATGAGAGATTCTTCTTTATGGCTGCTGTGGGGACATACGATATGTACACAAACTTATGTTCTATCAATGAGCATTCCATATTTCTACAGTGTTAGATTTTATCCTTTTTATGACTACAGATATTCCACTAATATCTGTAAAATGGGGACAGTAATATTATCGCCAATCTTATGGGTTTGCTTTGAGGATTAAATAAGTTCGGTGATAATTCAAACTTAGCCATGCTGCAGAATCACGTGGAAGGTTTGTCGAAACATAGTTTCTTAGGGGGTGGCCTCAGAGATTCCAATTCCATAGATTAGGCGGGGTGCCCAAATGTGCACATGTGATGTTACTGGTTTGAGGATAACACTTTGAAAACCACTGAATTAACACCTATAAATGTTCAGAATTGTGCTTGGCATATAAAGGAAGCTATATCAATACATGAAGTTATGGGGCTATTTTTTTGCTATTTCTGAGTTAGAATATGAAAATTTACTTGTTGGATATTTAGATTGTTTATATTTTTATAACATCTTTATTGAGATATAGTTCATATACTACAAAATCCACCCTTTTACAGTGTACAATTCAGTAGTTTTTAATGTATTTGGAGTTGTATAACCATCACCTTTCATTTTAGAACATTTCATCACCCCAAAAAGAACTCCATACCTAGTGACAGTCACTCTCCAACCCCCTCTGTAGTTTTTCAAACTTAGAATGTCTGTAAACAAATATATATGTATATATACACATATAAACATATATATATACATACAAATATTTATACTTCTATATTGAATGATTTTGTCAGAACAGATGCCAAGAGATAAATTCCTGAGTCAATAATTATGAGTAATTTTATGTATAGTGTGATGGTTAATTTTATATTTAAACCTGACCGAGTCACTAGGTGCCCAGGTATTTGGTTAAATATTATTTCCGGGTTTGTCTGTGAGGGTGTTTCCAGGTGAAATTAACATTTGAATCAGTAGGGGCTCCTGGGTGGCTCAGTGGGTTAAGGCCTCTTCCTTCAGCTCAGGTCATGATCTCAGGGTCCCGGGCCCCGCATCGGGCTCTCTGCTCAGCGGGGAGCCTGCTTCCCCCCCTCTCTCTGCCTGCCCCTCTCTCTGCCTACTTGTGATCTCTCTCTCTCTGTCAAATAAATAAAATCTTAAAAAAACAAAACCAAAAACATTTGAATCAGTAGACTGAGCAAAGTAGGTTGGCCTCCCCAGTGTGGATGGATGGGCCTCATCCAATCTGTTGAGTCCCAGAACAAGGCCAAAAGGTGGAGGAAGGGATGTTAGTCTTCTGTCCTCAGACTAGAACTTACACCATTGGTGCTCCTTGGTTTTCGGCTCTTTGGACTAAGGTTGCTACTGCACCACAAGCATTCCTGAGTTTCCAGTTTATGAACAACAGATCGTGGGACTTCTTGGCCTCCATAATTGTGTGAGCCAATGGCTTATGATATCTCCTATTGGTTTAGTTCCCCGACTAATACATATAGCTACTCTTTGAATACATTAGTTCACAAATATTCTCTTTCCTCCCTGCTATTGCTTTTTATTTTTAGTGTGTTGCTCATTTCTTATACTGTTCCAGTTTTCTTAAGTTGTGTCACCAGACTGTGAGGTTTTTGGGGTCAGAGGCTGTAATACTTTCATCTTTGTGTCCCCAGAGCTGCTGAAATGGAACAGAATATCCAAGAACCGTGGGACAATTTCAGAAGTTGTAACATATGCATAATGGGAATGTCAGAAGTAGAAGGAAAAGGGGCGCCTGGGTGGCTCAGTCGTTAAGCGCCTGCCTTCAGCTCAGGTCATGATCCCAGGGTCCTGAGATCGAGCCCCGAATTGGGCTTCTTGCTCAGCAGGAAGCCTGCTTCTCCCTCTCCCACTCCCCCTACTTGTGTTCCCTCTCTCACTGTGTCTCTCTCTGTCAAATAAATAAATAAAATCTTAAAAAAAAAAAAAAAAGTAGAAGGAAGAGATAAAGGAGAATAAATACTTGACATAATAATGGCTGAGAATTTCCCCAAATTAAGGACAGAAACGAAACCAAACCTGAAACTTAGAAAGATCAGAAAAACACTGAGCAGAATAAATACAAAACAAAACAACAAAAAAACCCCAAAACAAAAAACAAACAAACAAAAACCCTATACTGAGGCATATCATATTCTGAGGCAAAACCAAAGACAGAAAAATCCTGAAAGAAGTCAGAGCAAAAGGGGCGCCTGGGTGGCTCAGTGGGTTAAAGCCTCTGCTTTCGGCTCGGGTCATGATCTCAGGGTCCTGGGATCGGGCCCCGCATCGGGCTCTCTGCTCGGTGTGGAGCCTGCTTTCCCCCCTCTCTCTGCTTGCTTCTCTGCCTACTTGTGATCTCTCTCTCTCTGTCAAATAAATAAAATCTTTTAAAAAAAAAAAAAAAAAAAAAAAAAAGAAGTCAGAGCAAAAAAGAAAAAAAAACCAAAAACATGTCTAGAGGAATAGATAGGAATTACAGTGCATCAAATGTTATTAATGACTGATAGTTTATGGAATCGTTGAAAGAAATAGAAAACAATAAATTTAATGATCTCATGTTCTTGGCCAATACTTGTTGATTGAGTCCTGGAAGAATTTTGCAAAGATTTACTGCACTGTTAACTCCAAGCTTTTCTTATAACAAAAAGAATGACTGGCAAGTACTTAATCATCAAAAACAAAATAAAGCAGCATAATTTGTTTCCTCACTGACATCATAATGCATACGAACAGATTAATTTCAAGTTTGAAGGAAAAGAAAATCTTATTTGTGACCTAACAGGACAAGGATGAGAATTTATGTTGAAGTGGTAACTTTTCAGGATGCCCGGGTGGCTCAGATGGTTAAGCGTCTGCCTTCAGCTCAGGTCACCATCCCGGGGTTCTGGGATCAAGTCCCACATCCTGACTCCTTGCTCAGCGGGGAGTCTGCTTCTCCCTCTGCCCACTGCTCCCCTTGCCTGTGCTCTAGCTTGCTCTCTCTGACAAATAAATAAATAAAATCTAGAAAAGAAAAAGAAACAGCAATTTTTCATAATACAAATCCTGCCAAGCAGTACAAAAATTATTGATTAATAGAATGAATAGGTTGTCAAGGCACTCTGAGCTTCCACGTGGGCCTGAAGCAGCAAACCAATGTTAAGAGGCATAGGGACCAGACACAACCCCTACCTGTTCTTCCCAAGTCCCACAAAAAATTTATAAACCAGTATCTTCCCACCCTAGCTGAGATATGGTGAGTTATTCCTTCTTTAATTCCAGAAGACAGTTCCAAGTCAGGAGATCTCATTACTAGTCAGAGGTCAGCTCGCCCTTGCGGGACAAATTCAAGACCGTTAACCTCTGCAGGGCTTACTTCCTAAGGCAGGGGATGGAAGCAATTAATACCGACCCAATTCACTTTATCAGCCTGTGAGAAGCAGGAATGAGTTGACATATTTTGAAATATGGAGAAAATTGAAACAAGCTGGATTTGGACCAAGATCTGCTGCGGACCTGTGTGACAGGGGCACGTCACATAAATCTTAGCTGGCTTCCTCCTTTGTAAAACGTGCTTTCACGTCCCCAAACGGGTAGGGGTGAGGAGTGTTGGAGTGGCACATGGGGGTCTTCGCACAGAGTCCCCTCTGCACACCACGAGGAGGTGAGGTCGGGTGTCCTGGGCGTCTGTTTGTAAACCCTAACCCCGGCTCTGGGCTTCTCTGGCCCAACTCTTATTTACACATTAAAAAAGCTCAGAGACCGAGTGACTTCTCCAGGGTCACATAAGTCACAACCAAGTGACTCACATAAGTCACAAAGTCGATCCAAGGGCCTTGCGGTCTGTGAGGGATCTCGCGCGACCTGCATTGGCGCAGAAGCCAGCTGTCGCGGATCCGCCACCCGGCCACCCCAGAGAGAAGCCGAGGACTGGCACCTAGCGGTCAGTTGTGGCCACGCAAGGGCAGAGTAGTGAAAAAGACTGGGTACTGCGGCATCCGAGAAGCCAATACGTTCTCAGTTGGCTCGGCAAACATCTTTTTGCCATTGGGCCTTTCTAACTGTCGATCAATCACTTGGCTAGTTTTTTATTGGTTTAGCTCCAAACATTCTACACAATCCACTAATCACGCGCCCCTTTCCACGAGCATTTTTACGTCATTAGATCGCTCCCTAAATCTGACGAAGTAAGTCAGTTCTTCCATTCTATTGGCTGGATGTGGCTCCTACTCCCGCACATCCTGTTTGGGGCGGAAGTGAGAGATCACTATTCCTATTGGCTTAGACTTCCAAGAGGCTGTTGTCTATCAAGTCTATCGCTCAACGTTAGCTCCGAAAGTACCGCCCCGGAAGAGGTGGGCTTTGTGAAGATGGCGGCGCCGGAGAGTCTCGTGAGTTTGCTTCCTCGCGTTGCTATTGTGGGATTTGCCTATACCCTCAGCGGCCCTGGGCAAATTATTGGCGCGAGGGAAGGGAGTGAAGAAAGAAAGCAACCTCCCTGGCACAGCGGGGTGAGAGCAGCAGTAGGGTGACGGAGCTGAAGCTACCGCTTCTCTTAGAAATCTGGAGAACTGGCCGGCTGTGAAGCGAGGCTGCATGTGTACTGGAGCGGGAAAGTCGGAAGTCTGGGGTGTCTGAAGGAGAGAGGAGGGTTTTCCACCCCCCACGTCTTCTCATAATCCTGAGGAAAGAAGGGCTTTTCTTTATTTTCTCTCTCCCTCTCACAGGAGGTGCTGGAGTCAGACCTGCCAGGTGCCGTCACGCTTTTGAAAAACCTTCAGGAGCAGGTGAGTCATATCACCTCGTTGGGACGGGTTAGTGACGGATTGGCTTTGGTTTTGTGTGCTTCACCTCCAAACCGGTCGTTTGAAGGCATGTATTGAACGGTACCAAATACTTTGAGAGCCAAATGATTTAATGAAAACCTTTTCAGGCTAGAATTTATAAAGTAATTGATTTCTGCATTCAAAGGAATAGAGAAAACTCCAAAAAGAAGTCGTCTGAGTGAATTTCCTTTACTGTTATAGCTAAGGAAACCAGTGCTAGGAAAAGCGGTATGGTTTGCCCTTTGGGTACCTAGGTGTATTGGTTGAAAATTCAGCCAGTACAGGTGAAGGTACAGCACCCTTCCCCCCACCACTGGCCCAGTTCCCATCCCTTCCCCCATGGTTTGGTGTGATGGTTTCTGTAGCTTTAAGAAGACGTGGAGAGTTTTTTGTACATTTTGATGAAGTATCAAAAACCATTTCAGCTATACTTTCCCAGAACTGAAAAGAAGGTAGTACTGCGTTTCAGGCAATGTTGCTTATGATTTTTAGGCGTCATTGTTTAGTTTTGCCCTTCATAGGTCACAGAGATGACTTAGGTGTATTCTCCTCAGCTGTTTTATTTGAACTGATTTCAGGTGATGGCTGTAACTGCACAAATACAAGCTCTGACAAAAAAAGTTCAAACTAGAGCCTATCCTACAGAGAAGGTAAGACATATTTGAAGAGGGGCACCTGGGTGGCTCAGTCGTTAAGTGTTTGCCTTTGGCTTAGGTCATGATCCCAACATCCTGGGATCGAGCCCCACATCAGGCTCCCTGCTCAGAGGGAAGCCTGCTTCTCCCCTCCCACTCCCCTTGCTTGTATTCCCTCTCTCTCTGTCTCTCTAAATAAATAAAGTCTTAAAAAAAAAAAAAGACATATTTGAAGAGCTAACATCCCCTGACTTGTTCTTACCAGTTCTCTTATCATAGGTTTATTGAGTGTCTTGTATGTCCTAAGTGTTAGAGCTTCAAAGATGAATAAGATCCAGTTTCTGTGCTGAAGTCTAGTGAAGACAGATCAAATCAATAGGTATGAGCAATAGTAGTCACTTCAGAGTGCCAGAGAGTAGAGGAAATCAGGGAAGGCTTCTCAGAGGAGAAGGATTATGAGGAATAAATAAGAGTCCAGGGAGCAGAAAGAAACAGCATGTACAAAGGCACAGAGACCTGAAAGCATGGTGATATACTGGGAAAGGAGGTCATTTAGTGTGGCTGGCTGTACAGTGTGTTAGGGGATGGGATGGGGAGTAGGAAATAAGACTGGAAAAGTAGTCACTCTGTGAAGAACCTTGTAGGCCATCTGAGGAGTTACTACTGCATTTCATCTAATCTAAGATGCCGTTAACTGGGGACATACCACTTATTTTGTATACTAAAAAAATGCTGCCCGTTAATCTATGATACAACATTAGGATTCCATTGATTAAAAGATACATCCTGACTTCAGAGATGTTAAAATATGAAAACGGCGTGCATATTAAAATTGAAATATGGTAGGGTGCCTGGGTGGCTTAGTCGGTTAAGTGTCTGCCTTTGGCTCAGGTCATGATCCTGGGGACCTGGGATCGAGTCCCGTATCACATCGGGCTCCCTGCTCAGAAGGGAGTCTGCTTCTCCCTCTGCTGCGTGCACTCTCTCTCTCAAATAAAATCTTTTTTAAAAAATTGAAATATGGTAGTTTTCAAATTAAGGTCTTGTAGAACCTTCTTAGGGATCATTGGATGTGAAGCAGTATAGAAGGAGGGCTCTGGGTCCTTCATACCTGCTTGAACTGGAAAACTGGGGTATTACCTGTTTTATATATCGAGTTTTTGTCCTAAGATATTATTTAAGCAAAATATTCCATAGGTCAACAAAAGTATGGAAATCCTTATGGCAGCTTATTAGTAAGAGACATTGAAGGATTTTTTTTTTCCCTTAAGTAGGTGCCACACCCAGTGGAGTTGGAACCCAAAGTAGGGCTTGGACACATAACCCTGAGATCAAGACCTGAGCTGAGATCAATTAAAGATTTTATTCTTTTTTTTAGAGATTATTTATTTATATGAGAGAGAGAGAATACACAAGTGGAGGAGAGAGGAGAGGGAAAGGGAGAAGCAGACTTCCCACTGAGTGGGGAGTTTGATTCGGGCCTGGATCTCAGGGCTCTGGATCATGACCTGAGCCAAAGGCAGACGCTTAACCAACTGAGCCATCTAGGCACCCCTAAAGATTTTATTCTTAAGTGATCTCTACACCCAACGTGGGGCTTGAACTCGCAATCCTGAGATCAAGAGTTTCATGCTCCACCGACTGAGCCAGCCAGGCACCATGATAACTAATAGAATTTTAAATATATTCTCTATTTGCCTTTTCTTTTTCATCACGCAGTTTTGTTCTTACCTATTTTTATTTTTTCTGATTTTTTTAATCTTTTGTGTTTTCTTTTTGTTGTTTTTTCTATATGCTTGTCACTCAATTTGAATTTAACAGTGTCTAAGCTCATCAGAAGAACCTACTTCTCAAATTCTTGGCTGGTTCTGGGCTGCCAGCATATTTATTAGATCAAAATAAGGGCACCTAAAAAAAAAAAAATAGGGGCACCTGGCTGGCTCAGTCAGAAAATCATGTGACACATTACCAAAAAAAACCCCCACAAAAAACAAACCACACCAAAAAATTTATATTAGATCGCTATATATTTGTTTATTCATTGAACGGATATTTAGTAACTTACCTCTCAGGACCAAAACCTTACTAGGCACTTTACAGGTTACAGAGTGCTTTTGTATTATTTTATTTAAGCCTCATAATTACTTTTTGGGGCAAAAAGGAAATACTGTATAGGTTACAGATGAGGAGACTGGGGTCATAAGGTTAAGTGACTTACCCATTATTTGACTACCAAATGCCTGATTCAAAACTTAATTCAATTTGTTTGTCTTTAAAATCTTTGCTCCTAAAAAAATAAAATTAAATTAAAAAAATAAAATCTTTGCTCCTCCTCCTGTTATCACACTAGTGCTGATCTCAGAAGCTTTGCATGTTGGTTTAAAGATACCTAGGGCTTAGGTGTTAGAGTCAGACTGAGTTTGAATCCCAGCTATACTCCTAATACTTTGTAATCGTAGGCAGAATATTTAGTCTCTCTGAAATAGGTCTTCCCAGGGCTGTGGACTTTTACAGTTCCATTTTATGTCATCACGAAGATTTTTTTTTTAACAACTATAATTTAAGTCTGCTCATGTGTTACTTTCTTGTATGTAAAAGAATATAACGTTTGCTTGATTTTCTGACTGTAAATATAACGTGTTTTTTAATTTTAGAAAGTTTGAAAGATGCGTAAAACCACAAGGAGAAATTTAAAAACAGTATAATCATAATCTGAGCTAACTACTGGGGTACATGTTTGGAAATTTCTTTTATTGTAACAGTAGTAGATACTTGATGGGAAAACACTTTCACGGTGTGCACAATCCATTTCTTCCTTTTCCTCATCTGGATCCCCAGGGGTAGCAGTTGTTAATAGCATGTTATCTTCCAGGGATTTCTCTCTGTATATAAAATGTGTGGAGGTGCCTAGGTGGTTCAGTCGGTTAAGCATCTGACTTCAGCTCAGGTCATGATCTCAGGGTCCTGGGATTGAGCCCTGTGTCTGACTCCAGGCTCCCTCTCCCCTTCCCTGCCTGCACGTGTGTTTTCTCTTTCTCTAATAAATGAGTAAAGTCTTTTAAATAAATAAAATAAAATGTGTGCATCATACTTGCCCTGCCTTAATCGGAACCATATTGTAGCGCAGAAAGTGTGCCAACATGGAATTAAGTCCGTGTCTGTATATGTAGATCATTGTTTTTAACTGTATTGCATGATTCCATTGTATGGGGATAAAATGAATAATTACTTTGATTAAATTAACTTAAGATTCAGCACTGTATGGAGACATTTTGATTATCAAAATTTGGAGGGGCCCTAAAGGGTAGAGGCCAAGGATGCTGCTCAACATCCTGCAGGGCCCAGACAGGCTTCCCAACAAGAAATTGCCCATTCCCAATGTCAGTGGCTCTGAGGTTGAGAAACCTTGCCATAGTTATTTTGGGGGCTACTTTATTGATTTTCCTGTTCTTGCTGTCTTCCAGTAATTCTCAGAGGTTTGCCTCTCTCATGTTAGCATAGTTGTCTCTGGGGCCATTTTAGGTACAGTCACCTCCTTGAGACTATTCCAGATACCTTATAGGAACTGATTAGGAAAAACATGAACTTGGAAAAAATTATCCCGTTTATCCTAGGCCCTCCTTCTGATTCTCTGGCTAAAACTGAATTTGCATCTCTTACTCTGTTGTTCACCTCAGGGTCTCAGCCTCTTGGAAGTAAAAGACCAGCTACTGCTCATGTACCTTATGGATTTGACCCATCTCATCCTGGACAAGGCCTCAGGAGGGTCTCTTCAGGGACATCCTGCAGTTTTGAGACTGGTGGAGATTCGCACGGTATGAAGCACTTGGCATCTTAGCGGTTTAGGTTTCCACAGCCTGAACTCTAGGACTCTCACACAGTAGCTCTCATTTAAGTGGGTGTTTTCATGATTAAGTGAGAAAACCAAAGGAAAAAACTACTTTCTTCTTCATTTGCTCTAGTTAATATTTTAGGTTCTTTATCTGGCAACTTAATGTAGAGACTCTGATGTATGTTTAATTTTGGGAAGGGAATGTAATCCTATTTAACCACATTATAGGTTTTGGAAAAGCTTCGTCCCTTGGACCAAAAACTGAAGTATCAAGTTGACAAACTAGTGAAGACTGCGGTGACAGGCAGCCTCAGTAAGTGGCAGATGCTATAAGGTTATATGGGGACTGTCATAAATTTCTAAATCTTGTAAAATGTCTTGGGTTTTTTATTTCAGGTGAGAACGACCCACTCCGTTTTAAGCCTCATCCCAGCAATATGATTAGCAAGGTAGGGAGTTGCATTATCCCGGTTTTCCTGAGGACTCTAAGCTTGAATGAACCTCGTGGTGATCCCCGGATCTCCTGGGATTCTCTTAACTACTGTTGACTCCCATCTTGTGCCTTAGAATATAGAGCATGAGATTTTCCTTTCTTGCTTTTGTTTATATTCCCACCTCTCCAGGGTACTCCAGCTTTGGTTTTTCTTATTGTCTAACACTTCCTGAGTTTATGGGCATTATGTTCTTTTGTAGTTGGGCTCTGAGGATGAGGAAGAAGATGAAGCCGAGGAAGGCCAATCTGAAGCTTCAGGGAAGAAATCTGCAAAAGGAACGGTTAAGAAATATGTTCCACCACGCTTGGTTCCAGTACATTATGGTATGAACTGTGGCTGCTGCCTCCTCAGCATAAATTATGTCTCTTCCTTTTCTGTGTTCTGGGATAACCCTTGCTGATTTTTATCACATAGATGAAACAGAAGCTGAGCGGGAGAAGAAGCGCCTAGAACGGGCCAAAAAACGGGCATTGAGCAGCTCTGTCATTCGTGAACTGAAGGAGCAGTACTCAGATGCTCCAGAGGAAATCCGTGATGCTCGGCATCCTCATGTTACTCGCCAAAGTCAAGAGGATCAACACAGGTCTGAGTCCTTGTAGTTGGAAATTGTTTTCTACGCCATAGAAACGTATCCTTATGTTTTGGATGAATGTGATTAAGTCTGGTACCAAGGGAACTCACATTGTAGAGAAAGTGGAGTGGAAGACAGGCTGATGGTTTTTAAGAATGAGGGGTGTTAAGTACAGAATAGGAACTAGAGGAAGAATGTTTTCTTTTTCCCAACTGTTTAGGCTGAACAAATGCTATAGGAAGAGGAATATGTACAGTTCCACTCTGTGGGGCTTTAGAAATTCTGTATTTTGCTATCACAGTTCTCACTTTTGTGCACAAGGCAATGAAGTCAGATTTTTATAATGGCATTGAGTGCTAGATAAGTTCAGGGAAGAAGAGCAAAAAAGCAGTTGTAATACAAATACAGACTCACCAATTTTGCCTTGGAGGCATTCTCTGTTGATAGATTTGAGTGAAGGGGCCCATGTAGGGAATTCTGTTCGTGAAGGTCAAGTAGAAGAGGTTTCTAGTATAATAGTTTAAGTATTCTTGTGGATGGACTGTGAGTTCATTTCTAGGGAAGAGGGAAGTTCTAGCATAAAGAACATTTCATTGAGGAAGTGCAATATCAGACATCTGGTTTGCTCTTAAATACTCTTCACTTGCTGTGAAATTTCTTGAGAACTGTATGAACAGGGGGTGAGTAAATACCTGGGCTTGGCTGCCGCTTTCTGTGTGTATGGACTAAACATGTTGTAAACTGTGTTACTACGGCAGGATTAACTATGAGGAGAGCATGATGGTGCGTTTAAGCGTCAGTAAACGTGAGAAAGGACGGCGAAAACGGGCAGATGTCATGAGCTCACAACTCCATTCCCTCACACACTTCAGTGACATCAGTGCTTTGACAGGAGGAACCCCTCATCTTGATGAGGTGAGGTTGTGGGTACAGTGGTGGGAGACAGCCTCCTGGATTTCAGCCAGATGGATGTGGGGCGCATTACCACGCGGAATGCAGGAAGGGGTGCTACCCCTTGGAAGTACACCACCATCCCTTTACTTCTCCATCTGTCTCCAGGATCAGAATCCTGTTAAAAAGCGGAAGAAGATACCAAAGAAAGGTCGGAAGAAAAAAGGTCAGTGAATGGCTAGGACTTGGATGGTGAAGTGCAGAGTGGGCAGTACAAATTGGGACGTCAGCTCTCTCGATTTGCCCTCCTAGGTCTCACCAACGCCCGTAGTATCTCTTCCTGACCGGGCATTCATCTCTTTAGAGGTGGGCTTCGTTATTCTTTGTCAAGCTGAAAGTCAGCATCTTTCGCAAAAAAGATTTCTGGATTCTGTCTCTAAGATCCCACAGTTCGTATGCAGGCTTCCTTCAGTAGAACTGTGGAAGTGCCACTTGAAGGAACCGTTCTCGTGGTTCAGTTTCATTCCTCCTCCTAGTCTTTTGTCCTGGGAAGATGCAGAGAGTACTGCCCAGGGGACCCACCCTTCTTGAGCCCTTCTCTCTAAGTGTTCTTTTTTTCCTGTCCCCTCAGCTTTTCCAACTGTCCTTTGCCTCATTCTTGGTTTCCCTTCCTTTCAGGTTTTCGGAGGCGGCGGTGATTATGGGTGTACGTGTTTATATGTATACTTGTTGTCATCCTGGGATACTTCTAATTTCACTGTATGTAGGTTTTTTTTTTTTCCCTGGAAATTCACTGTTGGATATGTGGAAAGATCTTTATTAATAAAGTTGATTTTACTTATGAATTGAAGCCCCTTTTGCACATGTATTGTATGACTGGACTCACTGGGTGTGGGGTATTTTTGGTGAGAGGGTGATAAAAGGGAAAAAGGAAAGATGAAATTTTGGAGAGGGAGTGAGAGAAGTTTGGCTCTATACAGTTTCCTTTGATAGTATATTTTCCTCAGAAACTGTAAATTGGTTATTTAACAAAAAATATTGGGAGATTAGAGTAATGTAATCAACTCTTCCAACCCACATTGCCCCAATTTCGTGTATGATTTGTTATAATTGAATTCAAGTTATCTTAAATATGTGGGTTTCGTTTTGTTAATGTATCTTGCTGGCCACCAGGTGGCAACAGTGGTTCAGGAAACCTTTGGTGCTTGACTCTAGCAAAAGCTATATAGAACCTTTCCTTGTCCACAAGTTACTCTTGTCTCTGCTTCTGATTGTTTTTCTTTTCTTTCTAAAATAGTATAAACATAGAGCTGATCTTTGGTCAGTTACAGAGTTAACCTGGAGAGAATAGCAGAGTGAGTGAGAGACTAGAGTGTGAAGAATCAGTATAGTCTTGTGTTTTGTAGCCTTTGACCCTTCCTCAACTAAGGCCCCAGTTTACCAGTCAGTAAAGGCCAGTACTTTTACAAAGAGCTTGCAGAGGAGTGCCAAAAATAGGCAAACAGAATATTCCTAGCTTGAAGACCAAAAGAATGAGAATCCCACAGAAATATCAGCCTAGGTCAAGGGACTGGTAGGAGTTATGTATCTGAGATCTTGTATTCTGTCCACAGAACGACCTCTGTTGGTGGGAGAACCTTTAGGCCTTGGATAATACAGAAAGCGAAAAGAGAAACAGGAAGGGACAGAAGTTGAAGAATCTGTAGAATAAGTTCATTGGAGTTTTTATAAGGGCTTGGGATTTCATGAAGACCTAATTTTGTGTCTGCGTTCCTGGGCAGTGTCATGGAGAAAGGGGTATAATTAGGTTATTACATCACCAAATCCTTGTTGCTTCTGAGTCTGTGAATTTGGATTTACACTGGTCTGCCCAACTGGGCAGGGTCTGTTTTTAGTCAGCTGTAGCCTGGTAGAAAGTAGGAGACAAGCTAGTAGTCTTCTGTTCACTCTGTGATCTTGGGCAGATCACTTAACATCCCTGGCCTTTAATTTTCCCCAGTTGAAAAATGAATGTGTTAGACTGAATCTCCGAGATTCCCTCTAGGATGGCCTTATTTCTGAGACCTTGATCTTTTAGTCCTTGGCAGATCTGAGGGAGCCTGACCTGCCCAGGACCCTCATACTTCTGTTTGCTCCAGTGAATCTAAGCAAAGAGCCACAAGAACAGATTTAGAGATTCTTTTCCCTTTCTGGCTGAACTAACTGGACAGGAGGTTCAGTTCAAACACGCTTTAGTTAGGACCACCGCATTCCCACATTCGCTTCTTAGGACTAACTATTGCATTTGTTTCTAATTTATTAAGATTTTTGGGTTATGGGCACTGCCAAGGGAAAGGGAGAACTTTTTTTTTTCTTTTTTAAGCTCTTACTTTGTGTTACATACTGAACTAAGCGCTTTACACATAACCCTTAGAAATTATGTACCACCGATATTTTACCAGTGAGGAAACTGAGACACTTAGGCAGTTTTCCCAAGGTTACATGGCTAATAAATTAGACAGCCGTGCTTGAAGAACAGCGTGAAGGCCCTCAAGTGTCTTGGGGTTCATGAAAGTCTACAGGTTGTTTTTCTCCTTTTTAAAACTAGTGATAGGTAGTTTATAGCCTCTAGCTCCCCCTTCCCTACTGCCCCATTTCTGTTCAAGGTCTTGCTTTCAAAGAAACCACAAGTTTCGGATACTCTTGCCCTTTTGGTAGAATACCAGTGAACTGAACAAACAAAAGTCTCTGCCTTTGTGGATCTTATATTAATTCAATCCAGTCTTTAATCCCAGGATATCTTGTTATCCCTGGTTTTCTAGGTGATAGGCACTACTTGAAAGAGATGTCCAACAAAATTTTAAATAATTTCTGAGAATATTTGCCCCAGGGTCATCAAATACCATTTAGAGAACACTGTTGACAAAGTTTTACTGGGCTTTGCAATATGTAAAACAGGCATAAGTGAAGTTACTTTAGTAAAATGAGGATGAAAGATCCTAGAGCCCTATGTTCTCATAGCCTGCTTTCCCCAAGATTTCTGAGTAGCTCCAAGCAGAATTTTAACTCCATAGAATGTAGTTTGAAAACCACTGTTAAATAGAAGTAGAGCAAGGGAACTAAGAATTTGAATCTCAGAGTTTCTTTATGGCTGTTGTTCACTTCTCTTCTATCCTTTATTCCTCCTCATAGATTCGGTTCTTTGACTCTTTAGACCACACAAATGTCCAGTTTCTTCAGTGCAGTGCTAACAACAGATCATTTCAATGGTCACTAAGTAATGTCTGTCATTAGTGCATATGAGCCCCTGTTCAGTTTTGTGATGGTAAAGAGAGTCTTGGCCTTGCTCTAGTCAAGTAACTTAGTCTTTCTCTGCCTCCGTTTTTTCATCTGAGGGGGGAAGGAGGGTTTGACCAAGACCTGGTTTTGCCTGTTTTTGTTACAGTTTTATGAAGGCTTGGGGAAATGTCTGTCAGGAGTTCACAGCAGTCTTCATGGATATATTTTTTTATTAGAAAAATATATTTTGTTTTTAAGGAAGGGATGATCTGATTGTGTCCATTTTCAGTACCATGGAGAGTTCAGGCTTTCCCATCTCGTTGGTTGCCTTGGGTTGATGGAAAGTACATAGCTAAACCAATCCGTAGAGCTGCATAGTGTAGAACTGCCCCTTTGCAGAGCCAAGTTTATCTATACAATCTCCAGTTCTGATTGGTAGCAGATTGAGTGAGAGTCAGCAACAGTTCTGAGTATCCTCTTTCTCCGTGCAATGTATTAGGTGCGTAAATCTCAGATGCATGTTTAGACTTATACAAGGATTTGGCCAACTTGATGGAAGCATGTGAGGGAACTCCTGCCTTCTCCTCTGTTGGTAACATCATTCATATTGTGATGCACAAGATTTTAAACAACCCTTGAGAGGAACTCAGTCCCCTATTCTTCTTTGCTTACAGACCCTTGAGGAGACTTAAACTTGCTCTTTGATTTCTTGTGCTCGGCCTCTCTTTCTGCTTGTGCATGGAGAAAAGCATCACTGCTCTGGCTCTCTGCCCAGTCTTGCTTTTGTATTTCTTTGATCTCATTGTTGAGAGGGTCTCAGAGAAGCCCCAAGAGCCGTGCCTTCGCATGTTTAAGCTATTGATGCTCTTGAAATAACAGAGCGTTGCTGTGTAAGAAGTATATTAAAGGTCTGTCCTGAACAAATTTGGGTCAATAGGTGGCAGTAGTCGCCTAGTCCCGAGGCCCTGACACCCTCTGAACACAAGCACATTTGATGGCCATTATATTTAAGGTTGTGAGAAAGGAGGTCACATTGAAATAAAAATGGGAGAAAAAACCAGCCCTTTTTGGTGGAATCCAGGAAATGCTGAAATGTACTGGATTAGTTCTGTGGGGGTGTTGTATGGGGGAGATTGCCAACAGCCTGAAGGACCCTGGTAGGAATCAGCAGGGCCTCAGGATTGGGGGAGGACTCTGTGGGTACTGGGGTTTCTGAGAGCTGGTGTAAGACCGTGTTAAATGAGGACCAGTGCTGAAAAGAGAGAGTCTAGGGTTGGGGGGAGTAGAGAGAGAGAGAGGTGGAGGAGGGAGAGGCAGAGCTGTGTGAAGGGACCAGGGAAAGGGTGGGCTGTGATGGGGAGGACTGCAGTTAGAGGGGGAGGGGAAGGCTGCTGCAATACTGAGCCCATCGAATGGGGGAGGGGAGGAGGGGGGGTTAGTGGTCTGTGCTGCAGCTGCATTGGCTCCCCTCCCCCACACTTCCAAGGAGCTGGAGCAGTGCTGGCAAATCTGTCTTCATGTATTTATTATTAAAAATGTGACGGATTCTTCCTCCCTGGAAGTACAACAAATACCACTGATCACATTTCTCTCTCCTCCCTCTGCAGAGGTTTTGCGTTCTCTCTTTCATTCTTTCCACCCCGTCCCCCTCCCAGGTCTGTTTGACTGGTGGTGGGGGGAACCCTTCCTTTTCCTTCTCTGAGCTTGGTGGCTCTCTGGGGATTTCTAATGATGGTTGGGAGTTTCAAGGCGATGCTGGGAGGAAACAGCCGAGGAAGCCCCAGGGAGGGAGCTATGCTCCAACATCCAGTGGGGAAAGGAAATCACTTGGAAATAAAATCCTTTCTCAAGCTAATGAAAGAAGAAGCAGCTCACGCCTTCCTTCCAGTACTTGGCATTCCTTCCCTCTCATACCCTTTTGTAATGCCTGAATTCTGAGGGGGAAGCCCCCTTGGAATGGAAAAAGCCAGGAGTTTTGTGTCCTCCCTCCCTTACCTTGTTAAGTCCCTCTTTTCCCAGGAGAGCCATATAGAATTTATTCTTCCAGCCTGCGTGTTGGTTACCGAAAGGTTTGAAGGGCAGAAGCCATAGCTTCTCCCTCCCCGCCCGCACCCCAGACTCCCCATACCCAGGTGGGGGCCTCTTTTGTTGCTGTCTGTAACCTTTCACCGTGCCCATAGGTGGTGCTGCTGTTGTTCCGCGTGCTGGCCCTCCTCCCACCCCCTGGCGCCCTCCCCCTTTCCCCAGCCCTCTCCTGCCTGATTGTTATTCCACCAACGTCTCCTCTACTGTTCCCTTCCTCAAATTAATTTTGTGGCGCTCTTTTTTCCGCAGTGCCATCTTCCCCTCCCCCCGCTCCAGCTCTCTTGCTTTCTCTATTTCTCTCCCTCTCCTTCTCCCTGTCTGCAGGGTTTCTATCGGCCACCCCTATCTAAAATCTACACTCTTCCTTACTCCCTTTCTTTTTCTTTCTCTCTTCTGCTGGTGGCATCTTACAGATGACTCTCCTAATGAAAAGCGGCTATGGATGAGAGGGGTTGAGAAGAGAGCCAGGGTGAGGGGAACTGAAGAGTCAGTGTCGAGGGCTCGGTCAGGAGAGTGACAAGGCTCTGTGAGGGAAGTGAATGGAAGTGGGAAAGTAAAGGTATCCTTTGCTGTCCAGATCTATTCAGTTTCTGGATTTGGATAATGAGAGCTCAGCTGGCAAGGGAATACTGTGTTATCTGAATTCACAGAATTTGATTCCATGTGCTGGGACAATGGGAGACACAAGAATTCAGATAATCAGGGCTTCATCCAGAAACTTCTGGTTTAGATTGCTAAGGATAGCCGTGCTTTTGTTACCCTGTATTTGAAGACTCGGGAAGAAAACTGTGCTCTAAGACCTGTTCTCTGGTCCCTCAGGAGATGTCCTGTTACTGATCTTTGAGTCCTGAGAAGGTCCTTCTTGCCAGGACAGCTGCGATGCCTGCTTGGGTATCCTGGCTGCCTGCTGAGCACAGTTCTGGCTGTGGGATCTCAGTTTGCTCTTGTAGCCTGCTTCTTTCTCCTGCCATTCCGGGTCTCCTTTATCTCAACCAAGTTGACATGGTTGCCTTACTCAGCTGCCTTTATTGTTTAGTCTTTCCAGAATATAGCCCCAATGCATCAGACCACTACCCTAGCTCTTACCCCTTCTTGCTTCTTAACTTTATCTGGAGACTGCTCATTGTGTGACCAGTACAAGCCCTCAGCTAACTCAGCAGTGTCATCGATTGTAAGGTTATCCAATTACTAGGATGGCTAATTTTCCTCTTATTGAATTGTTTTTATGGATGAATAGCATCCTAGCAACTCTCTGGACAACAGTGCTGAGTCTTTGCCTTGTGTGTGCCCCAGGAATTACGGGTGGACATGTGGCTCCTTCCTTCATTTCCCCATGGGAGGAGATCTTCCCTAGCATATGCGGCTATCCCAGAGCGACTGGTTCCCACTTCCCTAGCATATGTGGGTCAAGGCTGCCTCCTAGGTTGGAGAGAGGCAGAGTTGCCTGCCCAGCAGAGCACCAGAAAGAGCCTCAGCGAAGACAGAGGCTAGAATACTACACCCTTCGCTTTATTCTCCAGGCCTTGCAGGTGTCTGTGAAAACCTCTCTTTTGCCTGCCTCTCCCACCTTCCTAGGGTGTGCATATTGATGGAGGCAGGTAGGCCAGTGGACTCTTTGTTTCCTCAGCTGAATTTTCTACTGCCCTTTTTCAGACCCTCCAGTTAGGATCATGGACTTACATAATATAGACAGTGATCCCTGTTAAGGTCCCTCACTTAAAAGCAAGGCCCAAAAAATATTGTTGCACTGAATGGCAGGAACTTTTCAGCTTTAGTACCCCTCTAGAAGAGTTATAAATTAAGTTTTAACTGTTTCTTCCCTTAATGCTTATAATGCTGTAGCTAAAATTGGTTGATTTTTGTTTTCTTTCAAGCCTTATAGAGGGAAGTGATTTGTCCAAAACTTTATGAATAAATCACTAGCAGAGCTGACATGAGAGCCTATATCCTCTCCGACATCTAGGTCTGGCTTTGTTGACTCCCACTTGGAAACCAGTGTTCCCATTTCATCCCCAGAGTCACTGACAGCCTTGAAGCCAGCAGCAGGTCAGGTTTTATGTCTATGCTAAGCCAGCCTTGGTTGGCCTGCTGGGGGAGAGCATCAGCAGTGGGAGAGCTGGGGTATGTGCACCAGATGAGGTACCTGGCCAGAATTCCCCTCGGGTGTTCCATAGTCCAGCCTATCGGAGAGGCCTTGATCGTGGCAAGGTAGGGGATTTCCAAAGCCCTGGCTTCTGTTTCCCATTCCACATTTAATTTGACCTTATTCGTAATATGCCCCTTCACCTAATTCTTCTCCCCCTCAAAAATATCTTAGAGCTCCAGCTCTTAAGTGGCGGATGCTGGAAACTCTGGTCTCTGTTCTTTCCTTGCTGCTCATTTGCAACTAACTCTTCAGTTCCAGGACCACTTAAATAACAAAAGGTTCTGTGGACCACCTGCTTCCTGCTACTCGTGCCTGTGATCCGGAATCTAGTATAAAGCCATCATCGTGGCTATATTAATAAATGTCCATATAGTTTTTTATTGCTAATTAAAACCTAAACTAGAAAATAGGCTCAGAAAGCATTCATGTATTTCTATTCCGACTGAGCCTGTAGCAGCTTCCTCTGAGAACTGCTTTGTCTCATCTGCCAGCCTTGGGTTTAGCCCCACGGGTGAACTCTGGAGAATAAAGAGCCCCTGAGTTTCTACTTCCTCTCTCCCAATTGTGATTCACTCACTGCTAGCTCTTGCAGGAAGCCCTAGGTGGTAAAGAGATCAAATCAGAATTCCTAGCCAGGAAAACCCTGTCTCTTAGCTACAATGACCCCTGTCTGCCATCGCATTCAGCTCTATGGCAGTTAACACCAGAAAAGCTTCATCTGGCTTCACACCCTCCTTCTGTTTCTTTCAGTCAAGCCTTATGTAATCTATCACTGATGGCAGACTTCCTTCTTGCCCTCCTTTATTCTCTCCAAGGCTTTAAGCTCCAAAGCTTCCTAGATGCTTCCCACCAAAGGGGTGCTTTCTGAAGCCCAGTCTTTCCTCTCTTTCTCACCCCTCAAATCGTCAAATCCACCCCCTAATGGATGTATTTCCCTCAGTATCAGATGATACCCTTAGAGAGCCAGCTGGGTGGTGCTAAAAATCCCATTCCTCACCCATCTCCCCGCTGGAGCTCCTGGAATCGGGTCTGCAGCCTCCTGTCATTCTAGCCTCCTTTTCTGTTCATTTGGAAGTTTTCTCCATTGATTTTGATAAATTCCTGGTTTGGCAGAAATATCCAGTATTTAGGAAGGTCCTGTGGGATGAGTTCCCTGTCTCCGGCACCTGAGTTGACCCTCAGAAAGATCGGCTCCTGCCTCTCCCTGCCTTGCTGCCTTTCCCCCTCTGCCTGGCCTAGGCTGGGTGGGATCAGTATCCCACCCAGATACTGATCAGCAGTATTCCACTGCTGGTGGGATCAGCAGTGGAAGTCCTCTGCTCGGACACTCCATCCCTCTTTATCCATCGTGGCAGACAAAGCGTGGCTCTGTCCCTGACTTCCTCCTCTTCCTTCTCCATTATTTATTTCTTCTCTTTCACCTTCTCCCACTTCTCCCTTCCCTCCCCACTAACACTCTTCCTTCCTCTTCCTTTAAATCTCCTTCTCGTCCACTTGCTCCCCGTCGCCCATCTGTGCCTACTCCCTCCACCCTGCCATCTCTCATTTTCAATAGCTATCTTCCTCATTGCCCGCGCATACTGAGGAAACAGGCAGGTATGGGAAGAATGGCTGCAGAGTGGGTCCCTGGTTGTCAGAGTAAGCTGTCCCTTTTTCTCCAGAGGAGTAGTGGCTATCTTTTCCCATCTTGTCCTCAGTGGTCCTTAGGAGCCAGGGAACCCCAGATGCTGGCTCTCTCTTTTGGGATGAGCAGTCTCTCCTCTTTGCTTCATCCAGGGTTGAAGGAGAGGAGTCATTGGATCCGATGCCCTCTTCTTTTGCTCTTCCTGAGTGTGTGTCCGTGTTTCTCCCCCTTTTTTTCTCGTTTTCTCCCTCTTTCTGTCTCTCCCCAGCACAAAGCAGCGACAGGACTGAACGAGTCTGTCTAGAGGCTCTGCCAGTCTATGCCCCTCACTCTTGCCCCTCCCCCCTCGCTGTGCGTGCTGTGGGAGGGGGGATTGGAGGGCGGTGGCATGGTGCCAGCCAACCCAGAACCATCTCCGGTGCCTTCTGCGCTAAGGCGGGCTCTGTCTCTCCTGCCCTCCTCCTCTCCCACTCTTCCTCTCCCATTTTTAATTAGCTGCTGAATTAATTAATTCCCACATGCTAATTAACATTTCTACAGGGAAGCATGCCAGGTCAGAAAAGCAGGGGGTGGTAAAGCAAGGCTTCTGTCCATTTAGGATAGGAGATTTGGGGATGGGAGGGTGGGGGGGAAGGGGGTATAAAGGGTAGATGAGGAAAGAATCTAAGTGGAAAGAAACCCGAGAGAGGTATGAAGAGACAGAGAAGGGAAATCATGGAGAATGGGACCTATTAAAAAGGAAAATAATTAGAATAATTAACATGGGAGAATTGAAAGTGTCTTGAAGCCTCTAAAGGTTAGAGGTAGAGCTGTGGGTCTCAAACATTAGCATGCATGAGTAACCTGAGAAATAATGATACAGAGGATGCTAATTTGCTGCCTTGAATGTCTTCCAAAGAAATATATCTCAATTTTAAGAGTGCTTTAGGTTAGAAATGAAGGAGAACTTCCTCCTTGCAAGGCAGTGCATACTGTGCTGAAGGAACTCTTTGGGAGATAAATTCTTACTTGTCTAGAATAAAGCCAGAGGAGATGATGAACTTTAAGTTGTTTTCTAAATAGACAAATATTAATACGTAAGTATGTACTCTGTTCTGGAGAATCAAGAAAATCCAGGATGGGAAGATTCAGGATTTATTCTCCATTCCCTTTCCATATTGCATTCCGGTGAGCTTTGAGTTTGTTCTCTGTGGTCCTGTCAACTTTATAGGGATGAGCCTTCTCTTCAGATCAGATAATGGCTTTGGTGGGAGGTTGAGAGCACTATTCCTGGTGAGATCTTCAGAAAGATGAGCGCCTTATGGCTATCATGGCTTCTGGCTTTGAGCAAGAAAGGGTAGAGACACAAGAACAACTGGCATTACATATGAGAGCAGAGAAGGGAGGTTGGGGTATGGCTTGACACGGGTAGGTCTGGCACCAAGGATTCCATTAAAGTCACTACTGTGATAATAAAAAATAAATAAATAAATAAAGTCACTACTGTGGCCCAACCTGAAAAAAATAGGGACATCTTGCTTGTCAATGCTTTTCTCTGAAGAGTAAAGAAAACTATATTCAGTACAGCTCTAAACTCCCCCTTGGTTAGCCCCCCACCGAGAACTCAAGTCTGGGAGGAGTCCAGCAGGTCAGAAGAATGTTTCCCAACCATTTTGAGTCTGAAATACACCGGGAGCGAGTGCTGTGTTGTCTGTACCCCTAACCACCATTCACTTAGACGCCCTTCCCCACCATTCTACCACGGTCGTTAATTCACTCTAACATATTTGCACACAAGCCGTGCAGAGCGCAGTATAGCGCAGTAGCTCAGCCTGCGCGGCTGTATAAACGTGCGCGTGCTCCCATAGCACCTGTTGGCCTGCACTGCTTTTGTGCCCTCTTCTGTTGTGACTTACTCTTTCTTATGTCTGTGTCTGATCTGTCACGGAGATGGGGGCCCCTGGAGAAACCAGGTCTGTAGAGTGGGGCACACAAAACCCTAGCCTAAACCCTCTTGTGTTTGCAGCTCCTCGGCAAACAGATTAACAGACAGCCTTATAGCGAGGTTCTAACAGTTGATTTAGAGTCTGTGACATTCCTAGTTGTGGCGGATATTTTCATCTGAAGGGAGTGCTTATTTTTTAAAGTTATGAGAAGCGTGATGGTGAGTAAGATAATGAATTACGTGACAAGTAAGGTAGGCGACTGGACAGGGTCATAGGGCTTACGGTCCTTGATGGGGCTGGAAGCCAGGTCCTAAAGAGGGGCCAGGAGAGCAGAGAACAGGACACAGGCTTGCTGTACTGTATTCTCTCATAGACGTTTCCCTGCATCTTCCCACTCCAGAATTATGGTTAGGCCATCCGTGCCCATTTATATCTTGGTTGGTCCACTTAATGTTGTGTCGTATTCTCCTATGCTATTAAAAAAATCGGGTTAGAGAACACCTCATGAGCATGTAATATGCTAACATAGATGTACCATAATTTGTCAAACCCGTTCTTATTGTTGGACATTTAGGATGTTTCAGGTTTGTTGTTACTCTTTCTCCCTTCTGTGTTGGATTTCCACATCTTTATATGTAAATCTAGCAGTTTTCCAAAGTGGAATTTCTGGAGCCAAGGATAAAGACCCCCATTCTGGTTTGTGGATTGACTGCATTTGATTCACCCACGGAAGCTTATTATTATTTAATTTTTTAAAAAGGATTTATTTAAAAAAAAAAGGATTTATATTTTGAATAGGTAAAAAAATTCAGAGACTGCGAGAGGGAACACAATGACATTTCCTTCCATCTTTGTCCCCCATTTCCTTCCACCTTTGTCCCCCATTTCCCTCCCCAGAGGTGTTGTATGCATGTATAAGCATCTGTATAGCTACAGGTTTGTGAAAAATAGAAATCATTCCGTCTCACCTCCAGAAATTCTCATCTGGTCTGAAGAGGAGCCTTGGAATGTCTCCCTCCTTCCCCCACCTCTGATAGCTTTTTAGCTGATTCTACTTTGCAGCCAGATGTGGGAACAACCACCAAGTCAGATGAACTCTCGGGATCCTTTCCAGCTCTAAAATTTAATGACTGAAACTCACAGAATTAGTAATTTAAAAAATAATAATGATTAATGTAAAGACTAAATCATAATCAAGTGTCATAAAGATTCTCTTTGAAATGATCTCAGGGATCCAATTTTTGGTACTGAATTTATTATTATTAATACAAATAATGACTACCATTTATGGAGTGCTTATCTGTGCCAGGCTTTAGGAACTACTTTAAACATTCTCACTTAAATATCATAGCACCCCATGAGCTAGGTAATTCTTAAAGCAAGGCTTTGGAAAGATCAAGCAGTGAGCCCATGATCGAGGAACCATTAAGGGGCAGAATGAAGATTTGAACCCAGGCGTAGTCCTCTGGTGTCCATTCACCTCCATCCGCATCCCGACCGTGAGATCATACTCTGCCTGGTGTTTGATAAACTTGCCTTTTTCACTAAAACATGTCTTGAATATGTTTTGTTTCATACATAAAGGTGGTATTTACATTCGATTTTAGGTTTTTATATTTTTTATTTTATTTTTGCTATTCATTACACATGAATACATTTCTAAAACAAAAAATTCAAATAGTACAGATAATGGAAACTCCTTTGATCTCATGTCCCCAATTCTTATAACCACTGTTACCAGATCTGTGTGTATCTGGGCCCTTTTCCATGCATTTATGTATGTACAGAAATATATGGTTTTTTAGTTATTTTATTTTTACGTAAATGGGAGCACACTATACATAGGGTTTTGTAATGTGCTTTTTAAATTATTATACCTTGAAAGTCTAGGTCTTTAAAGACCTTTTTCAATTTTTTAATTGCTACAGAATACCTGTAGCTTATGCAACCATTTTGCTGGTGATGGGAATTACTATAAACACTACTCTTGTGAAGAATGTTGAATTGTTTTTCTCATAGATGCCTAGAAGTAGAATCGCTGGATAGAAGTTTTAAATGTTAATGGCACCGAAGTTGCCCTCCAGAAAGGCTAAATGAGTTTGTACTTCCACCAGCAGTGTACAAGAGTGGCATTTCCCTTGCCAGTACCGGACACACTGCAGCTCTTCCCTTGAATTTGCTTTATGTTAATTGCTTCTTCTGGATGGTCTCTTGCAGAACAAGCCAAATATTGACAGATCTCTTTTGATTAAACTCTAGGGTAACTTTTCGCCTATTATTTCTGACCTCTGTACCGGGCCTGTTCTCTGAGATACATAGACCTTTTTTTTTTTAAGAATCTAATTGTCTAAACCTTGTGTCTCTTCTGGAATGTCCTCCTGCCTGTCTGCATCCCCTTTCGCAGTCGTTGATATGCCTGGAATGGTTTAGGCATAACCCTGCTTACAGCCAGAATGCTTCTCTTAATTACCTATTGGCACAGGGAGAGGCAAGTCCAAAATTTACCTAACACTTTGTTTTAACACGTTGTTTATTTGCTGTTTTAACACTTTCTTTGTTTAGTAGCTATGATTTCTTCCTGTTGTAATCTTTTTAGAAAGTGTGAGTCCGGCTACCTTGAGTGGACGCACAAACGGGTGGGATCCTCATCAGTCCATCAAGAGGCCTCTTGATGGTAGGCCGGCATTGACTAGCACCCAGAGTGAAAGGGCCTGCTCTAATGGTAAGGGGCACAGGCAGCCTCAAGCCTTGCTGACTTTTGGATCTCAAACACTGGGATAAACAACAAAGAAACGGTACTAAAACTAAATGAGAAGAAAAAAGCATTGTTTGCTACATTAACAGGTTCAGTTGCCTTAATAGTTATTAGAGGAAAAATAAAGGAGATGGGCGAATTTAGAAAGCCTTTTTTCTATTCCTTAAGGTCCTCCTTGATTCTTCTGTATGAGTAATGGAAGAGCAGATATGTGGAGGGCGAAGAGGTCTCTCCCAGCCCTGTGGATCTAGGGTCCTTGAATAATTTGGAGTATTTGCTTCTGTGGCTATAGAAAGTGGCATTTGGGCAATTTAGCTTCCAGATCTCAATGTTATCGACTGATAAATGAAGAAAAAAAACTCAGGGATCATTCAAGAAATTTCGGGGCTCTAGTGCTAAAAGGGAGTTTGGAGGTCGTTTAATAACAGCATATGGTTTAATGGGTTTTGGGATCTGGAAAAAACTGACTTGAAATTTAGCCACTTCCTGGCAGCAGAGCTTTGGGCGAGTCACCCCTCTGAGCCTCAGTTACTTCGTTTGCAAAATAAAGAGAATACTTTCTATTTCTAGGATTTGTATGAAGGATAGAAATAAGTATAAAGCTTTCTTGTCCTCGCCTATGGAAGGTACTTCAGTGCATGTGGTTGTCACATGGGCCAGCACCCTCGTTTACATGAGGGAACTCCAACTCAGGGAAGTGAAATGGACAGCCCAAGGTCACAGAGCTCATTAGTAGCAGAACCAGGCCTCAGATTTCGATTTTTTGACTTTTCGGCCCAATTTCCTTTCCCACAATGTAGTCTTTTTTCATTCTTTATTAAAAAACGAAAAGAAAACATGCAGCCCCTTCCCCCCCTCCATTCTTCTTTGTCCTTCTTTGTGTGTAGAGATAATGGGGGCAGGAACCCTACAGAGGTACAGGATAGGAGGAAGTATTCTGTTGGAGAAACTTAATTTGACCAGCTTATCAAAACGTCTTGCCAAGCTGGCAGAAAACCAGTGTTCCTGGATCCAGCTCTGGCTGTAAGCAGGGAGAAATGTACTTTGAGCTCCTGCACTCCCTCCCCCTTATTTCCTACTGTGCCTGCAGGCTCTGGTTGGCCAGGACTTCCAAGTGGATGAGGCTGATTTGAGCCAGTATCCTATTGGCCAACTCTTTTTCCTTCTCACTGGGAGCTGCTGAGAGGAAAATGTCTGGTTGGCCTTTGGGATGTTTCTGCAATCTGCAGAGGGAAGAAGGGAGGAGGAGGTGAAACTGGAAGGCCCAAGGCTGAGAGTCTGGCGTCAGCAAAAAGATGCAAGTATCTGGGAATCCTGGGCTCTCTTACTGCTCAATTCTGTGCAGAGATTGCCCTGGATGGATGGAGTTGGCAACACCACTCTTCCTTTCTGAGCTTCCGTCAGGGATGCTGTATCCTGTGCTGACGAGGATGGCTGCCAGATCCCTCCTCCCTGTCGTACCCTGTGCTCTGAACCCTTACCTGCCTTTCTCAAGAATATCTTATATTTTCCTCCTCCCGTTCCCAAAAGGCCTTATTTCTGTTAGGAGACAGTAAATAAATGTCACAAGCTACTGACTACTAACTAGTCTGATTTCTCATGGTATCCTTCCCAGGTGACATAATGTCTTAACAGAGGTAAGAGAGGCACGTGTGTCTGCAGAAGGCCCTACGTGACTCCAGGCGTGGGCAATTCGGGCAGCGCGGTATCTGCAACAGGGAGCATTTGCTAGGCACGCACTAACTCTCTCCGAGCCCTGCTTTTTGCATTAGGCACTGTGCTAGGTGCTGGGATAGGACGTGAACTCCCTCTTACGGAGGAATTCAGTTCGGAAGGGAGTCAGGCATGTTCCAATAGTCATTACGGTAGTGGCTGCACTCTGGAGCAGACCATTTGTGTAAGGTCCTATGTAAGATCAGCTGAGCAGACCCATTAGACATGTTGGGGAGATTTCAGAGCCTCAGTCCAGGCCTGGGTGGTGGTGGGGGCGGGGGAGCAGCACTTTAGTTGTCCGTAGACTCGGAATCACGTGGAAAGCTGCTACTATGGTGGAGGCAGAACTCTTCAGGGCACTTGATGTTGGAACAAGCACAGCCTATGTCTAACAGGACTTTTCCTGGTGGAGCAGGAGCCTTGATAGCATCGTTCAGCCCCATCAAGGGTAGGGATGATCTTCAGGAGAATTCACCCGCTTCTGGTATGGTGCAGTGGCGAAACTCTGGGGAGTAAGAAGACCTAGGTTGAAGTCCTAGTTTTCTTACCGAGAACTGGATCAATTAATCTATAACTTTATTGAGTACCTACCATGTGCAAGGAGGATATGGGAATCAGGCATATAGACTCCTTTCCTGATCCCAAGAGCCCGTAGTCAGGGTTCAGGCCAAAGGTTGCATGTCCTAAAGAGGAGGAAGGATAAGTGATTAATACTATTAAACAACTTAATGACAGGAACTGAGTTACCTATAATTACATCTTTCTTTGTGTGTATGTGTTTTTAATAGGTACTCTGGCACCTTGCTTGGAGCTAGGTACTTAGCAAAGCCCTTGATAAATATTAGTTGACTGACTACAATTTGTCAATGAAAGGAAAGCCACTTCTGAGGGCCTTGGTGAATTGATGTTGCATCATTCGAAGAAATAACAGGAAACTCCTCCAACTCTTAAATGTTTCTGTAGTGCTGTAGGGTCCTTGGAGGGAAGTGGGGAACTAAATGCAGGTGCCATCATTAGTCTGGCCCATGCCATTGGGAGACCCATGTCCTGTCATGAGACGCAACCTGCCTATGGCTTCAGTCCAGGCCACTTGGAGTGGAGGCAAGTACCTTGGACCACGAACCAGAAGGCCTGGGCCCCACTCCCACTTCTGCCATTTGCCGGCTGGGTGAATCTGGGGGAGTCGGCCCTGCCGGTGCTGTGTAAAGGGAATAATGTCTACCCTGGGTTAATACGGCAGCCCCCCTTTATCTGCAGTTTCATTTCCTGAGGTTTCAGTTCCCCGCAGTCACCTGCAGTCCAGAAGCAAGACGATCCTTCTTGTGTGCCGTCAGGTCATTCGTAGCCTCACGCGCCTGTGTTAATCCCCTCACTGCTTCATCTCGTCACGTAGGCATTTTATCATCTCCCGGGGTCACAAGCAGAAGAAGGGTAAGAGAGACTACATTCAAATAACTTCTGTTAGAGTATATTGTTATAGTTGTTCTATATGATTATCAGTTGTTATTGTTCGTCTCTTACTGTGCCTAATCAATAAACTTTATCATAGCTATGTGTGTTTAGGAGAAAATGTGTGTATGTGGTTTGGTACTGCCTGTGGCTCAGGCATCCACTGGGGGTCTTGGACCATATCCCCTGTGGCAAGGGGGGGCTGCTGTATGTGGAACAGAAAATTTCCCAAGCTGAGCTTAAAGGCTAATGTGTTCCTATCCGCAAAGCACCCTACTCAGAGGCATTCACCCTCTAGAGTATCCCTGCTCTGTAGATGAAGTAATGAGGTCTAGAAAGGCTAAGTGACTTGCAGATTATGTTTTGAGCTGATGGTATCTTTGTTTCAGGGAAAGAGATCGTTCCTCAGTTGTCGCCTTCTCTGTGTTCAGAATTGCCCCTTGCCCCTCCCTCCGTACACACCCCATCTCCCTTTCCTGCTTTATTTTTCTCCATAGCATCAACACAGTTGAACATATCATATATCCTTAGAGATGGCTTACCTGCTGGACATTGCTTTACGCTACATTTTAGGCTGGCATTTCAGAACCAAAGGAATGAAGGATAGTGATTAAAGCGAGTCCTGGACATTGGAGCCTTGGGCCCTATCTTCTGACTGAGAAGGGATTCTGCCAAGTAAGAGGATCTTGGAAGTCTGCTTCCCTGGGTTCGGCTTCTAGGTCGAGGGTAAAGATAGAAGTAGGTAATGTTTGAGAAATAGGGCTCTTGGGTTCCTTTGCTTTTGTGCTTGGTCATGGGTTCTGTCATACTGCCATACTGGCTGAGGCCGAGAGGATTCTGAAGGCTCAGCTTCCCTAGAGTGAATTCTGCTATAGGCTAGTCCCGTTAGGAATACGGCTACTGTATTAAAGCTTCGGGTTTATGCAAGATGTAATGATTAATGAAAGAGGGATTATTTACTTAGAAAAGGATTCTGGGCATTTGTGTGCTATAGATGACAAAACCCCGGACTAAGCCTTAGCAGCCCTGGGTTCAGTCTCGGCTTTGCAGCTAATTTTCTGGGTGACCTTTGGTCAGGTACTATACTTCTCTAAAGCTGGTTTTCCCTGTTTCTCTCTAGGTTGTAAGAATCATGTAAGATTGCAGCTTTAAAAGTCTTTAAAGCCTATAAAGGCAGGAAGGAAATGACTGTTGGCATTTATGAGGTGACTGCTCTAAGAGCCAGCCACAGTGTAAGATACGTGCATCAGGAAGATTAGCTCATTTAGTCTTCACAAGCACTTGGACCACTTTACAACCATTTTATAGATTAGAGAAACTGAGGCTCAGGGGGATTTGTCTTCAGAGGGTCAGCAACGTTTTCAGGGTTCTGGGTCTAGTGCATGAGCTCCTACTTTAGATGTGGGTCTTGG
>CM052896.1:62910444-62968624 GCA_028534135.1 Potos flavus
TGGGGCCAACCCCAAGACCTTGGGATCATGACCGGAACCGAAGGCAGATGCTTAACCAACTGAGCCACCCAGGTGCCCCTTAACTTCCCTTTCCTACCACTGTTTCTGTTCAGTTTCTAATCACCTCTGACCTCAACCAGCCACAGCCTCCTGTCATCCCTGCCTCTGGTTTCGTCTCCATTTGAATCTAGCCTCCAACGAGCCACCAGAGTCATCTCTCTGAAGCACAAATTTTACCATCATTCCCCTGCTTAAATGCTTCCATTTCTCTTGATAGCCTTCAGGGTACCGTTTCCATACAGAAGGGGTATAGGTGGTAGATATATGTGAGGGCCCTTCCTGCTCTGCCTTCGGCATGTCTTTGCCTTATACCTTTTGCTGTGTCACAACAATCTGCTCATAATTCCTCGTGTTCATTAATCGAATGATAGTGAAATATATAAACGTGAGACCCACTGGACTCGAAGTATCCTAGGCTCAAAGCTTCTAGAATAGGATGCTCGGGAATCATCTTAGCTAGAGGGCCTCAGAGTTCCCCTAACTGAGGGTGTGTGTTAAGTCCCACTGACTTTTCTGCTCTTGGTTTTGTGATGAAGAACTCGCATCCCAGCACTGCCCTGGCATTCAGGAGACTTAGACCTAGTCTTGCATCTTTCACTTAGGACAGCTCCCATCCCATCTCTAGGCCCAGAATCAGTGGGTGAGCCAGGCAGTTAGGAGAATGGGCTCTGGAGCTCCATCTACTCCTCTCAATCGCTAACCTCTCCTTGCCTCCGTTTCTCCATCTGTAGAATGAGTGTAATGCTAGTCCCTATCTCAGAGTTGTTTAATTAGATGAGTTAATGTGGTGCCTGATATAGAGGAAGTGCTAAGTAAATGTTGGTTTCTATTATTGTTACCATCGAAGGAAATCTAGTTGGCCTTGAGAGACCTCCAGATGACAGACAGTTACAAGCTTAACCTAGTGGAGGTGCAGGAGACCCAGGGCTCCTTTTCAGTCTCTAGTTCTGGGATTAAATTATGTCTGTGTAACTCAGTCTTCCCTCTCTATAGAATGGGCAGGAATAATGCTTGCCTCTGGCAAGTTTCCCAAAAAGTGGAAGAGCTAAAGAAGAAAGAGAAAGAACAGAGGCAAAAGAAGACCTAATGGGTGTGTTCCCCATCCCTTTTTGCTTCCTCCACTTAGATGCCTTTACACCTAGGCTCCCAGAGCCCTCATCCTGGTCCTAGAACCCTGGGACAGCCATGATAGCCCTTCTTGCTGCTGGCTTGTTTCCTTTGTTCCAAGCTTCTGTCTTGGGGGATCCAGGAACCTCTGTGCTGAGATCTGATTGGTGGTGATTGTGTCATCCTTTTGGGAACATCTGCTTAATAGTTGCCCTTCCTGGACAGGCAGAGTTGCTCCAAGGAGTAGTGCCCTTGGTGATTGGAAGGTTGAGTCCCCTTTAGTTCTGTCCATTAGATCCTGTCTGGGCAATAGTCTGCGTTGGGTCTGGCACTTGTAGCACTCCAGCTGAGCTGAGGCCTAGGCCACTCGCCTGGCTTAGGCTAGATTTCCCCATATAAAATGGACAGACCTCCATCAGTCTAGACATGCTCATTTTCATCAGTTTACTTTCTAAGATGAGCTATTTAAAGTTAGCACCTAATGGCCAGAGAGGCTGTCAAAAATAGAAGGTGCAGAGTCAAGACACTCTGGGACATGGCCTTGCCCAGGAGACATGCTTCACCTCAGCTCTACACCGCCACTCACCTCTACTTCTTTTTTTTTTTCCAGATTTCTCCAAGGGCTGTTTTAAATTTCTGTAGCTCTGATGGAAAGAAAATGGCAAGCCCACTGCACAGATCCATTTCTTTTGGTCCTAGTCCTGGGCAGAGCCATGTACTGGAGTTAGGTAGAATCAGAGAAGAGACAGCAATAAGGCTCATGTAATAAGTCTGCTAGCTCTCTGTCCGCACCAGAGATCCTCACAGTGTGGCCCAAACGACACCTGTCATTACAGTCACCTTGAGGATTGGGAGAGTCTTTAAAAATGGATATTTCTGGGTCCTTCCCCATTTAATTGAATCAGTCTCTGGAAGGTGGTCTGCTAGTAAGTGTTATAAGCTTATCGGGTGAGTCTTGGGCTTACTCAAGTTGGAGAATCATGGTGTTAGAGGTTGGGCTTTTAAGTCTGAGATGGCCTGGAGATGGACGCTGAAGTCTGGAGGAGGGGTAAGTGACCTGAGTGCAAGTCAGGCAGGTGCTTGGGGGTCAGCAGTAAACATCCCACTTATATAGCCGGGTTTTCCTGAGTGGCATGTTCTTCAGGCTGTGATGGGGACGGAGGAGGATGTGGACCATCTACCAGCCATCCTGCCAGAGGTGGAGAGCACTGAAATGTAGCCCATCTCTCCCTGCCCCAGCCCCAAATGCAGAAGTAGTCAGGTGGGTCTGACCAAAACATGAACCATTCTAACCTTAGCTTCATTTGTTCAGCAAATATTTATTGAGCACCTACCTTCTATGTGTCAGGCATTGTTATTGGTGTTTGGGATGTATTCATGAATAAAGCAAATATCCCTATCCTGGTGGAATTTACATGCCAGAGGTAAGAAATAGAAAATAAACAATAAACATGACGTAAATAAGTCAATTATATATTAGGAGGTAATAGATGAAACGGAAGAAAAGGGTAGAGCAGGGTAAAGGGGCCAGGTGGGGGCAAGCGTCAGTACTAAGTAGGGCAGTCAGGTAGGCCCCCTGGGCAGAGAGCAGGAGGAGGGCAGGGAGCTGGCTAGGCATCTGTCTGGGGAGATGCACACCAGCACAGAGAACAGACAGTGCAAAGGCCCTGGGGGTGTAGAGCAGATCTGGTGTAACCTTAAGTCTGGGGCTCAACGTCTTAAACCATTTTCCTAGAAAACTTACTCCCGTGACCCTATTTCTGTGAGGGTGCTCAGGACCTAAAAGAAATACGACAATAACTTTAGAAGACGTGCTAAGCTGCCGTATTAGAGAAGGTTAGCGCTGGACTGAAGTGTGGGCACCTTCCCTTCTCTGTAATGTGAATACAGGGAAGAGAAGTGCCATTTGAAGGCGTGGCAGAGAGGGGACTAGATTGTAGGCCCCCTTCCTGTTCACCAGTGTCCGATTCTTCTGGGCAGTTTTGTTCCAGATTAACCCTCCAGAAGGACAGGTCGGGACAGAGCCTGAAGGGTCAGAGTAGGCTGGTTCGTGTTGGAGTCTGCACAAGTGGTGGTTCTGGGCCCCTTTGCTTTTCCCTCTGCCTCATTTCCCTGCCCCTCTGCCCCCAGGGCCATCACTAACCAGTATCTCCCTCTTCGCTGCTAATGGTGGGAGGCTTAGAGAGAGGCTGTCAAGCAGAGTGATGGTTCTAGAAGACAGTATACAGTTTATCAATATTGAATTTTGTAGCTCGCCTCCGCTGCCACCGTTGTAGGGAGCCGGCCAGGCTTGGTGATGTTATTTTATAATAGAATCATCATCATTTATATTGCAGCTCTGGAGAGCCTCTGCTACTGACAGTGGCTCAGTCCCCGGTGTTAGGTAAAGCAGGCTCTAGAAGGGAGAGTGAACCGGGCCAAAATCCCTGGCCCTGGAGAGCCAGACTTTGGCCTCTGTCCCCGGCCACTTGCCAGAGGGGGGTAATTTAGCAAAGATGCCACCCAGGACTTTCTGAAATATCTGAAATACTTTCTTTAAAAAAAAAAAATGCTTCCTGTGAGAACATCTAGGTTTACCTCTGGCTCTCTCGTTGGGTAGTTGACGCCACTTTGCCCTCCCTCTGTTGGGTGGTCCCTCAGCTAGAGGTGTGTTAGCAGGTGGACGGTGGGTCACACTCTGACGCGGCTCTGTGATGTGATGGCCGGCCCATCAGAAACACGGGAAGGAAGGAGGAGACGGGGTCAGCTGGCGCATGCATAGACTTCTAGAGATCCAAAGGAAGGACCTCATCATTCCTGGATATTTGGACGTAAATCTCTGGCAAATCAAACTTGTATTTCGAAGCTATTCTCCCTTTAGAATGGGGTGGTGAGTTTTCTTGTGAAGAGAGTTGTCATTCTTAGGAAGCTGTCGGGGGTTACCCATGGGGAGTGTGGGTATAAAGTGGAGCTGGCTCACACAGTAGGACCCAGAAAGCAAAAACAATTTGGTAGTGTTCTTCAACTTTGAAATAAGCTAGACTCCCACCTTTCTCCATTGTTTCTAGTTCCCCAAGGGGCCGTGCGAGAAAAGAGGGGCTCACGCTGTGGCAGGAGGATGGATGTTCAGAAGCTCGGAGAAGCCGTGGCCCTGGCACGTCTCTGAAGCTGGCTCCAGGGCCTCCTCACTAGCGAGTCAGGTGTCCCTCCAGCTCGAAGACAGCGCAACCTCTCTGGAGAGGTTAAGGGACATCAGGGACTCCAGACTCCAGAGTGAGGACAGGCAAAGGAAAGGTTGCTAGAAATGCAGCAGGAGGTGTCCCAGGAGGCACTTGGTGTTTCTTGACCAGAAAGAGATTGAGGTCGTGAGGGAGTAGAAGCTTTGGCTTGAAACCAGTAGTATATAGTGGGGAGCGGGGATGGGGGCACCCTAGAAGACAAGTTCTGAATCCATGATATCAGAAGCACTTGGGGGCTTTTGTGAAACACAAACTCCTGCCCCCGTCCCCACTTCCACGGGAAGACAGACTGGGCTCTCCAGAGGCAGGGAAAGGCTACAGGATTCCAAAGGTGGGGGTGAAGGCAGAGGGCAGCGGTGGAAAAGACCAGGCCCGGGCCTCAGTCCGCAGAGGGAAGGGGTCTGGGTGAAGCTCTTCAAGAGCATAGGTAACTGGTAAATCCCATGTCAGCCTGGTCCCAGACTTTTAAGTCCTTGCCTGTTCCAGAGGTCAGGAAATCTCGGTGCTGATGTCAGTGCTATCGTCTAGTGGCTCTGTGACCTTGGGCAAAAGTCACTTCACCTTTCAGTTGCTTCTACTGTAAAATCAGGGAATGGTTACTAAGGTCTCTCTCCAGCTCTGCAAGTGTAGGTCTGTGGTTCTAAAGATTGTTATGGCTGGTGTATTTCATTCAGAAGATCCGAGCCTGGGTGCTATTCCTTTGTCCGTGGCCCGTTAGGAGGCTGCTGACCTGGGGCCAGCTAGTCTGTCTGCCGGCTTTCAGGCCACAACCACACCTGATCACTTAAGAGCTTTCCCCAAACCGGAACACTGCTTCCATGTCAATAAAATTAATTAAATTACAAAATATGAAAACTAGGGTTCCGTGGCCCAGTGAGTTTGAGTATCTGTGGGTTAAACATATCCAACATTTTCTTTTTTCACAGGACTTCTCAGAGCCTTAACACACCAGTATGCATTTTGAATCTCTTAAAGGGGGAATAAACAGAATTTCCCGAACAAAACTGATGATGGAATCCATTTTTCTAAGGAGCAATCCATCAGATCGGTGTTTCATGGACACCTACAGAAAGAAGTTTCCTTGTACTGGCGTCTCTCTTTCTCCAAAACCAGAAACAATTGCAAGTTAGGTGGCCCTTACTCTTTCTACAACGTCACGAATTCTTGACCTTCGAGGTGGTTAGGAGTGTTTCCACTCTTCCTACTCCGGAATCCCAAAGGCAGGCAATCTTTTGTCACAGTCTCCCTAGCGCAGCCTTGCAGGCAGTGCCAATGATTTTTGCTAATTGCTATTGAATTCCCATCGAATCGACACCCCCCAGGGTTCCCCATATCAGTCCCCCATGCCTTCCTGCAGCAGATGCTCACAGATTGTCCCTTCACCTTGACAGAGAGGTAGAGAAAGACAAGTCAACATGGGCTTCTCTGAGCCCAGAGCTTCCTCTCGGTGACCTGGTCTAAGAATCATCATGGCTGGACTCTGGTTTGGGGTTGGTTTTCTGTAAGAGACAGGAAGAAAGCTGCTGGAGTCCCCCACCTAAGGGGTATATACTTCATGTGATGGAAGGTAAGCTTGAGTAGGAGGAGTTGGCTGTCTTATTTGGGCACGAAGGGCTGGGTCGCACGCCCTTGGACTCTGGTTTTACACCCCATTTTCCACATGCATTGCTTATCACTCTGCCCTCTTTCTCCTTCGTCCTTCTTTTGGGTTCTTTTCATCTCCCCCCTGCTCTTCTAAGCAGACAGGCTCTCCTTCCTCTTCCCCTATCCCAATCTCCCAGTCCCCTCTTCATACCCAGCCTGGCAGCCTGCCCTGTAGGAATGTTAATTAGCATTCACAATTTAATTAATTCAGTAGCTAATTAATGATGGGGAGGAAAGAGAGCTGGGGTGCAGGGGAGCCGGGGGCTGGAGGTGGCAAGGAGAAAGAGCGGAGGCTGCAGAAGGCATTGCAGATGGCT
The DNA here is from genome assembly GCA_028534135.1 of Potos flavus. NCBI lineage: Eukaryota > Metazoa > Chordata > Mammalia > Carnivora > Procyonidae > Potos > Potos flavus. The sequence continues at coordinate 62,916,791 of CM052896.1, forward strand.
GTGTGATGGCTGGCACGGTGCCCACCGCCATGGATGCAGACACTTGCGCGCACGCACACGGACACACACACGCACACAAACACACACACCAAAAAGGAGAGGGTGATCGAGGAATAAAATCAAAAGCAGGGAGAGAAGGGCACAGGGGCCCTGGGAACTGGGGGTGGGGAAGGCTCTAGATCTATTTGAATCTGCTCCGGAAGTGGAAGAGGAGAAAAAAAACCACCACAGGCGCAGAGAGAAGAGCGCTCTCCCGATACCCCACCCCACCCCCACCCCACCCCAGCCACCCCTCCTCCCTGGCATGGGATTCATGGGCACCCGCTGAGGACAGGGTCCCCTCCCTCTGCTTGCCATAAATATTGGCACCGAGGACCCAGACTCAGAAGGACAGGACATTCCCAGAGAGATTGTGGGCTTTTTTTTTTTAAGTTGCTTTTTAAAATATATGTGTATATATATATTTTTAAAACATTGCACCCATTTTGGTATGAGGGCGAAGGCGAGTGAAAGAAGGTGACCGAGCCAAGAGGAGAGAGCACAGATGGCTTGGTGATGGTATGGTGTGGTGAGTTGTGGGGAGGAGAGGGGGTCTGGCAGAGGTTGGGGGCGGGCGGAATGAGGACCCTGTTTTCTGTTCGGTTTGCTGTGGATGAAGGAGAGAGAGAGAGGAAGGGGGTGGGGAGAGAAGCGAAACAGATGGCAGAGTGGAGAGGCGGCAGCCAGTGCCGGCACTGCCCAGCCTGGGCGGACCCGGCTCCCCCGCCTGCCAGCTTTCCAAATGCCACCCTTCCCCCATCCTCCCCTCTCCCCATCCCCCCAGCTTGGCACTGATCTCCGAGAGAGAGGGAGGGAGGCTGGGCAAAGAGCATCTGTTCCCTCCATTCTCCCCGCTCTATCGGCTGCCAACGTAGGGCCATCGTCTGCCTCCATCACCCCTCCGCCCGCCTGCCCGCCCGCCTACCCACCCAATCCCAAACGGGTGCTGGATCAGGTGCCGAATCTGGCTGCCTCCTCGGGTATACCCATCACTATGCATTGCTGTGTGTCTGCCACCGCTGCCTGGCACTCATGGGGCTGTGTGTGTGTGCGTGTGTGTGTGCGCGCATGTACATGTACGCATAAGCGCGTGCTGTATGTGAGCCTCCTGGGCATGGGTGGGGGTTGGCACTGCGGTTGCCAATCTAATGTCCGACCAGAAGGACAGAGGGATGGAGGGGAAGAAGGCGGGGAGAGATGCGGGCCCGGGAGGGCAGAACAGGGTGTGCGGGTTGCTCCGTGCTGCCTGCTTCCAGGCATTGGCACTGCAGCTGCCACCCTTGTGCCAGCGGAGACAGGAGGAGGCGAATGGGGAGGGGGGCGGCGGCAGACGTCCTGGTGCTCTGAGAGGGAGGCTTGCTACCCGGGAGCCATTGGCATCACACCCGGCAGGCTGGTGCCCCGAGCCGGGGCGGTGGGAACAGGGGCCCCAGGAGACAGAGAGGAGGGGCAGGGGGATGTTAATGATCTTGCTGTCCCTCTGGAGCTCAGCTCTGAGCAACGGTTGGACTAGGAGGTAGTCAGCCTTCTTCCAGTTCTGGGAAAGTAAAATGGTGGAAAGAGTAGCCAGGGAAGTGCCAAGAAAGTGTCTAAGGGCCAGGAGGAGGGGCTGTGCCACTGCTCCCTGGGGAGAGCTCCTCCAGACTGGCAGTCTGACCCTTTGTGAAAGGCAAGGGGACACGGGCGTGCGGCCGTGGGTGCTGGCACTGCCTGAGGAACCTGGCACAGGCTCTGGCATTGTGTGGAAGGGAGGAGTGTGGCTGTGCCTCTTGCCAATCTGCTTGAGAGCGTGGCTGTGCCAGGAGCGAGAAGGGAGGTGAGATGTTGGGGAGGGGAGTGTGTGTCTGTGAGTTGTTTGGGGAACAGACTTTTTTCTGCCAGGACCTCCTTCCTGTTCCCTCTTAGGTACGGGGAGCGGAGCAGCAGACGGAGAGAGGCGTGAGGACACAAAGGAGGAAGCGCGCCATTGCCAAGACCCCAAGGAAGAAGGATGGAGAGCGCTGGCAGTCCTGTCTGGCCCCCGGCCAGTTTCCTGCTGAAGATGGCCAAACCCTCTTGCCCGGTCTGTGTATGTCACCGTGCGAGCGTGCTGGGGGCGGGGTGGGGCTTGCTTGCTGAGCTGGGATCTAGAACGGGAAGGACACCTTTCCGTGGATCCCATTTGGACTTTCCACTCTAACAAGTGAGGTATCTGATTTTCTCCCTGGTGCCTTCCTCTCCTCCCCCTCCCTCCCCGCCACTCCTCTTTGATCTCTCCATCACCATCTGGGTCCTACTGCTTGGCACCCAACCAACTAGACACTGCCACGCTTGGCAGTGCAGCACTGGCACGTGAACAGCGTCTCAGATCCTGGCACTGCGGCAAACCCAAAGCCGCCAGACGTGCTCACGGCCGCCACTTGGCGGCAGGGGGAGGGGGGGGGCGGCGCCCCTAGGCAGGCCGGGCATCGGGCGGAGCTCTGTGCTGGGGGGTGGCAGGAGACGGGACCCTCAGCAGCTCGCTGCGTCAGTACTCCCGCCAACCCCAACTAGACACCCACCTCCCTCCTACCTCACCGCCCCCTAGAAGGGGAGTTAGCTGCTACCATACTCCGTGTTTGAGCAGCTATTTCAGGGGAAGCTGGAGCACAGAGGACAAGGGCACAGGCAAGAAGGCAAATCCAAGGCTCCAGGCCAGTGGCCTATCCACCTTTCTGGGCAGCGAGGACAGAAAAGAAATACCAGCAGGGTGAATGAGAGCTGTAGAGAGGCCAGCCAGCTGTGTTGTCACAAAGCCAGTGCCAGAAGAGAGTGGAAGAGAAGTAGGAAAGAGGCACCCTCAGGCCTCGCTGCTGGGTAGTGGGGTGGTGTGTGCCTGTGTGTATTTCGTCTGTCTTGTGATTGGCTGAGCTGTGGTTGAGATGAATCGGTTCTTCCCCCCTGGTTAAAAGGCCCACATTCAGTAACAGGCCTAGAAAAATGAAGAGGTGCTTTAGGCCCAGAGAGGTAGGCAGGTATAAGGAAGACAAAGGCACTCGGGACTCATCCTTCCAGAAACACTGTTCAGGGAGACTTAGTGTTCAGGAATTTCTTAATGGCACCCCAGTTAGGTAGAATTTGGATAAATGTCCATGTCTTTGAAATCCACCCCTGGGAGGGAAACCACAGATCAGCAATGAGCCCTCGTAGAAAGGAAGGCTCTTGGGAGGGGAGGCCCCAGCATCTGTGGTGACCCAGACCGCCCCTATGCCTCCAGGGGCAGTGCCCTTGGCAGTGCCACAAAACTGGACCTTGGCCTCCATCTGGAAGAACTTCTAGTAGGTTGGGCTTTCCTTGCTTTCCAGGTAGCCCGAAGCTGTGGCTTACTAACTGGGAAGATACTCGGGTAGAAGCTTTGGCTCTGGGTGATGTTGAGGGAGGCTGGTTGTGGCTCTGGCGGAAGATGGGACCTGCCCAGAGGGAAGTCAAGCCATTGCCATGCTGGACCGAACTGCTTAGGGTTGGGGGAGCTCTGGTTTCAGCACTTCTGGAAGTGGATGCCAGCTTCGGAAGAAGGGAGATGGTTTCCACAGCAGACAAAAAGCAGGGAGACACTCAGCCAAATGGGTGAGTGGACAATGTTTCTTTTCTCCTGTTCAAGAATGGCCAACGTAAGCAGAAGACACAGGTTTCCCAGTTGGTGGCGGTGGGGGTGACGGCAGGGTACGGAGGAAGACAGACCGAGGCGATGCTAGGCCCCTGGTGGTACCCTGGCGGAGCAGGGCTGGGTCTGCGTGTTCCAGGGGAAGGGGCAGGGCACAGATGTGTACGGGCCGAGCAGCCCAAATCAGGGCTTCTCAAACTCCAGAGAGCATGGGATCACTTCAGGAGTTTCCGACTCAGCGAATCCGAAGTGCGGTTCAGAAATGTGCATTTTTAGCCAGCACTCGGGCAACCACGCTGCAGGTGGACAGAACTTGGAAAGGATGTTCTGAGATGCCGCAGTCACCTGTAGACGGTCAACCTAGTCTGGGTGTCTCCAGGCCTTTGGCATCTTTCTTCTTCCTCCCCAACCACAGGCATGTCTTTATGCTGTCGTGCCTGTGATACGTGTGTTGTAGGATGTGTGTTTACGTGTTTTGGGTAGGAGCAGCAGGACGAATAGGACAATTTAGCTTGTCAGAACCATGCTTCTCACTGGCAGTAGTTATCACAGAATACTCCCTTAGGGAACCCTCTGAATTCGGATGGGCGGCTGCCCTGTGTTTTTGAAACGTCACCCCTGAGAACCACTAGGTTAGGAGCTCCGCCAGGAGGATGCCTGCCTTTGGTCCAGTAACATTTGTGGGGCTTCTGTGGCTCAGTACAGCATGAGTCCTAATTACACTGCTTCTTGGAGACAGGTCTGGGTGCTGGGTAATGGAAGGAGGGGTGGACGGAGCACAGGGCCACGGATACCTAGCAAGATGCAGACGACGCTGTTGTTGGCGCACTCGGTTGGAGTGAGCACGGTGTGGGGCACTCAAGTCCTGTTGAGAAGACGTGGCATAAGGCTGGATATCAGGGAAGGACTGCGGGTGTGGGGCATGCCGAGCTCCTACTGATGACCTCTTTCAGTGTTTTAGCCATTGTTTGTGTGTAAAAGTGTGTGTGTGGTGGTTGGTAAGATGAAGAGCCAACCCCAGGGGGGGCACCTGGCTGGCTTAGCTGGTGGAGCATCGACTTCTGAACTTGGGGTCATGAGTTTGAGCCCCACACTGGGTGCAGAGATTTCTTAAAAAAACAAAAAAAGTCGATCCCGGGTCACCTTTCCCCATCACCTTCCTTCTGGTCCACTTATACTCAGCCTGCTTCCCCACTAGTTTCTAGCCGGACACTGTTCTGTGGCTGGAGAGCTGCAGGAAACACCAGGCTCAGACCACTGACCGGGAATAATGCCATTTACTCCTTGTCTGTCCTGTGTGTGGAAGGTTGGCTGGGCCCTCTGTATGACGGAGAATGACAGGGTGGGTCCTCCCCCAATCTTACACTCTGCCCATAGCACGTGCTCTCGCCCTGGAGGCTTTCCCTGGGGATCGCTTCCCACCTCTCCCCAGACTTGATGAGCCGCGGTCTAGATCTTCTCTGAATGTCCTCCGTCTGGCTTCTCTTTCATCTGTCCCTCTCACAGTGTGTCCAGGCTGTTCTGCAGACTGGGTCTGTAGCCCTTCTAGTAGCAAGGGCTCCTTGGCATTGGAGCAGTTCTTCCTTAGTCCTCGAGGACAACGTCGGGGTACAAATTTCTCACTAGTTATTCCCAACTGGTGTTTCAGCTTCCCAGTGCAGCCTAGAGAGAGAGGCTCCTCCGTGCCTACCCTTCCTATAACACAGGGTCCCAGCCCAGTTTAATCCTATTTCTAGGAGTTTTCCCTAAAGTTTTCTCCTGGTTTCTCTTCAGTGTCACAGTGCAGAGGAATGGAAGGTCCTTTCCCCATGAACTGCAGCATTTGGTCCCCCTTCCTGACTCTGGTTACATTTCCCGTTTATATTTTATTCTCACCTACTGTTGAATGTGAAGGAAATAAGTATGTCCTGGAGGCTGGTTGTATTTAGGGAAGTGTAGGTGATAGGGCTGGGGACATGTCCCCTGCGCCTCCGTGCCCATGGGTCCATCCTTGCTGGCATGCGTGCATCCCCACGGCGCTCCCTGCGTGGCTCTGCTGGCTGCTGCCGGCGTGCGTGCTTGTTTCATTGGTGCAGTATCTGAAGCACAGAGCTCTGTGTTTCAGATGCGACTTTCTATACAGGGATGAATGATTGCATGAGAAAATATGCCTTAAACCAACCAGGCTGGTGGAGGTTTGGGGAATTGGCGATCTGATCTATAAGCCCTCTACATGGCTAAGGACCAAATAGATGCAATTAAGCAGATGGTTGCTACTGGGTCTGGAATACTTGGCTCTTGTGCATGCTTCTGTAAGGACACTCCAGGGGCTAGGGGCTTGAGGGAAGGGTTTCTTTTTTGTGGCCCTACTGCAGACTCTGCCCCACTCGGCTGCTGTGGCTTTAGATTTTTCTCATATTCTTTCAAAAGACTTTGAGTTTTATTCCTAGTTGAGAATGGGGTACCTAAAACCATCCGCACACTGATTCTGGTTTAGGGCAAACACAGCCAAGCTCCCTTCTACCTCCTCTCTCCTGGTACTGACCCTAGCAGTAAGTAGGCTGGACCAGAATCTGGATGCCTTAGGGCCCACGTATGCCAGAAACCCCAGGCCTTTGGCCCAGGCCATGGAAGACCAATATTAGGAGCCAAGGATTTGAGCTCACTTTAGGGTTGTTGGGGTGGGGCCTGTGTTACAAGGTGTTGTAGGTGTTGACATGCCAGGCATTTAAGTTGGGTCCACTCCCCCCCAGGAGAAACAGCAGGGTTTACCCAGGGTGACCTGGTGTTCGCCTCGAGCATTCTGCATGGGGCTTGACGACCCGGCCTTCCTTCCACCAGAATGGCCCACTGAGCATCTCTGAAGCAGGAGCGCGGCTGCCGGGGACTTCTGGTCTGAGAAGGAGCTGGGGAGGAAGGCTTCCAGCCACTGGGAGCATGGAATGGCTTACTTAACTCCACCGTCAGCCAGACTCTTGTCCCTCAAGTTACAGGGCTCCTGGTAAGGCCGGTGGCTTAGAGTCCACTCCTGTCCCCTGCTCTGCGTGTATACCGTGTCTCTAGACTGGGGTGGCCCCATGTAAGGGAACGGGCCGGAGGGCAAGAGGAGGCAGAAGAGGGATTGCTGGCTATGTTACCTCCTGGTAAAAAATATTCACGGTTCAAACGACAGCCAGCCTGTCCTGGTTGTAAACTCCTACAAATGCACGACATCTCACCTCTAATCATCCCGTACCAGGCGTTTGCCCCGGTTTTCTTTAAAGTGTTTCCTCTTTCCCTCCTATCTTTTCTTCTTTTTTGTTTGTTTGTTTTCAACTTTTACACACAAGTCACCATTCCCTGAAAGGACAGAGTGAAAAAGCTTCTTTCTGCCTACACATGCTACTAAGAAAATAGTCTTATACACAGAGTTTCAACGGGAAAAGACAAGGCTAGGAAGGGAGGGACACAGGAGAGAGGCTGAGAGGCGGGAAGGGTGGTGGCAAGGGCATGGTGGGGCCTGCATTTATAACGAGTCACTAGAAGGACTGCTTCCGCCCTACCCCGGTGGGCTAGAGTTGGAGCTCTTAATTTTAGAAATGGATTGGATCAGAAGTGAGGTTCACAGAATATGTGGACACTAGGGGCTTGGCTGATTTTTCCTCCCCGCCTTCTCCCCTCCCATCTTTTCAGCACATAAGCCTCTGCTTTGGTATTAACATGTCCACAGGGCGGAGTGACAGGCCAGGAAGTGGAAATCCCAGGGCTGACTGAACTGTGTGTGCGCATATTAAATGGCTGACGGTAGTGGAAGCAGCCCGAAGGGAGAAAGTTTGCAAGAATACGTTGAGGGGGAGGTCTCCCGGGCAAGGGCGGCAGCAGAAACTGTCTGGAGGACTGGGAGCTTTTGCAGGCTTTTCTTTGCTGAAATAAAACACCTGCTTTTCTGCCTTGTGCCACTTTAGCTGGGCTTTGGGATCACCAGTTCCCACCTGGTGCTGGCAGAAACAATGTCAGAGGTGGGGAACCCTCTTCCAGCTCATTCCTTCCGTTGGTTTCCCTTGATGACAGCACTCGGTCAGATTCGCCTTGTGCTTTGGTCATTGCCTTGCCCACCCACCCCCTGAGCTGTCCTCAACTCCAGAGCCCTGTGGGCCCCCCGGACAGCCTCTGCCTCTTTGGGTGGGGCCCCCAGCAGCTGCTGCTTGCTGGTGGGAGGAAGGGCAAGGGCAGAGGAGGAAGGAAGAACATAGGTGGGGAACAAGGGTCCCCGCAAAGGCAAGGATTTCAAGTGACCAGGAATGTGAAGGGGACACTGGACACAGAAATAGAAGTTGGGGTTTGTGAAAGAAGCAAATGAGAGGAAACAGTGGTTAGCTGTAGGAAAGGGAAGCACACCCAAGATTCAGACACCATACTGTCCTGTCCACCCACCCCTTTCTTCCTGGGACTGCCAAGATACATTTGGCAACACTGACTTTGCTAACTGGTGGCTGGGAACAAAGAGGTGTTAGTAGTCTTGATACTCAATTCAGGGGGCAAAGGTAGGTCTCTCCCCAGTCTCCCGAGTTCTTCCCCCCATGGCCAGCCCTGGCCTCAGAAGCTGGGCATGGCTAGGGCCAGGCCGCACGGCTTTCTGTCCCATGCCGGGACTTAAAGCCATTTGCTCTTCCCAAGGCTAGTGGTTTAAAGCCCTTAGCATGGCAGAAAATGGACACAAACAGGAAAAACAAAACAAAACACTTGTTTGATGGGAGAGTTTGCAGTTTTTTTCTGTATTTTCCAAGTTTATGTTTTACTTTAGTTCATTCCTCTGTCTCCATATCTCTCCTGTGCACATAGGCACGCGTGCTCTCTCTCTCACTTTTTTTTTGGTTGTGTGTGTGTTTCAGTTTTTTTTAAAAGAACTTTGGATTTGCCGTTGGTGAGCAGCGCCCGTCCCGGAGGCTGGGCCCCCACATGGCGGGGCTGGGACAAGGGGCGGGCCCACGGCTGCTGAGAGGATCTCTGTGTTTAAAGCCTTTGAGAATAAGTTACTGCAGTTCCCAGGGTGCAGGGTCAGGGTTGGCAGAGGGGTTCCTGGCGGCGGCTTCCCCTAGAGTCCAGGCCGCAGGGTCAGGCGAGGAGAGGGTTTAGGAGGAAGGGGTGTGGGAAGAGTGAGCTGCGAGCACTTCTCCCCCTGCCAACCTCCAGTTTGGTTAGAGTTTTGTGGGCTCCCTGCCCATCCCAGGCTCCAACCTTGGGAGCCAACTGGGTATTTGGAAAGTTTGTGAGCTGTGTGGCGCTCTAGACAAGGGGGTAGGGAGAGAGAAGGGGGAGTAGCAAAGTTTGTTTTCCTTCCCCCTTCTTTGTCTTGGGTTTTCTTTTTCCTTTCCTTTCTTTTCTTTTTTTTTTTGGTGTTTTCTCAGTCAGTGGAACAGCATGGGCTGACATACATGTGTGTTTGTGGGGGTTGACTGTGTTGGGGGCGGTGAATCCAGTGGGAATAAGGTTGTAGGAAGATGGATTCAAGGACAGATCTCATGTGTGGTGGGCAGGGCAGAATGAGCGGACCATCAGGATGACAAGATGGGTGTGTGTGAAGATGCGGGGCAAGGAGCCGCAGAGGATGTGTGTCTGGGGGCTTGGGAGGGGGGAGGAGGCAGGACTCTGCTGGAGGTGGGGTGTGTGAAGCCCACAGAGGGTGGGAATCCAAAGATTCCCAGGAGGTGGGCGGAGCCGAGGGTCGGGGTGAGGGATTTGAGCTCCCACCAAACACCCCTTGGGGCAAGGGAGGGGGCCCCGAGGCCCTCCCCTCTCCCCCCATCTTGGTTCATCTGTTTATAAAGCTAGAAGTGTAGAGGTAGTAGTAGTTTTTGGGTTGGAGTCCGTGTGAGGTAATCTTGCTTCCTCTTTGGCAAAAGCCACAGCAGCCGTGGCGGCAGTGGCGGCGTTGGTGATGGTGATGGCTGGGCCCCCCGGGGCCGGGGCCGCCTTGCGCCTGTGGGCCGAGGAGCGCAGGTGGGAGGCCAGGGCTTCGTGCCCGCTCAGCAGCACCTCACATGCCAGGCAGTGGTAGGTGCAGATGGGCACCCGCAGTGGGGGCGGCACAGAGCCCCCAGAGCCCCGCCCAAAGAAGCAGAAGGATCTCTGGTGAGCAGCGGCTGGGGCCTCCCCATCAAAGGCCATCTTGCACTGGCGGCACAGATAGCGGTGGGTCACATCCACGGTGGAGATGCCGGGACTGCCCGACAGCAGCTCCTCGGCCTCCCCCTCCCCTGCAACAGCCAGTTCAGGAGGCTTTGGAGGTGCTGTGGCTGTGGGCTCGGGGGGCTGGGGTGGTGGCTGGAGAAGGGCGTTGGGGAGGAGTCCGATGAGGGTCTGAGGTATCACGGGGTTCATGGGAAATAGCCCCTTCTTCATGCCGTAGAGCTGTTGGAAGTAGGCCCCCTGCAACTGGGGGCCAAAGACAGCTGGTGGTGTCGCCCCCCCTGCAGGGGGCAATGGGAAGGGCAGGAATTGGCCCCCCAAGAGGGCTGGGACAGTAGCCTTCAGTGCTTTGAGGTTCTTGAGGGCATCAGTGGAGGAGTTGGTGGGGGCTGCCACTGGCTTTCGCTCACCAGAGACTCTGTCCCCAGAGGGCTCAGTAGGGGGGCCTGGGGCAGGGTCAGTGGTGCCTGCTGTGGAGGTGTTAGTTTGCTCGGGCACAGGTCTCTGAGGTAAGGGGCAGCCTGGGCCAGCAGTCTGGACCACTGTGGGAGCAGGCAGGACTGAAGTGGCGAGGCCGAGGAGGCCAGAGGAGGCTGCAGGGCCTAGGAAGATGAAAGGAGTGATGAAGGATTAGCCACCTCCTGGCCTGTCATCCTTCCTGCCCTAGGCCACCTCCAGCCACACCGTCGCCCACTCCCACCACCTAGCTGCCACGCGCCCTTTCCTCCCTTCTCTCCCCGAAGAGCCTGAAACTAAGGAAGGCCACAGGAGGCTGGAGGTGGGAAGAGTCGAGGAGGAAAAAGAGGGGCACATCCTCAGAGAGAGATGCTCTCCGCAGTCCAACCCCTCCCAACTGCCCACTCACCTGAATTGAAAGGAGCTAAGCTGCCCAGCGGGGGCTGGGCCAGAGCTGGGCCGGACAAGAGGACTGGGGCCAGGCGAGGCAGGGCTGGGGCAGCCCCGAGGGGCAGAGAGGCAGGTGTGGTGGCAGGTGTGGCCTTGGGAGCCGGGGGTGCCTCGGGTGCTGGGGCCAAGTCGTAGCACTTGCTTTCACTCTTCAGCTGAGCTCGGACTGCCTCTTTGAGTTTGGCCAGGTGCTGGCGTGAGAAGAGATGGCCTCGGCAGGAGACATAGAAATCATACTTGACGTCACAGTAGGGACAGTCGGTGCGCTGGGCTCCCAGGGGGCCCTCACTGCTGCCCCCAACCCCGACAGCTGCTGCCCCCTGCAGTTTGGCCTTCTTTTCCTTGGCACGAGCATTCTGGAACCAGACCTGGATGACTCTCTTGGGCAGCCCAATCTCCTCCCCCAGCACCTCACACTCCTGCATGGTCGGGGTACGGTAGGCTTCGTAGCAGGCTTTCATGATCTTCAGCTGCAGGCTGCTCATCTGGGTCCTGTAGCGCCGCTGCCCCATTCCGTCCGGAACCCCAGCCCCACCTCCTGTTACTCCAGTGCTTCCTCCAGCCCCAGGGGACTCCGGTTCGGCCAGACTGGAAGCAGACGAATCGCTGAGATCCCCTGCAGATGGACTGCAGGCCTCGCTCTCTGGAGAAGCTTTAGCCGGTTCGTCTGCACCCTCTTCCTCCCCGGGTGGAGGGGGAGGTAGGAGGGGGAGCGGTGGCTCTGGTGTTGGGGTGGTGGCCTCTTTCCCCGGTGGCAGAAAAGGCAGGGGCCCGGCAGCAGGGGTAACTGGGGGGTAGGGAAAAGCAGGTACTTCCCGCTTTGAGGCCTCCCTCCCAGTCCCGTCATCTACCTTGCCCAACAAGAGGTTGAACTTGGGGAAGGCTGCAGGGGCAGACGTGACGGGGGGCTTGACTGCCGGGTTGGGCACGGCCCCAGGGGTGCTCCGAAACTGGCCTTTCCTCTCCCGGGCCCTGGTGTTCTGGAACCAGACCTGCACCACTCGCTTCTTGAGCCCCACCTCCTCGGAGATGCAGTCGAGCATCTTGCGCGTCGGGTTGGAGTCTTGCATGTACCACCGGTACAGGATCTCCAGCTGCTCCGGCAGGATGGTGGTGCGCAGGCGCTTGTCCCTGGGCGGCTCGCTCTCCCCTCCCGCCCCTGCCTCACTGCCTGTCGGGGACAGGCTGCCCTCCTCGTGCTTCCGTTTGAGCGGGGGCCCTGGCACCGGCGGAGCGCCTGCCACCAGGGGGCTCCGCTCCCCGAACACCAGCAGGGGCAGGTCTAGGAGGTGTGCGGCCGCGCTGGGTTGCACGGATGGCAGGAAGTGTAGCCGCCGGTGACTGGCCAGGAGGTCTTGGCTGGGGAAAGACATGGTGCACTGGTCACAAGTGTGGACCGGGGAAGGTGAGGGAGGGGCCTTGCCATCAGGTTCTTTGCCTCCTGGCTTTGTTGCCTCCGCTTGGCTCAGCTCTTCCCGGTCCGGGGGCTCTGGTGAGGCGCCCTCGGGCCCTGCGGGGGGTTCCAGACCATGTTCCTCCTCCACATCCTCCTCTTCTACCTCTTCCTCCTCCTCCTCCCCTCGCTCTGCCTCTTCCTCCTCCTCTTCAGGGGGCTGGTCGTCATAGCATTTCTTGAGGTGCCGCACCAGCTCAAAAACACAGGAGAAGGTGGCATGGCAGCGCCGGCAGCCGGAGGCTCCCCCGTTGCCACCTCCGGTTGTCACGGGCCCCCCCTCGATGGCATTTTTGCGTGCTTTCTGTCGGGCATTCTGGAACCACACTACCACCACACGGCTAGCCAGGCCCAGGAGACTGGCCAGCCGCTCCACCTCTCCATCCTTGGGGTAGGCACTGGTCTCAAAGAAAGACTGCAGGGCCTGGGTCTGGAACTCTGTGAACTTGGTTCTGGAGAACCTGCGGCCTGCAGGCACTAGGGGAGGCAGGTTCCCTCTGGAGCTTTCTTCTTCCTCTGGGGGCCAGCGTGCTGCCCGGCTCCGCTCCTCCGAGGGACGGGTCCCCCCGGCCTCAGGCTCCGGGACCAGGAAGGGAGGGCCCAGTTGGGGAGCTGGTGAATCCAGGGACCCATCCGGAGGTTTAGGGGGCTCTGCAGGGGGCGGGTACAGGCTATCATAGCTCTTTCGAAACTGAGCAGCGTATCGGCTCAGGGCCTCGAAGGGCAGGAATCGGCGGTGGACGTGCTCCTCGTGTGTCTTGAGGATGAGCATATTGGAGAAGAGTTTCCCACAGGCCCCACAGGCCAGCTTGTCCCCAGCCCCCAGGGCCTCGGGTGGGGGTGGGGTCGGGGGAGGAGGCGCAGCCTGCTTGCCTTCGTTGTACTGGATCACCAGCTCAAAGCCGAAGTTTTCTAGAAGGGCTTTGGCTGCAGTGCGGGCTGCTTCGCTGGGCGCGGAGTTGGGGGGCGAGGTGGGCCCTGCCTCACTCCCCTCTTCTGCCACAGGGGGCCGCTCCCACTCCTGCTCAGCCAGCTCAGCCTTGGGGGGCGGGGGCGGAGGAGTGGCAGCTGGCAGAGACAGCAGGGGCGCAGGCCCCGCCAGTGCCAGCTTGGGCCCCACCTTGAGGTCATGGAGGTAGAAGGGCAGGAGCAGCTGTTGCTGCTGGAGCTTCAGCAGTGATTCGGGCACCAGAGGGAAGGGGGGCAACACTGGTGGGGTGAAGAGGGGGGCTGGGAACCGGTGCAGGTCCAAGGGGGGTGGGGGAGGCGACAGGAAGGGCAACCCAGATACGAAGCCACCAGGGTCAGGGCCCTTCTTTTCAGTGCCCACCTCCCCCTCGGTCTCGCCCTCCTTGGGCTCTTCCTGACCTCGCTCTGGCCCCTCTGCCTTGGCGTCAGTCTTGGTCCCCCGAGAGCGAGTCTGGTGTAGAACGGAGCGCATGTGGATCTCCAGGGTGGAGCTCTGGTTGTAGGAGACCCGGCAGACCGTGCACTTGAAGGGCTTGTCTGCGGCAGCAGCAGTGGGAGGCCCGGCGCCCGCCTCTCCTCGGGCAGGGCCGGACGGGTCAATGGCGGCCTTCTTCATCTTGTGCAGGTGGGAGACGGAGTTGTAATGGACCAGGAGGATATTCTTCTGCGTGAAGGACTCCTTACACACAGTGCACTTATAGGGCCGGGCGGGATCAAGAAACTTGTCCAGGGCGAAGTTGGTGGTCTTCCGATAGGTCAGAGGATGGCGAGAGTCGGCTGGAGCGGGCTCTGCAGGGCGGGGCTCCCCGACACTCCCCTCTTCCTCCTCAGCCATGGTGGGTGGAGGGGCCGTTTCTTCCACCGGGGCCTCGGGCCGAGGGGCTGGAGATGGGGCTGGAGATGGGGCTGGAGAAGGGGATCGAGCAGGGCTTCCTGGGGGCTTGTCTGGGGCCTCGGCTGAGGGTGGGGGAGGCTCAGGAAGAGGATCAGGACTGGCTTCAGGGGTCAGGTGAGGGCCTTCTGAGGGAGAGAGAAGGGGGCCGTGAGCATGGAACTTGGTCTGAGGTCAGACCCCACCCACTCAACATCTAGGGCAACCGATCCCTGCCTCGGTTGTCTTCAGACCCTCCTGGTCTGTGGAGCCCAGGGCCCCTTTTCCTGCCACCTTGGCAGGTTTGCCGTTCCCATTCTTACCTGCTCTCTGTTCTCCGCTGTGCACAGCCTCTGGCCCAGGAGCAGGGGTCTCTAGGGCGTCCCCCAGCGGGCACAGGGGGGGCCCAGGCAGCACTTTGGTCATAAAGGTCATCTCTACGGTTGTGGCCTGTAACGGAAGAGGGCCCAGTGACTGCCCCGCGCCACCCCCAGCCCGCTCCTGTACCCGGCCCCCCGCCCAGGGCTCCAGCCTCCTCCCAGACTCGCTCCCCCTAACTTCTGCCCTTCCGCAGAGGAGACGGCCTGGGCTGCTCCCTCTCCCGTGCCGCAGCCCAGGCCTGCTGAGCTCCCTCACTGGCGAGCAGAGGCACCCAAACTCTGCTAAGTGCTCCCCAACTCTAAAACCCCCTCAAACCTGTGAAATGCTTCCTCACCACTACCCTCCCTGCCACACACACACTCGTCTGGACACCCCCGCCTTTTCTTCCCCTTGGTCGGGTCCTCGCCCGGGTCCTCGCCCAGCCAGTACTCACCACAAGCAGCAGCTTCTCCACGCACTCGGGCACCACGTTGTGAAGGTGGCTGAGGTGGACGTGCAGGGCAGACCGGCCCACCAGCTGCTCCTGGCACAGCGGGCACCTGTACTTGGGCTGCACTGCATGCTGGGAGAGTGCGTGAGCCCGCACCTGGCCGGGCTCTGGGCTCAGGAAGCTGCAGTACGGACAGCAGAACACCTGGGGACACACGGGGGGGGGGGGGTGCGAGGGGAGGAGGCGTCAGGGAAGGGGGGCCGCTATCACCCAGCCCTCGGTGTGCCTGAACTCAGCAAGCTCCTTCACGCCCCATGTAGGAGAAGTGAGCCCCAAATGAAGGCATCAAGGCAGCACAGGGGATCCAGCCAGAGGCAAGAAGCTGGCTCCTTCCTCGTTTCCCTTAGGTTGGGACAAAGGCCTAGGCTAGGCTTGCCCTTGCCTTCCTTCTTTGTCCGGGCCTCTCCCTCCATTCTGGCCTGTCTTTCCCGTTTCTTCTGCCTTGCCCACTTCTGCTAACAGTATGGCCCTGTACCTGCCTCCCCCGACTGAGTTTTCTTTTCGTACCCACCCCCACCCTGCCGGCGTCTACTCCGGGAAACGGCTCCCCGGCCCTCTGCACATCTGGATCCAGAGGCTCATTCATCCCCGCCCACTCTGCCTCTCCGAGGTCCCTAACCTGAGTGTCCCCTGAAGAGGGGTCCTCCCTACCTGTCTGCTCAGAAGCCGGCTCATTCTCCCAGAGGCTTAGCGGCTCCCACTTTCTTTTCCTTCTTCCCTTCTTAATGTAAACAAACACCACAGCTCCCCCAGCGGCCCAGGAAAATTCCAGCCTGGCTCTGCCGGCGCATTCCCGCCCACACCTCCAGAGGGCTGGGGCTGAGGGCAGGCCCTGCCGCCGCCTTAGTCACCTGACCGCCTGACCTCCAGCCCGCAGCTGGTCTCCCTGGCTCACTCCCTCTCCCGCCAGCGAGGGAATGGCCAGAAAGGGAGGGCATTCACACGTTAATGCCCTCAGCCCTAGGAGCAGACATCTGCAGTGGGTCTGCAGGAGGGAACAGGAGCGAGGAAGGGGTCCCGGCCAGCACTGTCGTCTGTGGGAATGCAGTAATGCTGTGCACTGAGGTCCCACTTGGAGAGCCAAGGGGCAGCGCGGCGCCTCGGGACCCAGGCTGGGAGTCCCCTCACAATAACGCTTTGCAGCCACAGAGCTAAACCACCCAGGTCCTGCCTGGCCCAGGCTGAGGCCAGGAGACTTGGAGAGCTGCAGAGTTTGCTATCTGGGTCAGTCATCTGGGCTGGGGCCTCTGCCCTCAGGAAGGAGGGGCCCGGATGCTTCCCTGCAGGCTCAGGGCCTTCTGCAGGAGATGAGCCTTGTGTCTGGTTGTCTTTCTGGTCCTGACGGGAATAGAGAGCTGGGCAGCAGCTAGTCTTGGGGTTTGGGCTTTCTCTTTTCTTCACTTGTGTCTTCTCCCTTTCTTCCCCCTGCTTTCAGCCTTCCCTACCTCCTTACAGCCTCTGTCTCCCCCTCTCCCTCAAGTCCTGGCGGCCCTTGTCTTCTCCCTCTGGGCTCCAGCCCCTCTGTGCTGAACACATGACTGGCCCTAGGTGGTGGTTCTCAGTGTGGCGTTCTGAGATAAGTCACCAGCCTAACAAAATTCCGTCTACCTTTAAGTTGGAAATCCGTGTGTAAAGCTCTACCAAGGAGAATTTTAGGCTTTGGAATATGAACAAATCACAGTAACACTAGACCCCTGACCCCAGCTTTTCCCAGTTACCCCAGTTCTGACCGTGGTCTGGTTGGCATTGTCTCCTGGAGGGCCAGTCTTGCTCTCTGCCTCTTCAGAAGCTGAAAAGAGAGGAGATTAAAGAGACTTTGAGAGCCCTCCCACTTCCTTTCCAGATGCCCACCCGCCCCTGCCCTGCCACCAGCCCCCCACCCTGGCCCATAAGATGACCTGATTTGTAGCAGAGAGCTTCCAGGGTAGGGGTGGGCTCTGGGGAAAGGGAAAAAGGCAGGAAAGTACAAAGCTGCACTCAATACAGGGAGAGGAGGCCCAGCAGGGCTGACCCCAGATTAGCGGGATGGCCAGGTTTGAGCCTTTTGGAGCTCCCCCTCCTCCTTTCCCTCTAGTGAGTCCTTTCTTGCATCACTTTGGCTCCCTGTGCCCAGGAGGCCTTGCGGGGCATCTGGATTACTGCCATGTCCCCTGTGCATCTCAGAATGTATGAGGAAGGGGGGGGCAGGGATGGAGGGAAAGGGGACCGGTGGAGCAACTCACCCAATTGTTCTGTTTTGTTCTGAGCATCTTTTTCAGGTGTGGGCGGCTCAGCTAAGGGGGTGACAGGAAGCTTCCCTGTGTAGGAGGGGAGAGTCAGCTTAATAAAAGAGTGAAGTGGGACACCTGGGTGGCTCAGTCGTTGGGCGGCTGCCTTCAGCTCAGGTCATGATCCCAGGGTCCTGGGATCGAGCCCCGCATCAGGCTCCCTGCTCGGCGGGAAGCCTGCTTCTCCCTCTCCCATCCCCTCTGCTTGTGTTCCCCCTCTCTCGCTGTGTTTCTATCAAATAAATAAAATCTTTTAAAAAAATAGAAGAGTAAAGCATCAGGAAAGGGAGGAAACGGGGCAGAGGAAGCAGGACAAGCAGCCAGGAAAAGATGGATGGATGGATGAGCCACCAGGCTGGAGAGGACAAAAAGCTGCCAAAAAGAAATAGAGGATAAAGGAGAAATGACAGGGTTAGAGCTAGGAGGGCCTAAGAGATCCTCTCCGTGAGCCCAGCCCCCGTCATTTCAGGATGAGGAAGCAAGTCTGGCCATAGGCAGCAGAGACGGGACCCAACTCGGCTCCCCATCTTGACTGGTCCTGGAAGCAGGGAGCCCAGAACCATAAAGGGAGGGGCACCGAAGGAGGAAGGTGAGGCCGAATGGAAGCAGGTGCAGCGAGCAGGAGGCGGCAGGTCTAGCTGGGAGAGGAGATTACCACTCAAGTAAGAATTGACAGATGTGTAGGAATTTATTTTCGGTGGCAGCCTAATTAAAGTGTTAAAGTTCCTTAACTCCGTTCAGCCCTGCGCCAGGATCATTAGCTATTGATCCGGGCCCCTCCGGCACTTAACTCCAGCCAGCATATTGGCAATTCAATTAGCACCAGTCAATGCGGCCTGTTCCTGGTTCCTGCTGCCCGCGCCCTCACCCTCGCCCGCCACCAGCCCCTACAAAACCCGGATGCCCGTGCCCGCCTCTGACGGCCCCTTCTAGGCTCTTCTGCACCCTCTGGATCAATGGCGCCTGGCTGGCTGTTCCCGGTCTCTGTTGGTACAACCTCAGCTGCCTAAGGGGAACCCTAAGCCCAGCCTTCGGGCTGAAGACCTCCTAGGAGACAGGAAGAGGCTGGGGAGCTCGACGAGGGCTTCCTCTCCCTGCTGCCTCGGGGCCAGGCCCACAGCTCCCATCTCCTTCCGAGAGGCCCTGGCCCAGCACGAAGTGGGTTCCATTCTGTTCTACCTCCTCTCTCCTTCCTGACCAGCTCCTGTCGCCCCCAACACCTAGCTAGCGTTGCTGGGACGCTGCTTACCATTCGGAATCGCCCGGTGACTCCTCCCCCCCTCCCCTCCTGTTCTCTGCCCTCCACCCAGCAAAGCCCCTGCCCTCCTCTGCCTCCTCCCTCCCAAGAGCCTCTTGCTTCCCCCTTCTTGGGGCCGCCCCACTGTGCCCCACGCCCGGTTTCATCACGCCTTCACGACAGGCTCCTTTCCACGTGCTCTCGACTGCCCACAGACCCGCTTGTCCACACCGGCATCACCTTCTCCCCAGCCCCAGCTCCCCCCCGGGCCCGCTTCCTCACCGGGAGTCCGGAGCTGCCCGTGGCTGAAGCTCAGGATGCTCTGCAGTGCTAAGAGCCCTTCCTCGGCCGCGGGGCCGCCCTGCAGCAGCTGCAGGCGCCGCTGGGCCTGGGCGTCGCGGTGGGCCGGGGCGCGCAGGTGCTGCAGCACAGCCAGGCGGGAGGGCGTCTCCCACGCGCACAGCAGGCAGCGGAACAGCCCCAGCTCCGGCCCGGCCGCCGCCCCCTCCATCTCCAGCAGAAACTGGAAGCACGGAAAGAGGCTGCTCAGGCCCGGAGGGACAGGCCCCTCTAGATCTCAGGGGCCCCTCTGCCTCCCTCCAGGGAGCCTCAGCAGCAGCACCCTCTCCCCTCCCCTCTGCTCTCTTGAGCACCCCCACTTCCCTCCTCTGGCCACCTGGACAGGATTGCTTTTTCTCCCCCCTCTCCTTCCCTTCCTCATAGCAATCTGGGACACCCTCCTGGTAGGTGGATGGAGTCTGCTTCCCTCCCCTTGAACTGCTGACAAGACAGCCTAAGCAGACAGACATCCCGCCCCTCGAGTCCCAAACACCAGCAAAGCCAAATAAAGTACTGGGTTCACTTTGTCTGAGTCCATCATCCTTTGGTCTCCTCTCCACGACCGTCTCCAAAAAGTTGATGAGCCTGGTACATACTTGCCATTTTATCCAATCCTGCCCATCTCGGGTTTTCCCCTCGCTCTCCCACTCGCGGGTGTCTTCCCAGTCCATCCCCGTGCCCCTCTCCTCGCCTCTGTCCCCAGGGGCTCTGGGCCAGGCCCCTCCAGGGCCAGACCCTCCCCGCCGCCCTCACCTTATAGATCTGGCTGTTCTCCTCATGGGCTGCAGCCCGGGCGTGCAGCTGCATCTTCTCCTTGCTGTTGGACTCGAAGTCACAGATGTTGCAGCGCAGGTGCAGTGGGGGCACGGAGCCGTAGGGAGCCCCGTCCCCCAGGGGCACCGGGGAGGGGGAGCCCGCGGCCCCGCCGCCCTCCCTCAGGTGGGCGGCCAGCTGGTACTTCTGCGTGTGTTTGTCAGTCTTGAGGTGGAGCTGGAAGTTGGCCTTGAGCTGGGTGCCGTAGCAGCAGAGCTTGCAGCGGTGGGTGTCACCGGCCACCTCCTTCCACTCGGCCTCCGGGAGGCTTCGGCCCACGCTGCAGTGGTAGAGCAGCAGCTCCAGGCTGTCCGTGCTGAAGGCCTGGCACACCAGGCAGCGGAACACCTTCAGCGACGGGCTGTCGTCGGGGGGCGGTGAGGTGGGCAGGCCGTCGGACAACGGGCCCAGGAGCTGACTCGGAGGCAGGTGGGTGTCCGGGGAGAGGCTGCCAGGGGCTGGGGGACAGAGACAGATGAGTGACCCAAGGAAGGAAAGGGGCGGGTGGGCAAATGAGGGCAGTGCGGAGGGAGCAGGGGTTACCGGGGGCTGGGGTGGGGCGGCCCTTGGGAGCAAGCAGGGACTCGAGTTTGGGCCCGGGGAAGGGAGGAGGGGAAATGGGTGCAGAGCCCAGGCTGCTTACCAGCTGGGGGG
Source organism: Potos flavus (assembly GCA_028534135.1). NCBI lineage: Eukaryota > Metazoa > Chordata > Mammalia > Carnivora > Procyonidae > Potos > Potos flavus. The sequence continues at coordinate 62,936,979 of CM052896.1, forward strand.
AACTTGCGAGCAGGCGCTCCGAGGTGGTGGAAGCCGTTGAGAAGCAGCTGGGCTTCCAGGGGCTTGTCTGGCCTCAGCCCGGGGCCGGGCAAGGGAGCCTGAGGCTGCCCCAGGGCCTGTGGCCCAAAGTACTGGAAGAGTTCAGGGGTGGGGGCGGGCGCGGCTCCTGCGGGGGGCGGGGGGCCTGGCCCCACCAGCCCAGGGGGCAGGCCCAGCGGCAGCCCCTGGTGCAGCAGCAGCACATTCTGCATGTGCTTCTCGGAGGTCATGTGGATGCGCAGGTTGCGGGAGATGTTGGTCTCGTAGCTGCACACCTTGCACTGCCAGGACGATTTGGTCTTGGGCTCCTTGTCCCCGGCAGCGGGGGGGAGTGCCGCCTCCGGGGGGCTGCCCTGGCCACCGGGGCCCGCCTGGAAGCCCTGCAGGTTGGCCAGGTGCTTGTCCGACTGCATGTGGATGCTGAGGTTGCCCTTGGTGGTGGTGGAGTAGTTGCACACGTCGCAGCGGTAGGGCTTGTAGCCGCAGTTGTAGCTCTCGCCGCGGGCCAGGCGGGGGTGCGCGCCCCCCGCGCTGCAGTAGCTGCAGTGGCTGTTGCTGTCGGGGTGCTTCTCCCGCATGTGCACGTCCAGGGTCTGCTGGTACTTGTAGTGCCAGTTGCACTTGGGACACTTGAGCGTCTTGCAGGAGTTGCGGGAGTGTAACAGAGACATGTGGCTGGACAGGCTGAGGCCCTGGAAGGCCGCAGGGGCCGGGGTATAGTCGTCGGCGAGGCGGTAGGGCTGCGGTGGGTCGCTGGGGTCTTCGGGGGAGCCGACGGGGGCAGGGAGAGTGCCCCCCTCCTTGGAGGCGGGTGAGCTTTGGTTGAGTGGGGGGCAGAGCCCCCTGTCCTCTTCTTGCCCCTCGGGGAACCAATCCGGCCCCGCCTCACCTGCTGCCATCGGCGATTCTTTGGCTTCGGTTGGGCTGGGGTCCCAGGCGGCGGGGGTTCCGGGCGGGGAGGGCGGGCTGAGGGCCGTGACTTCGTCCGCAGGCAGGACCGGAGCCTGCGCTTCGGCCTCAGGGGGGCCATCCTCGGGCGGGGCTCTGTTGGCCTCTGTGCTCCCCGCGCCGCTGGTGCCAAGGGGGCCGTCTAGAGGGGGCTGAGCAGGTGGTTTTGGTTCCAGAAAGCTTAGGAGGGCCGTGCAGCCCTCCTGTCCCGCCTGGAGCACGGCTGCGTTACCGGGCAGGCCCAGGTGTTGAGCGGGGGTCAGCTTCACCCCGTGAGACTGTGTGTGACCCACAAAAGCCTGGGGCCCGCTGAAGCCCAGGCGGCACAGGAGACAGAGCCAGAAGCGTGCCCTGGGGTCTCCTCCCCTGCTCCCCACTGGGCCATCTTTGGGATCTCCGGGTGGGTTTGGAGCCAGCTGGTAGCTCCAGAAGGCTCCATCCCTTCCCTCACAGGTGGCCGGAGATGGCGCTGAGGTATCGTGGGACAGAATTTGGTCAGAAGAGCTAAAGCCTTGGATTGGGTCAAAGCCATGTTGGATGTGAAGGGCAGTGAGGAGTGCAGGGGGCGGGTGGGCAAGCAGGGGCGGGCTGGGCTCTTCCTTGACTCCCGCCTCGCCCCAGGGGAAGCCCTTTGGTAACAGGAGTTCACTGCCACCTGACGGGGACAGCTTGGCCACGAGGCAGGCCTCGCCACCAGCTGTGAAGAACAAATGGTTGCTTAGGTCCATGGGAGGGAGCCCGCCTCCTTCCTCCTCCTGCTCCTTGTCCTCTCGCACTCCTAGGTCCTTTGGTGAGAAGCCGCCACAGCCAGGCTCTTCTCGGGGCTCCCCAGTCTCCTTTGGTGGGACGAGGTCACAGCCCGGCTCCAGGGCCTGTCCCCCTGGCTCTGAGGGCCTCATGCTCTCAGAGCTGGAGGGGGCAGCAGGGGGATCTTTGGTGACAGGGTCAGCGGGGGTGCTGGGGAAGGAGGTGTCCGGAGGCGGGGACGGGGCATGGTGCCCAGGGCTGGGGGTGGCGCCGGCGGTAGAGGGTGCGTTAAGGGTAGCCATGGCCGACGGAGGGGTGCCTGGGGTTCATCTCAGCGTGACAGCCGGTACCCTGGGGGGGAAACGAGGAGAGAAAGCAGGGCTGTGAAGTGGCAAGAGAGACACCCAGCCAGGCAGTCGACCCTCCAGATACTCCAGCCCCACTCGCTTCTTCCCCGAGCACCAGACTCAGGCACCCGTTTGCCAACGTGAAGCTTCGCCTCAGTGCGAACGGTCTTCAAACCTACCGTGTCCAAAATCAGAACCCTGTATTTCTCCCCTGAACCTGGTCCTCCCATCTTTTCTCTCTCATAAAGTGGTACGTCCACTGATCTGGTTGCTTAGGCGGAAAAGCTAAAAGGCGGGCACCTGGGTGGCTCAGCGGGTTGAGCGTCTACCTTCGGCAGCTCGGGTCATGATCCCAGGGGGAGTCTGCTTCTCCCTCTGCCCCTCCTCCCACTCGTTCTCTCAACCCATCTCCCTGTCTCTCTCAAATAAATAAAATTTTAAAAATCAGTAAAACCAGGGGTGCCTGGGTGGCTCAGTTAAGCGTCTGCCTTCGGCTCAGGTCATGATCTCAGGGTCCTGGGATCGAGCCCCACATCACATCGGGCTCTCTGCTCGGTGGGAAACCTGCTTCTCCCTCTCCCTCTCTCTCTGCCTGCCACTCTGCCTATTTGTGCTCTCTCTCTGTCAAATAAATAAATAAAATCTTTAAAAAAATCAAAACCTAAAAGGTTCCTCTTGCCCCCACCCATATGCAACGGGACAGCAACCTCCCAAACCACCTGTCCTGTCCCTCCACCAGCGTCCTCTCCACTAGCACCAGAGCAGCCCAAGCACTGCCCTTCCTGAAGCAGGGCAGCGGGCTCCACGGTGGCCTCCGCTTCCACTCCTGCCCCGACAGCCCAGTCTCCTTCCACCCATCGGCTGGAATGATCTTTCATTTAATTCTCAATTATGAAAGATGCCAGGGCGCCTGGGTGGCTCAGTGGGCTAAGCGTCTGCCTTCGGCTCAGGTCATGATCCTGGGACCCTGGGATCAAGTCCCAGCATCATGCGCTCCTGGCTCAGCGGGGAGCCTGCTTCTTCCTCTGGCCCTCCCCCTCTTCGTGCTTTCTCTCTCGTGCTCTCTCAAATAAATAAAATCTTTAAAAAAAAAAAGAAAAATGCCAAATCTATATAAAAGTAGACCAAATAATATCAGGAACTCCTTTGTTCTCATCACTCAGCTTCAAAAGCTACCAACACATGGCCGGACTTGTTCCATCCATATCCTCACCCACCTCCCCTTTTCCTGTATTGTTTTACAGCACATTTCAGGTATTCTAAAGAAGCTTTTAAAATGTAAATTGTATGGGGCGCCTGGGTGGCTCGGTTGGTTGAGTGGCTGCCTTCGGCTCCGGTCGTGATCCCAGAGTCCTGGGATCGAGCCCCGCATCGGGCTCCCTGCTCAGCGGGGAGCCTGCTTCTCCCTCTCCCTCTGCCTGCTGCTCTGCCTACTTGTGCTCTCTCTCTAGCTCTCTGTCAAATAAATGGGTAAAATCTTAAAAATACATAAATAAATAAATAAAATGTAAATTGTAGGGGCGCCTGGGTGGCTCAGTCAAGCATCTGCCTTCGGCTCAGGTCATGATCCCAGGGTCCTGGGATCGAGCCCCGCATCTGACTCTCTGCTCGGCAGGGGGCCTGCTTCTCCCTCCCCCACTCCCCCTGCTTGTGTTCCCTCTCTCGCTGTGTCTCCCTCTGTCAAATAAATAAATAAAATCTTTAAAAAATAAAAAAGAATAAAAAAATAAAATGTAAATTGTAGGGGCACCTGGGTGGCTCAGTCGTTGAGTGTCTGCCTTCAGATCAGGTCATGATCCCAGGGTCCCGGGATCAAGTCCCGCATCCGGCTCCCTGCTTGGACGGAAGCCTGCTTCTCCCTCTCTCATTTCCCCTACTTGTATTTCCACTCTTGCTGTCTCTGTCAAATAAATAAAATCTTTCAAAAATAAAAATGTAACTTGTACTATAAAAAAGCATCTTTTAAAACATACATTGTACTATATTCTTAGAACCCGTCCATGATTCCTCACTGCACTGTTAATAAGACCCAAACTCTGTCCCTGCTCTACGAAAGCATCTGTCTGATCTGATGCCTGCCTACTTCAGACACATCTTAAAACCCTCCACCCTGCCTGGCTGGCTAGCAGCGGCCCCCGGGCCTTCTTTCTGTTCCCCAAACATGCCAAGTTCATTCCCACCTTAGGGCCTTGCCTAAGCTAAACGACCTAGACCTCTGCTTAGCGGCTCCTGCTCATTCAGGTCTCTGCTTACCTGTCACCTCTTCCAACAGGCCTTCCCTCCTTGCAGAGGCTACCAAGCCCTGGGGGTTTCCTTCTTCAGAGATTTACCACTACCCGGTATTTCCTGGTTTACTTATTTCTCCCTAGAATTCTAGAAGGTAAATTCCAGGAGAGCAGGAACTCTGCTTTACTTATTACTCTATCATTAGCACCAAGAAAGATGCCTGCCACGTGTAGTCGATACATTATCTGTTGAATGAATACATTATCTGTTGAATGGTCTCTAGGAAAGACCCTCAGATTTTCCACTCGCTGAAGGGGTAGTTGCCCTAAGTCAAGGTCCTCTAGCCAGAGAGGCCACAGTGAACTTTCACTGGCCTGCAGGTGCCCTCCAGATCACCTGTCCCTGGTCACAGCACGTGGAATAGGCGGGGGCTTCCCTGGCCAGGAAGACAACGGCTTCTATGTGATTAACTTCCTCCTCCCCCAAAGAGATTAAAAAAAAAGTAACAGTAATATTATTATTAAACACTATCCAGGTCCTGGCACTGTGCTAAATGCTTTCATCGATAATCTCATTTAATCGATAATCTCATTTAATCGATAATCTCATTTAATCGAACAACCACCTTACTTCACAGATGAGGCAGCCAAAGACAGAGAGGTTGAGCGAGCTGCTGACTGTCACACAGGTCCAAGGAGGTGAAACTAGAAAAAGACCAGTGGGGCCCAGAGACCCGGACTCCTCCAAATACGTGGCTCGTCCTCAGGCCCAATACAGACCAAATACGCCTCCAAAGGTCTAGCGGTCGGGATTCCCGGGCTCCCTCCAGCTGACGAGAAGCACCTGGCCAACCTTTTTACCTTGATGACCGCACCTCCCCGCCCCCACCCAACTCACCAATTCCCCAGACTTCACCAGCCCATACTCCCCCCACGTCCCAGGTGGCCCGCATCCTCTCCAGTTCCTACTAACAGCCAATCTCTAATGACTTAACCTTCTGTGCTCAGCCCAGTGCTGGGAAGGGATGTGGCCTCTCCTTCCTTGGGCACCTCTAACCCTCACCTTCAGACTCTTCCATTAGGACTGAGTCTTCAGTCTGGCCCCACCTAGCCTGCAGGCCCCCTTCCCCACTTCCCCCCTCCTCCTGGGGGGCTAGCCAGGCGTGAAGTCGGAGCCATTAAGGAGCTCCGCGTGGGGCTGGATCAGCATGCTAATGAGAATGCAAATCAGCACCTGGGCGAGGGGTGGAGGGCTGGGGCGGGGGGAGGTCGTTGGAGAACCAAGAGGGAAGTAAAGGAATTAGATGGAGGGGTTATCCTAGATACCCAGAAAACAGAACCCCGACCCTGTCTGAGAAAGGTGTCCCTCCGACAGAATCCTTGGGGGTAGTGCGCTGGCTCACGAGGGTCTGACAGTCCACTGTCACCCCCCACAGTGGAGGCCCGCCACGTTCCGCCACCCCACCTGGTGAGAAGGACTGAGGCCGGGCCCGAGGGGCTTCTCCCCCGCCCTGCCACGGAGGGCTGACCTGGGTGGTGCTCCGTCCCCGTGGGGCCACCCACCGCGCCTACATCCCCACATTCAGCGGCTTCCTCCTGCCTCCCAACTCCAGCTCCAACTTCAGAGGAAGTGCTAGGAAGACCTAAGCCCCGGATCCTCTCGCCAAAGCTTTTATTTCCCAGGCCTGGAATAAGACCCAGCTGATTGCTAGCTGGAAACCAAAGGAGTTTAGCTTTGGGCTAGCTTGTGGGTGAGACCCAGACAGCTGAGGGGAGGTCGGCAGCTGTTTAAAATTGCAAATCTCTTCCCCACCTCCCCCTCCTCCTCTACAGGAAAGAATTTCAATTGCAAATTTATCTCTGCCTCAGTGCGCCCCCCCACCAACTCCCCCCCTCTTCTCCCCCTCACCCTCTATTTATTATAAACCTTTAACTGCAGCAATTAGTTTTTCACCTTTTACCCCTCCTTACTCTTTTCTTCCTTCCCTCTCTGGGTCTGTGCCCCTCTCCTTGCCCTTCCTACCTGGAACTCAGTCTGCAGCTCTTGCTGGAGATGGTGCAGAAGCAGATGACACCCCCCTCCCCCCAGGCCAAGCGTCCTGTCCACCCTCAGACCACTGCCATTCCTCCAGTAGGTCCAGGCTGTCCTTAAGGGCGTCTCCTCTCCCTTGGGGCACATCCAAGAGGTGGGATAGGGCAGAAGGCGACCCTCAAGGGCCCTGGCATTCCTGCCTCTGGGGGAGGGAGGGGGTGAAGAGGGCGGGCCAGGCGGAGGGTGGAAGTGGGGGGACAGTCAAAGGAAAGGTGGCTGCAAGGGCTGGGGCCCAGGAGGAGAGGGGTTAGGGGAGACAGCAGGCAGTGGCGGCGGTGTGATTAGAGCGGAGATTGATGTGAAGGGGCGCCACAGACGGCAGAGAGAGTCAATAAAACGAGAGGATCACATTAGAGGCGACAGAGAGAGCTTTAAATTACAAGGCTGCTGCCACCGAGGGGGATGGGAGGAGGCAGGCCTGGAGCCAAGGGAGGGTGGAGAGTTCTGAGGGTGTAGTCATCCCCTGAGAGGAATCTTCCAGCTCCAGAATGGCCCTCAGTCTCCAGAGCTCCCCTCCTGCCCCTTCATTCCATTTCCCTCCCTAATGCTTCCTTCCCTCACAGGGTGAGGAGCAGAGAAAGGGGAAGACGGAGAGAAAGTCATGGAGAAATAGAAGAGATTTTCTTTTTTTGTTTCTGTTGCCCTCTTCCCGTTTCCAGAGCCCTGTCCCTGGCTGCTGCTCAGGCTGGGAAGGGAAGGCTGGAAGTGCTACTGTCAAAGCTCAACGGGGGTGGGGGCGGGTGGGAGGGGTAGGGGGGTGCCCCACAGACGTCATCACTGAACTGCACCTATCCGCCGTGGGAGGTGGACAGAAAGACACCCAGTAAATAGCTGCACAAGAATTCCTCCACCTTGACGTGCGCTCCCTGCTCACGGGGCGGACACACAGTACCTAGGACAGGAGGGACTCAGAAAGCTACGGGGAGAGGGAGAGAGAGAGAGAGAGAGATGGGCCAAAAGGCTTGGATGGAAGTTATGGCCGTCCGAAAAGGTAGGCTCTGAGACCACGCGAGACAGGCAGAACGCAGACTTAAGACCCGAGAATTACAGGAGCTAAAAGAGCAAGGGCAAAGGAAGGACCAAAGAAAGGAGGCCCGAGGAAGGAGACAATCTGCCCCTCACCGAGGAGGAATTAAGACGTGAGTTCAGGTTGGCCTGCGGAAGCCGAGGCAAACCCGGCCAGGGACGCTCCCTCTGAGCCCAGCGAGACTACGAGTACCCGTGGGTAGCGCCCCCTCCCGGCCCCAGCCGGCTAGGAGCGGAAAAGGAACACTACTGCTCCCTAGTGGTTACGGAAAGAACAGCACCAAGGAGAAGACAGGCCGGGAAGGCGAGGAACAGATAGCCTTTCTCTTCCCGGCCTCCTTCCTGAAACCAGAAAGCAAAACTCCATTCCCTTCTTTTTTCCAAGCCCATGGACAAGGCATAGGCTTTCCCTGGCAAGTCTGCCAGAGAGCACCAGCACATTTGCTTAAAATTTGCATACAATGATTTCCACATCAGAGCCCTCCAGACACTTTGGCTTTTCTTTTCCTCTCTGAAATTCTTGCCTATAGCACTGCTCTCTTCCACACTCACTTTGCCCTGGCCTCTCTCCTCACTTTGTCCCAATCGGTTGCTTTCAAGAGGCCTCAGGCATGGAGAAGAGGGTGTCGAAGATAAAAGGGAAAGATGGAGTGAGTTCCCTGTCGCAGGGGGACTGTTTGGTATAAACAGCAAATAAACTGACTTGATGAGCTTTATTTTTAAGGCCAGGGAAGAACGTGGGCTTTGGATTCATGCAGACCCAGGTTCAGTGCTGGCTCCCCCACTCACCAGCTGTGCCACCGTGGTAAGTTACTTGTCTATTTCCTTATCTGGGAAAATGGGAAGAATGACCCCTTCCTTACTGGCCCACTGTAAAGACTGTGTGCACATCCAGCGCACACACTGGATGGTCAGGTTAGTTCTTTTCCTTCTCTCTTGGCTAGCTCCGCCCACAGAGTAGGGCAAGGTGTTTGTGGGTAGGAGACAACTTTCCTTCTGCCTTGCGCCCCCCACTTTTTTGAAGAGTTTATTTATTTATTTGACAGAGAGAGGGAGAGAGCACAAGCAGGGAGAGAGGCAGGCAGAGAGAGAGGGAGAAGCAGGCTCCCCGCTGAACAGAGAGCCCGATGCGGGGCTTGATCCCAGGACCTGGGATCACGACCGGAGCCCAAGGCAGATGCCCAACCAACTGAGCCACGCAGGCGCCACTGCCTTGCCCCTTCTTGACCAGGACTCATCCTCTAATTTCTGCCCATTTCAAAAACTTAGGGCAGAGTCTTCAGTGGACAGGATTTAAATCTAAGTGTGCCCAGCAGCAGAGTTCATTTCTCACTTGACCTTCTACATTGCCAGGCCTCGAGACACCCATCATCCCTGAGCAGAGAATGGAAGCCTTGCCTGGGCCCACACTTGACCTGGGTGCAGAAGCAGCTAATGCTTGGATCAAAACTATATGGCCTCTCCCTGCATTTAAAACTATCATTTTCCAAATAAATAAATAAATAAATAAAAACCATCATTTTCTCTGTCTCTAAATCTTACCTTCTTATTTAAAAAGAAAACAAAAAGAGGTACTCCTATTCCTCCATTTTCATATTTCAGGTTTTTATTTAAATTCTAGCAAGTAACATATAGTGTAATATTAGTCTCAGGAGTACCTATTCCTCTATTTTAATCCTACCCACCTCTCCTAGATCTCTTCATCTCCCCCTACCCCAAATATCTGGCAGTGTTTACTTTGTGCAATAGAAGTTTTGTCCACAGGATGGAAAATGAGAATGGCAGGGAATGAGACACTTAGGCAGGTGAAGGAGTGTCATAGGGGGTAAAGAGACAGCTTAGGCAAAGAGGAGGAGGGAGAAAGAGGGAAAAGTAGGGAAGCTGGGGGAAGGGGCTGGATCTTGATCCACACGTGTGATTACTGAATCTCATCGAGGCCTCCCAGCTTTGACATCAGACTGGTCAGGTGGCCTGTCCCCACTGGGAAGGATGGAGCGAGGGGGCTGTGTCTTACACTTTGCAAGATGCTTAAGGTGGGCATGAGGGAACTGGATGAGGTGTGAGGAGAAAGGAGAGGCAAAGAGGAAGAAGACTGAGGGGTGGGGGGGGGCGGGTAGGCTGGGAGCAGAGGACAGGGGTCAAAGGGAAACTGTAGACTAAAACCACAACTCGATAGTAGAATGTCCATCCACATTTGCATGCCTTGTTGAGTGGGCTGCTGGAGGGGTGGATGTCCTGGAGAGGAGTGGACCCTTTTGCCCATGCATCTCCCTTAATGACACCGCAATTGTTAGGACAGCAGGGTGGAGCTGTGTGATATCGTAGGTGCCCCTGGGAGACTCAGGCTCAGACGACCCCACAAAGCCAGCTCTGAACCCTTCTTCTATATGAGGGGCAGGGAGTAGTGCCCTTGAGTTCAGATTCAAGATCCTATCCGATCCTGGCAGGGGGGACCTCTGTAGAAGACTGCCAATCTCCCTGCACTCAGAAAGGAATTACACACAATTCTTTAGAATTATTTGGGAGAATACCATTCTAAGTGACTGTGTATATAAACAAAACCTTCTGATTCTTTGAGTCTCCGTGAACCCTTGTGATGGTAACGACTACATTTAAATAGTGTCACAACAACAACTAATAATAATATCATTAAATGTTTACCGTATCTCAGCACCACACTGAGCCCTGTCCAAGCCCCGCATCACCTGATTCTCCACTACGATTGATGAAACATACAGCTATTCATTCCCATTTTACAAACATGGAAACAGACTTAGATGGGTTAAGGAATTTCTAAGATCTCACACTTGGAAAGAAGTAGAGTCCAGACTGGACGCAGGTAGCCTGACCCCAGCACAATTTGCAAGCTTCTGAACTCTGGCTGCCATGCATTTTGAACGCGGTCTTTGAGGGTTTTTTGTGTGTTACTCTGCCCTTATGTGTGTCTCGCCTGAGCATATCAGGTCCTCTTTCAGCTTGGAAGGTGCTGGTCAGATGGCTGCCCTGTTTCTTAGTAGAAGATGGGCCCGAAGAGGACCACGGCTTTGTGCAACTCCAGGGGGCGCTATTCACACTGTAGTCAATTCCTTTTGTGTGTTTGTGTTTGGGGGTGTGGGGGGAGATAGATATCAAAAGGTCGAGTTGAGGATATGTGTATTCATTTGTGATAATGTCTCTTAAAGCTGGAAGTCTACGCATGTGCATCCATAACACCAGATGGACTTCAAGACAAACAGTATGGTTATTATTTAGGGTCAGACTTGGAATCAAATGTTAGTTCTACTCTGTTTCATGTAAATGACTTCGGGTGAGTTGCTTAAAAACGGTTTCTTCTATACAGAATGGGGGGGACTGGCTCCTCATGGAGTTGTGTCCATTGAGATGATCATTATCCCGGCCAGCACTTTGTGATCAATAAATGGAAGCGATAATTATTCATCCACGTGCCTTATTTCCTGAGTTGGGGTGTACGCGTGTGTTTACTGCTTTCTGACTGTGTGTGGCTGAGGGCCTGGGTGTAGCGCTGTCTGTCCCAGCACCTTTTCGGGGTTAGTGAAGGTGCTGGCTCTCAAGCCCCTGGCTGGGTCTCTTCCCCGACGCCCCGGTTGTGCCGGCGGGGGCCGGGGACTACCCGCTGGGCGGCGGGGTGTCCGGTGCGGGTGTGTTGCCGCGTGCCTGTTTGTGCTCGGCGGCCAGGCTGGCGCGGGCGTGTTTGGGGTGGTGGTAATTACTGGGATGGCCCAGCCCTAATGAGTGTGATCCCGTTACACTCTCGCCGCCTCTAATGGAGCTAACCTCATTTCACAGCCATTAGAGATGGAGATGAGGCCCCGCCCACTGGCCCCGCCAGCTGCAGCTCCCGCAGCCCGGCCACGTTCCTTCCCTCCGGCTCGCCATTTCCCCGTGCCACCTCTCCTTCTCCCGCCTCGTCTTGTGCTCCTCCTTCCAGGCTTCCCTGCCCTGTTCCCCATTGTTCTTTTCCCTCCCATCTTTCCGCTCCCCTCGCCTCTCGCCTGCTCCTGGCGCGTCCCCTTCCCTCGGCCTCCTCCGTGCCTGGGTTCCCTCCTCCTCGCTCAGGTCCGCTCGGCCTCCGCATCTCCAATTGCCCGTCCTCTCCTCCGCGCCCCTCCCCCGCCCTTCCCTGCCGCTGGCCCTCCCCTCCCCCACGTCGCCCCGTCTGGCCAAAGGACAAATCTCAAGGGGAAACCAGCAAAGACAAACAAGGAGCAGTGACTTCATTATCGTCGTTAATTTGCCACTTCAGTTCCTCCCACAAGGGTCAAAGCTAGCACGGCTTGAACTCAGGACTGCCACGGAGGCTGAGCCGGGTCTGCCTTTTCCGCTTGAAGCCTCTCGCCAGCCACTCTCCCTCCCTCCCCCTCCCCGCTGCCTTCGTTTCCCGGCAGGGGGTCAGGCTCCCGGTTTTGCTCCTCCATTTCTTTCCCCGGCCGCACAGCCTACCGCCCTCCTTCCTTTTTCATTTAAATTGTGGCCTTCACTCCAGCTCCAAGAAACATGGTTTTTGCCTCGGACTCCCTCTCTCAGTCATACTCTGCCTGTCCCTGCTTCTCCCACTCCCTAGACCATCCATCCTGCACCCTTTTCTTGGCCTCCCCGGGCTTTCTCTCTTCCTAACCTCAAGTGCACTCCTTTCCCTGAAGCCCCCAGATGTATCTCTGGGTTTTGGAAATCCGGCAGCCAGAAGAAGCTGGAGATAGAAGAAGGCATTCGGGCCCAAGCAGGCCAGTGGTGGAGAACTTGGAAAGGGCTGGACAGAGAAGAAGACAGCTGCCACAGTCCCATGAGTCAGAGGAAGCAGCAGAATATAGACTCAAACATCCCAGACCCGAAACACCACCTTGGAGACCAGAGAAAAAGGAGGACAGAGCCAGCCAGAGGGCCTTGGGCTTGAGACTGAGGTGTGTGTGTGGGGGGGTGGTCACCGAGAAAACAAGGATTGAAAGATTTGAGGATGGAAATGGCGTGTATCCCCATCAGTGCCTCAGGGAAACCCAGTCTAACATTGTGGTCCCACCCTCTGCCTTCCTTCACTGAGAAGCCAAATGACTAGCAATTGACTCTTAACCTTTCCTCCAATCCCAGCCCCAAAGGGAGAGGCTGAGGGTAGCTGGCTGTGACTAGAGGAGGCAGTAGGGAAATGTCCATACATGACGTAAAAATGTCTGGCCCACACCCATCCTGGCCCCCTGACTGCACGTCAGCGCGCTACACTGAGCGAGACCCTGCCTACATACCTTCTCTCAGAAGAGAGCTCCTGCTACTGTGTCCTCCTAATTGCATAGCCCCCCCACACACACGGGTGGATGGCCCTGCGGTGCCTCGAAGGCTGGAAACTTGGCTTTCACGTAATCCCTTATTCCTGCCCAAACACAGGGAGGCAGCTCCTGTTCTCGCACTTGACTTGGAAAGAAAATTTTTGAGGGATACCCAGCTATCTCGGCAGGAATTAGAAAAAAACGTCTCCTGGGGCGCCTGGGTGGCTAGTCGTTAAGCCTCTGCCTTCGGCTCAGGTCATGATCCCGAGGTCCTGGGACCCAGCCCCACATCAGGCTCCCTGCTCGGCAGGAAGCCTGCTTCTCCCTCTCCCACTCCCCCTGCTTGTGTTCCCTCTCTCGCTGTCTCTCTCTCTGTCAAATAAATAAATAAAAATCTTAAAAAAAGAAAAAAAGAAAAGAAAAAAATGTTTTCCTCCAGGTATATGCAGCCTGCACTCTAGTGGTATACCTTCGTGACGGGAGAACAGGCGGATCTTAGCCCAGTCACCCCTTGAACTGGGTACCCCAAACAACCATCCAGAGGCCCCAGTCTCTGGACTACCTTCCTACAGGAGGGGGCTACTGAGAGCCAATGGGATTACCCCAGGATGCCGGAGGGCCCTCTAAATCTTTCACCCCTGTCTCAAGAGCCTGGGGCGGAGGAGGGGTGGGCAGGCAGGCCCCTGGGGCTTTCCCCAGAGAGGCAAGGGGTTCTGGGAAAGTGAGTGGTGGGATGACTGAGAAGGCAGAGAAGAAAGATGGAAAAATCAATGAAATGAGTTTCTAACGGTGAGGTAAAGGACCGCCGTGTCGACAGCCTGTCGCCTGCTGCAAAATATGAGCTGCCCAAGTCCATGGTGGTGGCCGACAGTGCGCCCAGCCGCCTCTGCCCTCCCTCCAGGGTACCTCCTGCTCCCCCAGCCCCTTCTCCACTTGCCCTGGCCTTTCTTATTATAGCCAGACTCCCCCCCACACCCAGGGTTCCCCGCTTGCTTGCTCCCTTCCAGGTCTTCTCTCCTAGAGTCCTCAACCCATTCAGGGTCTTTCTGACTCCAGCAGGTTATAATCCCTGACAGGCGCATCTTTCTCAAAGACTTCTGTGTATTAAGACTTCTCTCTCTCTCTGCAGATTTGCCTCAGAGTTGTGATGAGCTCCGCATCTTTTGCCCCACCCCATCCCTTTCTAGATACCTCTGGACTCTTCAACAACCCTCACAGGGTTCCTGACATCTGGGTCTGTGCCTCCTGCCTGCTGGCCCACTTGGCCAATGCTGACTTCCTTGTAATTGCCTGGATTAGGACAGGGTGTATAGGATGGGCTTGGTATTGATTTATGAACCCTTCGTGACTCGAGACTTGGGGGGCAGGGCAGGGGTGGACTGATTCAGTTGTGGTTTCATGATTGGGAAGGGGGTGGGGGGGATGCTACTTCCAATTCAAATCTGCCAACTCTGTCTTTGGAAACAACTCCCAACCTTTTCTGGAAACCACCTCCTTTCTCTACCCTCCTCCGCATCTTCCTCCTGGGCTCCTAAGACTGTTCATTCATGTTTTCTTCCCATTATCTCTCCAAAGACTCCCCAGATCAGCCCCTAGAGTCAGCCCTCCAAGTGCGGCTGCGCTTGGCTGACACCAAGTGTGCCCCTCGCCTAGTCAGTCTCCCCTCTCTCCACCTCAGATCTCACTGCTGTTCAGTGAGCTCCCCTCTAGCCCTCTCCTTCGGTTTCTGCTTTCCCAACTTGCCCATTTATGCAGACTTAGGCCTGAGAGGAAGGTAGGCAACTCCTTTCCCCGACTTCTCCCGATTAATTCAACAGATATTCGATCCACAGATATTTATTAAGCATCTTCTATGTGGCAGACGCCGGGCTAGGTGCTGGGACACAATCGGAAAGTAGATGGACGAGGCCCCTGCGCCTAGGGCCATTCATGACTAACCCCCGGGTCTCTCACCCAACAGCTTCCTCTCTCGACTCTGTCCCCCCCCACCCCCAGGCAGATTCCACTGTGCCCTCTGGCATTTCAGAACCCGGGTTTTTCTCTATCCCTGCCTCAGGTTACACTCACACAGCCCTGATCTCCTCTCTTCTGCATTTCCAGCTTCAGTCTCCACTCCTAAACCCAGAGCTAGGTTCACCTGACATTTTCGACAACTCTCCTCCCTGCTCACAAAGCCCTTCTCCTTTCCCGCTCCCGAACTGCCATTTCCAGTTTTCTTCCTTCTTTGCCTGCCTTTCAGCCCTACCACCCGGTCCTCAATGCCCCCGTCTCCCCAGGGCTCTTCCTCTTGCTCCTGCAAGCTCTAGTGAACGTCAGGCACTCACATAGCACATCTCACTCTGAGCTCAGAACAGCTCCAGGGAGGCAAGGTCAAGCTACCGACCCAGGGATCCTAGAGATCAGACTCAGGCCCTGGCCTCCGTGGTGCACAGCTCCCAGCAAAGCAGCAGCAAGTTGTTCTTCTGTGGGTCTCAAGGTAACACGGGCTGCTCTGACATCACGGAGGGAGGAACCCTGTCAGGTTGCCAAGGCAACACCAGCAATTTATGACATCAGAGGCTTGAGGTCTTTGGTTCTCAGGGGGCTAGAAAGATTCCAGTTCCCGTCAGCTAAAGTAAATGGGAATTCTACTTTTTCATCTCTTTGCTTGTGTCCCCCTGGCTTGGGAATGAAAAGCAAAGGCCTCTGGTGGGGTAGGGAGGGATGTGGCCAGTGGAAGGAATGCTCGTGAGGTCTCTATCCCTCGCTCTTCACCGGTATCTCTGCGCCCTCTCTGCCTCTCCTTTGGCATCTCTCTCTTGCGGGCTTCACCCGGTGGTATTTCTGCTATGCCTTTTTCCGAATCACCCCTCCTGCGGCGCTCTCTTTGCACCAGTCACGCTGTGTCCCTCTCACACCAGAGGCATTTGTTTCCTTTGATACCTCATCCTCTCCTTTCTTCCCCCTCCCAAGCTCTGTGCGGCTCTGATCTGCTTCAGCACTCCTCCATTTGCCTTCCATTTACCTTCTTTGTACCATATTCTTTTTCCACCTCATTTTATTCTTCAATTCCTCCCTTCCCCCACTTTACCATTGTATTCACTGCATATTGCCTTTTCTGTTGACCTCCTCTTTAGGCATACTCTATCATTTCTATCCATCTTCTGTATCGCTCTAAACTCGTGTTTTATTTCATTCTCCCAATTTTTCATTAATCGCCCCTCAGTTCCTTCCCTGCCCCCATTCCGCATGGATTTTCTTCCTTTCCTTTTGCACATTCCTCACGTCATGCAATTCTCTACTCCATACATTTATTATACCCAGCCTCTCCTTCCTTTCTGGAACACTGTTCACCTTTGAAATCTTCCATCTTCTGCCCCTGTCTGCCTCCTCTTACCCTTTCAAGCCCAGAAGCCTGGAAAACAATGATGGGCTTAAAACAAGGTAAACTCTCCTGACTCTTTATCCACCTTTCCCATTCTTTAGGCTAAATGAACCTGGCCTCTTGCATAAGACAGCTTCTGTCATATGAATGAAAACAGTCTCGTAAAAGATCATGCTGAATCCAAATATGATAATAATAGGGGCCCAGGAAGATGAGCTAGAAAGTGAAGAAAAAGCCACTGATATCTAGAAGGAACTGAAGAAGGAGAGGCAACCAAGCAGGGTGGAGCTCAGAGTCCTAGAGAATGTCCCCTTACAAAATCAAAGTTGACAGTTAATGGACATAATGGCCTTGACTGATGAAGGGGTTATATGCCCCTGGAAGCCCATTAAATTGATTTCTTGGCCTGTTTATGTGCCTTCACAAACCATACTCCCCACCTCTCCCAGCCCCTTGCTCTCTGGTACCTTCTGCTGCCGAGGTTAAAATTCTGGGTGAGGGGATAAGGGATAAAAGGAAATTAAGGTGACCAAGGAGAAAAGGTAGGCAGAAAGCAGGTTATGGGAACAAAGGTAAAGAACAGGCAAGGGAGATCATGGGAGACAGGATTGCAAAAAAAAACGAGGTGAAACAAAATGTGGAAATGAAAAAATATACAATGGCACAAATGAGGGAAGGGAGGAAATCAAGTCAGCAAGTAAGAGGTTTGTGGTGGGAAGCTCCTGGAGAGGCAGATGACACACAAGAGACCAGAGGTCCTGGGGGGGGAGACAGGCACATGGCAAAGGAGACAGTCAACAATGCTAGAAGTTCCAAGCTTCCCGGGTGAAGGTAGAAGAAGAGCCTGTCCTCGTTGTGCTGAAGGGGTACCTGAGTCCTTCGGGGAGACACATCTGCCCCATCCCTCAGACTCTTTCCAGGCCCCTGACCAGTGACTGCCACAATCATGACTGATAAGCACGAAAAAAGTAGCCTGAAAAGGCCAGGGATATCATAAGGACTCTGAAGGAGAGGGCATGGAGTCCTAGACGGACAGACCAGTCAGGCAGCCACAGCGTGACACATAGTGACAGGGACACACAGGGAGAAGATCACTCGGATAGGAAGAGTCACATGCGGAGACAGTGACACACAGACCCAGAGATGGATGGGTGCAGAGAATGAACGAGGGGGTAAGAATGGCAAAATCAAGAGGCAGGGGACGCATGGACACAGATCAGTGGGGCTACAGGCACACCAAGACCACGCGTGGTCGAGTGCTCAAAAATGACAGGGCTACTCTGAGAGGGGGACACACAAGAGCAGAGCAGATGGAGAGTTGGAGGGCCAGGAGAGACACTTCACCTTGAGTGGAGCAGTGGCCTCCCCTCACCTACTCACACCTTTCAAAAAAAAAAAACAAAAAAAAAAAACAACACAACTCAACTTCAGGCAAAACGAAGATCGAAGATTAAGAGTATCCACGTCCCCTCGCACCCACCCTCGCCCCCAACACGCTAGCCCATCCGTCAGCCCGCCCGCTTGCCGCGGTTTCCGATCCCGCAGCCGGCGGGGGGCAGCCGAGACCCAGGCCCCTCCGGGCTGACAGCTCCGAGCCCGCAACTCACCCGGCCTCCCCTTCCCTCCGGGACCCCCGCTCCCCGCACAGCTCGGCGCGGTCCGTCTAGGCTCTCGTTACCCTCCGTCTGTCTGGCCGGCTCCTGGTCCAGCCTCGATGCCTTTTCCTTTCGCCGTCTCTCCCTCCACCCCTGCATCTTTCTCCCCCAACCCCATCCTCTCTCGCACACCCCCTCCCCCCCACCCCTGCCCCTCCTTCTCCTCAGGCTCTCGGTCTGTCTGTCCGTCCGTCCGTGTCCCCTCCCCCAGCCCCTTCCCGTCCCTCTCCGTGCCCTCCAGCGGCAGTCTCCGAGCGCTTCCTCTCCCCTCCGTCTCCAGCTTCCAAAGAGCAAGGAAAGGAAGAAGAGAGAGAGGGAGAGGAGAAAAAAAACCAACCCAGCAGCATCGGAAATCGATGCACTTACACCTCAGCTGGAAGCAGGGACGGGAGTCGAACCGCGGCCGCCGAGCAGCGCGAGGCGGGGAGGGGAGGGGGCGGCTCTTGGAAGGGACTTCTCCGATGTGTTGATTCCTTTTTTTTCCCCCTCCTCCTCCCTCCCTCCAGCGCTCACTCCGGGGCGTCAGGGACGGAGATGGAAAAAATAAATAAATAAATTCACGGCGGTGAGGGAAGTGAAGGAAAATAATCAATGCTATTTGGCTGCGGCTGAAGTGTTTTCCCGGCTTCGTGAGGGGGTTTCCATTGATTCACCCTGGGCACTCGCTCTCTCCCTGCCTCCTCCTCCTCGCCCTCCTCCTCCTCCTCCTCGCCCTCCTCCTCCTCCTCCTTGCCCTCACTCCTCCGCCTCATTCACTGGCTGGAGCCGAGGCGTCCCACACAATGGAATAATCAATACCCAGGCGCCCGGGGCGGCCCCACTGAGCAGGTGCAGCGTCCCGCACGCCGCGGTGAGTGCTGGGAGTTGTAGTCCGTCGGTCCCTGGTCCCACCCGCCTGCCCTCCCGCGCTGCCTGCGCGCGCCGGACCGAGGCCTCGGGGCAGGCCGGCCACTGGGCGGGGTCGCCTTGCTCGACTGTGGGGCCGGGTCCAAGCCGGTACTCGCAAAGGTGCAGGCGCCTTTAAACTCCTCGTGTTCTCTCCCTCTTGCCTACAGAAACCATACGTGTGTTTTGTTGTTTGTTTTAAATAGGCTCTAGAGTAAGCCTGGGCTTCCACCAGCTTCCCAGAGCGCCCCAGGCCCATCTTTCTTTTCCACTCTCTTCTTCTTGCCTTACCAGTCCCCCTCCTTTCCAGTTGGGTACTAGAACCTTCTCTTCCACAGCAGTTACTCCGAAGTCTCCGAGCGCTTCTGTTCCCTCCACCCAGAGTTGGGTAGGGAAAGGGAAGTTCTGGCTCCTGGGCTTCATCTTCAGGTTATTAAGTTCTTATATTCTAATAATAACTGTAGAGATTTATTGAGTGCACAGAGCAGTTCCAAGCACTTTTGTGTTCATTAATTTACTTAATCACAACTAGTCCCATTTTACAGTTGAGAAAACCCGGCCACAAAGAAGTTAATTAAGTGGCCCAAAGTCACATGGCCAATAAGTGACAGTGCCAGGATTCAAACCTCGATAGTCCGACTCCAGAGCTCACAATAGCTACTATAGCCTATTTCTCTTAAAAGTAAGAAATAAATAAATAAATAAATAAGGAAAAGAAAAGGAAGGAAAATAAGAAAGGAGAGAAAAAAAAAAAAAAAAACCACACCTTGGAGCTCACAGGAAAAGAAGGAGAAAGAAACTAACCTTTTGAGTCTCAATTACATGACCATTTGTCACTGAATCCCCACGCATAACTGTGGCAGTCCACATTTTACCAAGGAGAGATGAGAGGTTTAGGGAGGTGGAGTAGCCTGCCCAAGACCAAACACCCGGAAAGCAAAGCTGGAAGTCAACCCAGGTCTATCTGGTTCCTGAGACTGGTCTTTCCTTTCGGTTAATCTGCTGCCTCTGCCCCACTGAATAGGACCTTGTAACTCAGGGAAGAGGACCTTATAAGTCAGGGGAAGAGGTCTTTTTCCCCAGGGAAGAAAACTGAAAATCCTTGAAGGATGGATGAAAAGTAGGCCAGTGATTGGAGGTAGGGGCTGGGGGCCCTCCCCTCCCTGACTACTGGTGCCAGTTATGGGGTGGAGGAGGAATGCATCCAAGACATCCCAAGTTCAAGATGTGTCCGCCCCACAGTACTTCCCACAAGTCATTTGTTTCCAGAAGCATCCTGGGAAGATGACAGATGTTGACAACCTGGCACTTCTCACCTATTTATATTAGTTGAAAAGAGCCACTGCTCCTCAGCAAGCTACCTCACCCAGAGGGTCAGACACACAGTCTCCAGGTAATCATAGTCCTCAGAGAGAGTAAGAAGGACCTCTTCTCTATTTTGTCTCCCAAAGCAGTCAAAGGGCCACCCCCACATCTTCCAGTATTTTAGGCAAACATGAGAGTTTCTCCCACTCCAAAGCCTGCTCAGGGGCCCCCAG
Source organism: Potos flavus (assembly GCA_028534135.1). NCBI lineage: Eukaryota > Metazoa > Chordata > Mammalia > Carnivora > Procyonidae > Potos > Potos flavus. The sequence continues at coordinate 62,957,121 of CM052896.1, forward strand.
CAACTCAGTGACAAATTCCTCAGGCTGGCACTCAAGGCCATTTTCCAACCTGCCCTTCAACTGTATTTCTAGCCTCATCTCCTTCTTACATACTGGCCAGGTGCTCTCCAGCTTCTTAGTTTTTGCTCATGCTGTTCCTGTCTCCATCTGCGTCTCTGTTGAAATCCCGTTGTGTCTTTAGTTCCTATCAAAAATATTGTTCCTTCTCTGACAGAAAGTTTTCGACCTTGCCCTAAACACTTATGGCAGGATGTATTATCCCCCCTAAAACTCCTAAGTAGTTAAACTGGTCTTAGTTATCCCCCTTTTAGCCCATTGGCTTGTATTTTGTGGGCCGCCATTATAGTCAATAAAATCTCTCTTGGACAGCGTTTGGGTTAGTGGCTTGCATTTCAGGCCTATTTGTCTAGGAAGTGAGGGGCCTGGAACCGGGACTGGGGCTCAGCTTCTTCCATCCGACTGCCCGCACCACCCCTGCTCAACGCTGTTGAGTACAGCGTGCAGTAACCTCAGCTTTCCTGTCACCATAGCGACGGGTGGGGCGAGAAAGCAAAATCTCCCTTTGGAACTACATCTCCCATCATGCACCCGGGCCCCAGGGTGTCGGGCACAGCTTGAGGCCTGAGACCGGGCAACCCTCGGGAGCCGGGAGGGGTCGGGCAGGAGGAGCAGAGCGCGGGGGGATTTCTGCGCTCCCGGCCCACCGCGGGGGTCGCGGACCCCCTATCACGTGGCAGGCCTCTCGGACCCCGGCCTGTCCTCGGCACCGCCACATCGGGCCTAATATGGCCGCTCGCTGGGACAGGCCAGGCGCGCAGACATCCGGCCCCAGGTCCGAGACCAGGGACGCTCCCGGCATTCCTCGCGGGCGTGGCGTGGGCTCCCTTCGCCCATTTCCAGGTCCAGCGAGTGGGAGACCCTCGGGTTTTGAGGTGAGACCCGAGGCTCCGTTGGCCTGGCCGGTGCTGTGGTGAAGGGTGGGGTCGTTGCGGGAAGTGAGTCACTGGCCACCCGGGGTAGCAAGGTATAGAGGGCAACTGTTGAAAGGAAGACACCCACTACAGTTTTCTAGGGAGCCCTTTGGATTGAGGACATCATCAAAGGTGTAAGGGATTACCTGGAGATCTATCACTGTTGCAGAACCTTAAGACATCAGAGACAGAAGGGGGCCATCCATCACTGAGGCAGGGCGAAAGAGCTGGGGCCCCAACACAGAGCTCCGTGACAGCATGTGCCTCATAAATTCTTCCAGGGTGGGGGGAGATTTGCTGAATTGTCACCCTGCATGGTTGAGCACCCTTGGGAGCTCAGCAAATGTTTATTGATTTACTGATTGCAGGTAGCATGGCCCAGGCATTGATTGAGGTGGAGCGAAAGTTCGTTCCTGGCCCTGACACAGAGGAGCGGCTGCAGAAGTTGGGGGGCACCCTGGAGCACCGGATCACCTTCCGGGACAGCTACTATGACACCCCTGAGCTTAGCCTCATGCGGGCTGACCACTGGCTGCGACAGAGAGAGGGTAGTGGATGGGAGCTCAAATATCCTGGAGCAGCAGTTGTCTCAGGACTTCACACTGAGTATATGGAACTCATAGTCGAGCCCGCAATCGTGGCCCAGCTCTGTGAGGTGCTGGGGACTGACATCCTGGGGGCTGGAAGTGTGGCTGCTGTGCTGGGCCCACTGGGGCTGCAGAAAGTAGCTAGTTTTGTGACTGAGCGTAGTGCTTGGAAGCTGGTGCTATCCGGAGCTGATGAAGAGGAGCCTCAGCTCAGGGTGGACCTGGATACAGCTGACTTTGGCTACACTGTGGGTGAGGTAGAGGCCGTGGTGCATGAGAAGGCTGAGGTCCCAGCTGCCCTAGAGAAGATCCACAGCCTCAGCAGCATGCTTGGTGAGGAAGACAGGCCCTTCTGTCGTTTCCTTGCCTTCCCTACCACTCAGCTGATTCCCTACTGAATCAGCTGGAGGGGAGGTCTTGGGGTTATTTCTGTAATGGGGATCGTCTTGGCAATTTTTGGAGGACCCAGTTTGCTTTTACAGAAGCTGTCTAACCTGGATTGGATCCTTCCTTGTCTCTAATCTCCCCCAGTCCTTGCCTCATTTAGTTCTCACACCTCTAGCCGCTCCAAGTTTGTATCCGTTCTCTGCTTGAATCCTTCCATCCATCCTTTCTTCCCCCAAATCCTGTCCTCTTCTTTTTACAACTACCTAGATCCTCATTTAATTTGTCCTGTTGGCTTTGAGTAAAAGGCAAGAACGCTGTACTTATGTGACAGACAACAGGACAAGTCGTGGCAGATTTCTTTTTCTGTAGACAGTTCATCCACAGAAGTATGGGATTGTGCATTCCATGAGGCCTTCAAGCGGTGCAATGCTGCTCTCGCTTTCTCAGCAAACATACACTGAGTTGAGTTTCCTGCTATATGCCCAGCATGCTGCCAGGCTCTAAAACAAGACACTGACTTATCACGGCTCCATACCACATAGAGGCTAGAATTCTATGTGAATCCCACCCCAAGGTGGTTACTGCTTCTCTCCTTTCTACATTCCCGTTTCTCTGTGTGCAACTCTGCTTGCGCTTCCTTATCAACCGAATGAGCTTCGGCCTGCCTACATGGGCTTTCATCTTGACTGTGAGCCAGGAGCAGTAATTGAAAAGAGTAGATACGGAGGCATCCTCTGTCTTCATGGCACCTGAGCGCCTCTTCACCATTTCTCCTTGCCGGAGGAGAGGCTCATATTTGGCTTCCCAGCCTTACTCCCACCCGAAGTGGCCCCTGTAGGCCCCACTGGCACACGCCAGTCAGGGTGTGCACTGGTGGGTTCCGGAAACTGGTTGGATGGCCTTCAGAATCCCAGTGCTGCCTTGGAAACAACTTTGGGGTCTGGCTAGGAGGGCAGGGAGCAGAGTCAAAGCGTTTACAGCTCTGTCTGGTTCTTGCCTCTCATTTGTCTTTTTGCCTGCAGGTGTGCCCGTGCAGGAGACAGCACCTCCCAAGGTGATGGTGTACCTACAGCGCTTCCGGCCTCAGGACTATCAGCACCTGCTAGAAGTAGACAGCCCCAGAGAGAAGCCACAGGGGACTAAATCTCCTGACAGCAGCTTGGGCTAGGCTGTCACTTCCTCAACAGGGAGGAGAATTCTGGGTCTAACAGGGTTCCTTCCTGGGCACCCTGTGCCTCTTCCCCAGGCCTCCTTCCCACAGTGACTCCTCTCTCTCCAGCTCTGCCTGTTCTTTCAGCTTACCCTCAGCTATCCTTCCTTGAGCCCTCCTTGGCTGCCTCCTCTCCCTCATCCGTCAGATGCAATCTGTGGGCCGCCCCTCTCCCCTGGCCGCTAAGCAGCCTCCATTGATTTCCGCTCGTGTTTATAGGATTTCCACTTAGCTGTGATCAGTAGTTAAGCACAGGAAAATCCCTTGCCACCCCCCCTCCCTTGGTCGATGCCATTGATTCTGCCAGTGGCTCCTAAACCGCCTTACAGCTGAGTTAGAGATGAGGGGAGGCAGCAGGGATTTCCCTGCCTTGGGGTGTGGGGAATAGCAGCAGGTTGGGGAAGTGGGTGGGAATCCCGGTTAGAAATCTGGAAGTTCTGGTTTCACTTTGCTGCTGTGGCCTACTCTGGCGCAGATGGTAGAGTGCCTCCTGTGGAGGTTTAGGGGCAAATTTGCTCCCCAAACTGGAGAGGGTAGAAAGAGCCCTTCTTTGTTGAAACAGGTTCCTAAGGCTCAAGGGAAGATACAGACTTCCTGGATAAGAAGACTCCTCCCTTGCTATGATTTGTAAATCTATTCTGTCTCAATTATACTCAAATATGGCTTTCCCCCTCAGGCTTTATTGGGCTTTCATTATTTGTGGGGGGTTGGGGGCACAGCAAACCGACCCCCCCCCCCCCCCCCGGGCCTTTTTGCAGAGGCAAATGCAGGGCCAGAACGCCACCTGCTGGTAGCCGTCACGTACAGGCTCCAAGTGGCTGACACCCTGGGGGGTTTGGGACACAGAATGATTTCAGACTGAGTGGAGGCTGTTACTGCCATGTCTCCACAGGCAAGTTGTTCACCTCAAAGATCTCCTGCACCGACTGGCCAAAGTGGTTGTAGGTGAGGCGCAGCTTTAGCCTCAAGGGGGCCTAGGAATAGGAGAGTGGAGACCAGGGTTAGCGCCTGTGATTTCCGTCCCAGGGCCTTATCAAGGGGGAGGGGGCGGGGGGGCGCTCCTGAGCTCACCTTGTTAGGATTGAGGATTCTGAGGAGCTGGGTCACAGGAAGGCCACCCTGAGCTGGAACTGTGTCCCCACTGGGGGCCTGTAGCTGCAGCTGGAAACTCTGAACACAGGAAGTTGGGCGGAGCACAGTAAGGCAGCTAGCTGGGCTCAGGCAACCCCTCCGCACCCAACAGTTTCGAACCCTCTTCCCCTAACTCCCCAAGTGCTTGTCTCTGTGTCCCCTTCCTGTCTCATTCTTCCTCCCACCCACCTCCTCCACTTAGCCTTTTTTCCTGGAGTGCCCAGGCCACCTCACATCCTGATCTTCTACAAACCTTGGGCACAGCAGCCTGGCAGACGAAGTGGGTGACATCAGCCCCTGAGGTGTTGACAGCAGTGACCGTGATTAAGAGCAAAGCAGGGGTTCCAGGGGGTCGACCAAAAGACAGATTCAGCTGCAGTCCTTCACGCTCAAACACTCTGAGATTTGGGATGGAAGCTGGAGTATGGAAAGAGAAGCGGCTCAATGTATGGGGAAGATAATAAGCTCATTCATTCATTCATTCATTCAACAGAAATTAAGTGAGCGCAGGGCAGTGCTGGAGATGCCAGGGACAAAGTGGACAAGAAGATGAAGTCCCTATTCTGAGCTTATAGTCTAGTGGGCAGGGAAAAACAATAAACAAGAAAGCAACCAAGATAATCAGACTACTTGGTGCTATGAAGAAAATAAACTATGTCAGAGTAACTGGGAGGAATAACTTATTTTAAATAAGAGTGGCAGGGAAGGCATCTGACATTTTAGCTGAGGCCTGAAGAATGAGAAGGAGCCAGTCATCTGATGGGCTGCACAAGAACATTCTACGGAGGGACGCCTGGGTGGCTCAGTTGGTTAAGCATCTGCCTTTGGCTCAAGTAATGATCCCAGGGTCCTGGGATCTAGCCCTGCATCGAGCTCTCAGCAGGGTGTCTGCTTCTCCTTCTGCCCCTTACCCCAACTCATGCTCTCTCTGTCTCTCCCTCAAATAAATAAAATCTAAAAAAAAAAAAAAAAATTCCACGCGAAAGGAGCACAAATTTACTAAGGGCTTCAGGTGAGAGGGTCTGAGGAGCTGAGAGGGGCCAGTGGAGCAGGGAGTGGGAAAGTATAGGAAATGGACTGGGAGGCAGCTGGGCCTCCCTAGGCCTCCCTTCAGGCTAGGATATGAAGTCTGGAACAAAGGGAAGGCATTGAGGGGTATCCAGAAGGGAACTGGCACAAGCTAATGAACCCTTTTATCTATAAAGATGGGGACGGGATGGGGAGTTCACAGTATGGAGGAGGGCATGTGGACTTCAGTCCTTGGCAAAGAAGGAGAAGCAGTCCATTTCCATCCCTTCTTTTCTTAAGACGTCTCCTGTCTCCCCTTTATTGAGGCTTACCTGGGGCTGGAGACGTACAGGGCAGGTCAAGGAGGTGTACTAAAGCGCCTCCTGGGGAGGGTTCTAGAGGAGGTGGGGGCTGGGCAGCCCCAGAAGTGCCATCCAGGAGATCTAACAGATCCAAGAGCTTGGAGGCCTGGGGGAAAGGGCAGAAGGAGCAGGGCTAGGTGTGGAAGCCCGGTCAAGTCCTCTTCCCCCAGGGGCTTCCGGCCTCCACCTGCGGCTCTGTGGGGACAAGGGCTGCCTCCGAATGCTGGGCTTCTTTGCTTTTCTTTGCTTCCTCATCCCGGGTACCACCTCGCTCCACAAGAGGCATCTTTTCCAGGATGGCAGCCCTGAAAGGATGGAATACAGGTGTGTCCCTCTGGCTGGACCCTGGGCTTTTCATCAAACCACGTGGGAGGACGGGTAAGACAGTGCAGAACTGTGGGCGTATGGTGGGTCAGAGTGCCTTTCTGATGTCCTAAGCTGGCACATTGCTGCTGGTTTCTGGATGGGCAAGGAGGGCTGGGGGCCACCTTGGCTTCAATGAACTATGGTGGGAGGCTCTATGGAGGAGGAAGGGCACAGGGGACGATGAGACCCTTGTACCCAGAAAGGGGCACCGGGGAGAGGCCGCGTGGGGAGAGGGCAGAGGTTTGGGTCCTACGCTGTGGCACAGTGATAGTCGCACCTCATGTGGTCGTACTTCCGGAAGAGTGCGTTGTACTCGACGGCCCGCTGCTGCAGCTCCACGTCCAGGCAGCTCCCGTAGACAGACACCACCTGGCGGATGCGGCTGGGCCACAGGGTGTGTGTGGGTGGGCAGCCCTGCCCTGCAACTCCAGGGTGTGGTGTGGAAGGGAAAGGCCCCACAGAGCAGGGGGTGCCCTGCCACACCTGGCTCACAAGGGAGAACCTAAGGACTGGGGGGCCTGGGGTGTGTGCTAGAGAGAAACTCCAAAACTGGTGGGCACGCTGAAGGGACGTCTATCACTGGAGGCACCAAGAAAGGACCGGGACCCTTTCTTACTTGTTGTCCCCGCGGAGCCGGGTGCTGAGCTTCATGAGGGCTGTCAGGGCATAGCCTCTGGTGGCCGGCAGGGACATATGGGACTGCAGCACCTTTTCCAGCAGTGCCAACACCTCCTCTTCCTCCACCTTTGCAGGGACACAGGCCACAACCGTGGGGCACCTTGCCTCTCCTGCTGAGGCCCTCCTCAGTGTACCCCCGATGTTGGCCTCACCTGAAGGGGCTCGGTTTCCTCACAGCTGCCCTCCAGGAGGAGGTCCCCGTATTCTCCAATGCACCAGGCTGCCACTTGCACCAGTGGTTGCTGCGTGGGAGAAGAAAGACGCTAGGCCGGGTTCTGGGTCCCCTCCCCACTCCCACCGCTGTGACATCCCTTTATGCAGTGCAGAGATTGAGGGGTTTGGAGAGGTGGGGAAAGGGAAAGGTCTCGAATGGAAACAGTTACGTAAGTGTCCGCTCCCCCACCCCACCCAGCTCTGTCCTGGCTCTTGGGTGTCGTCCGCCCTCTGGTGGCTAAGCATCAGAACTACACGGCCTCACCAATAGGAGCTCAGTGAGAGCCAAGCAAGAGGGTCCCTGCCTTGCCGAAGGGGTACTGCTTTCCGCCCACCCTACTAGATAGATAGTGGCTGGGTTCTGTTAATCCACTCAGCATTCAAGGCAGTGAAAACCTGATAACACGCGGAAAGAGCTCGATCTCATTTGATCCTCAACAGCTCTGGGAAGTAGGCAAGGTAGAGAGTTGAGTACCCTGAGTGTAAGGACACTTAAATTAGTCATCTGTGGCTGCAGACCCAGGACAGAAGTCTGGGTGTTCTAACTAAAAACAGGGCTCTGCCTTGGGTGTTTCCACGGAGTAGGTGGCTGTGACCTCCAGGGAAAAACAGCTGGGCATCAGGTGTAGGGTGGCCCAGGAGGGGTGGGAGGCTCGGGCAGCCCTGGGTCTGGTGGTGGGCACAGTACTTGGGAGATGTCCTCTGCCAGGGCGCTGTAGAGGCGGCGCACGGAGTAGGCGTGTAGCTCCTGGGCACCCCCAATCAGCTGGGTCAGGTTGGCCACCGCATCATCCCGTACATGGCTGCCTGCCTGGAGGGGGTGAATGGGGCCAAGGGTTCAGGGTGGCGAACCCTGCCCGCTCCCTCCCAGCTCTCTTAGATCAGTCCCTGCCTCACCGTTGTCAGCACGCGCAGGATGGTATCTATGTGCCACCTCTTGGTTGGGGCAAACCTAGGGGACACAGGCCTCCTCAGCCCTGGTACTGACCCTCCCCAGATTCTACCACCTCTGCCTCCTGGGCACCTGTCACCTCACCTCTCTGCTGCCAGCAGGATGCCTGAGGCACAGTCAGCCCGCAGATCAGGAGGGCAGGATTCCAGAAAGCTCTGCAGCTCTTGCGTCATGGCTCGCACATTGGAGCTATTCACCAGAGCCAGACTCAGTTCCAGGGCCCGCCTGGCAGGAGAGAGAAGTCGTCGATACGGGGGAGCCAGGTCACCCTGAGCTATGCCTCAGGCCCTCCCTTCCCCAGGCACCTGTCTCCTTAATCCCTCTACTTCAGCGGCTCTGACCCGATCTGGGTCTTGGCTGCCAGGGGCCGGGCCCTCTGCCCTACCCACCGGCTAAGGGAGGCGTCGGGCTCCCGCAGACACTCCACCACAGTGGGCCGGTGCCGCTGCACAGCGCTGTGGTCCGACTGCACCATACGCAGCAAAGACGTCAGCGCTACATACCTGCCAGAGTGGGAGAGGACCCATCACACCGTGCTCTTCGGCCCCCTCCCTGCCCCATCCTGCCCTGAGTCCTGGAATAAGAGGCAGGTAAATCAGGAGGCGCTGGGAGGAGGGCCGAGGGCCAGGGGCTCAGTGGCACAGGCTGGCCAGACACCCGGGACAATTACCTAATGTTCTTGTCGTTGTTGAGCAGAAAGCGGCCAAGAATGTTGACAGCCAGGACCTACGGGAGGCAAAGGTTGAGGACAGTCAGGGAAGCAGCAATACGAGCACGAGCAACATGCTCGTGAAGGGGTGCGGGCGGCAGGGCACAGGATGGTGGGTGGGGAGGAGAAACCAGTGAATAGGACCTGTCTGCCTGGCTGGGGTTGGTGGGTGGGGCCGCAGTGGGAGAGGCATATGGGGTGATACCCGCAGGCCGGCTACAGAGCGGATGTCCATGATGGTCAGCACTGTCTCAAACAGGACTGCGTTGCCTGCATTTCGGCTGGTGTCTGTGTTAGTGGCCACCTGAGTGGATGGGAGAGAAGATGGGAGAAAAGATGCAACTAGAAGGGGCTCTGTCCTCTCCTCAGATCTCTGGAAGGTACCCACCAGGTCATCCCTTCATCATCTAACAAAGTTCCCCAAATCCCCACAATGTGCCAGGGGCTACCACACTGAGACAGACCGTGTCCCCACCTTCACGGAGATCACAGTCTAGAGGGAAATGGTGACATGATTATATGGCCACCACGGGGCAGGAGGTCATGTGAGGGCTGCCCGGGCTGGTAGGATCTCAGAGCCATGCCCATAACCAGTGCCCACTCTCCAGCCCCCTACCTGGGCCAGCAAGTCATTCATGGTATCACTGCTTTCTTCATGGTTCCGGCCCAGGATCCGAAGCAGACGAAGTATCTGGACCTGAGATGGGTTAAAGATCGAAAGGTGGAAGGGTTCAAAGGGTAAGGAGTCGGGCTGAAGAGAAGAATCCAGCACTGAAGAAAGTATTGTGAGGGACCTGGCTGATTTCCTGGAGCTTCCCTGCCTCTCGCCTTCCCCCTGCCCAGGTCCCTTGGGTCCTGGGAGATCAGAGGCACGTGAGGCCAAGGGATTTGGAGACGGGTTTTTTTTTGTTGTTGTTACCAAACTGGATTTCTGACCTTTAGGCATCCCCCCATCCCTGCACTGGTCTCAGGATGACCTATGCAATCCTGTGCCTGCCACCCTTCTGAGACACACCCACTGACGCAGAGCATTCTCCGGGAGGTGGCCGCTAGCCACGGGCTTACTGCTAAGTGACACAGCATGACAGGGTCAGCCCACCTGCAGGAAGGGGTCGCTGACTCCAGATATACTGTGTTCTGTGGAGTATCCTGTCGTCACCAGAGTCTGGAGGATCTGCACCAGCTGGGGCACCACCTGGAGGGAGGGCACAGCCTTACTGGGCATTCTGCCTAATCATCTCAACTTTCAGCCCCCTTCCAACCCCACAGCCCCTCTTTTCCTGGCCCAGGGCCTGCCCCTTCCACCAGCCCACCTTTCGAAAGTGCTTGAGGGCTGCAGGGCTTCGTTCACAGAGCTCCGTGATCAGCGTGATGGTGCCCAGCAGGACGCCTGGTGTTGGGGGGGAGTGAATGGTGGGCCAGGGGCACGGGAGTCTACTGCGTGTGTGTTTGTGTGCACAAGCTACCCTGCTCCTAGGGGCTGGTGTTTCCATCCCATTTTTCACTTCTGTCCACAGTCAGAGGTAAGGCAAGGGATGGGGAGCCCCATGGCCTTACCGTGGTGGCGTTCATGAAGCAGTTGGGCACAGGGTGGGAGGAAGATGTTGGAGAGGTCTGGGACCTTCCGGATCATGTGCACGGCAGTCAGAACAGCCTGCAGAGATCAAGGGGCTCAGAAAGGGGCAGGGGCCTGCCAGGATGAACCTCCCACCTCTAACACGTGGCAAACAGAACAATTTCTGGGCCAGGAAGTGCCTAGAATCCTGCCATCTCACCTTCTTGCGCACATAGGGGCCCGGCTGCAGGAGCAGTTTCTCTACCTCCGTGGCCAGGTCCCGGCACATCTCAGCAGAGCCCACGGTGCTCAGAGTGCACAGGGCCAGGCCTTGTACTGCCTGAATCCCCTGGCTCAGGTCACTGCAGAGTCGGGACTGTGGTCAATCAAGCTCGGAGAAATCCATCCTTCCCAGTACCTGCATCAGGCAGCCCCCTGGGATTTCCCAGTTCCCCACTCTCCCATCTCCCTGATTCCAAGTGCTTCCCAGAACCCTCTCACTTCTTGATGCTGTTGGTAATGAGCAGGTGGGCATCCTGCCTCTCATCCAGCAGAAGCATGGCCCCCAGGTACCCCACTCTCTTGTCTGTGAATCTGGGGGAGGCGATCAGTTTCAGGCACTCCATCTACAGGGAAGGGGGGCAGACCAGGAAGGGGCAGGGGTGAAACTCAAGGCACGAACATTCCTTTTCTATCTTCTTTACCCCCAGATTAATTTATGGTAGCACCATTTCCCCTCATCCTCCCTTCAACCAAGGAAAAGTCTTAGGCAATTCAAAGTTAGTGGGTAGTTTCAAGGAACAATGAGTCCAGGAGGATGGGAGAGAAAAGGAGGTGGCTTGAATGGGGCTGGCCAGAGAATGAAGGGTTCACTCCAGTTTATGACCTACAGGGGTCGTAATGGGAAAGGAGGTCAGCGGTGCATGCTGCGAGGGAGGGCTCAGAAACTTTGTGGAATAAAAAAATCAGGGGACAGGTAGGTGAGGGTGTCCAAGACCTTGCCCCTTAGCCTTCCTCATCAAACTCAGAAGGGAGGAGTCCCGGCCCAGTACCTGTCCAAAGTGGGCGGGGTAGCCCAACATGTGGACGTAGAGCAGTTTGGCTAGCTGGCGATGCCTGTGCAGAGGGTCCCCATCGCGGAAGGAGGCGCGGATGTGGGCGCACTCCTTCTGGATCACCTCCCGCTCCTGGGCCTGGGTCTTGGCCCCACGAATTTCCTGGATTAGATCTTGAAGCTTCAGCGAAGGCACCACCATCCTGAAGGGGCAGAGCCCGGAAATGGAGAGGGCTTTGAACCTCTCGGGCCGGGAGTGCCTGGCTTTCCAGCCCAGACTCGCCCTGTGCCAAGATCCTGAAGGACCAGGGCCCGCAGCTA
>CM052896.1:62969124-62999785 GCA_028534135.1 Potos flavus
CGAGTGTGGGGGGGAGAGAGGGGAGGGGAGCAGAGCGAGAGGGAGGAGACTGAGCTGAAGATGGGGAGGCTGGGGGAGGCCAAAGCCAGGCGGGGGAAGAGAGATGCAGGCGAGGCTGGGAGAGGGCGAGAGGAATACAAAGAAAGAGGTGCAGGGGTGAGATCTAAGGAGGGGGAGATGCTGCCCGAGGAGGGAGGGGGGAGACCCATTCTGGGGCTTCTGAGGGTTGGCAAGGAGGAGAGAAGCAGGGGAGTAGGGGGAGGAGGAAAGAAATAGATAGAGAGTGAATAAGGGTTGTAAGGGAGAGAAAGCGCTGCACAGGGAAGGGCTGCATTGGGCATAGAAATCCAGGCAGGAAGAGCCCAAGCAGAGGCAGGAGGGCCGGAAGTGGTGTTCGTGGGGCTCCAGGGAGAAGGATGAACTGTCAGCTGCTTAGACTGAAGCCAGGAAGCTTTGGGCATGGATGCCTGTGTCCACCAAGTCCACCGTCCTCCTTAAGTAACCACTGAAGGGAGACCAGAAGCCTCTCTTACTTGCACTTTCTGAGGAAGCTTGAAATGGGGCCCTGCCGGAAGCCTGGCCCCACTAGTGCTTATCCAGAACCCCCACCAACTATTTCTCCCTGGGTTGTCCCTCTGAAGGGGAAGGGGTGGCATGAGGGGTGTATTGTTTTTGAATGAGGAACAGGGGGTCATGCTTGGTAGTGCCACGAAGACTCTGGGACTTTGGAGCCTTTTGCAAACCTAGAGGCTAAGACACATAGACATGCTAAGGTGGGCCATTATTGTGGCAAAGCCCCCTTCAGCCTACCACCCTCCAGCCACTCACGAGAGGGGCAGCACACGCTGGGCCTTATTGTTTACAGACAGAAGTAGGCACATACTGTCTTCCCTGCCCCTCGGCTTACCTGCTGAGATGCTGCATCTGTCCCACTCCTAAGCATTTAGGAGGGAAGACACTGTCCAGTTACATACAATGGGGTAAATAGATGTACTCAATTGCTTTCATTTTTGTACAGAGTCTGATCCACTCCATCATTTTACAAAGAGAACTGAGGCCCAGAAGGGAAAGTCACTCACTAAACTCACACCAGCAGAGGTGGCAGAGCTAGAACACTAGACTTTATTATTTTTTAATTGTTTTATTTTTAAAGATTTTATTTGACACAGATCACAAGTAGGCAGAGGCAGGCAGAGAGAGAGGGGGAAGCAGGCTCCCCGCTGAGCAGAGAGCCTGATGGGGGGCTCGATCCCAGGACCCTGAGATCATGACCTGAGCTGAAGGCAGAGGCTTTAACCCACTGAGCCACCCAGGCGCCCCTAGACTTTATTTTTTAAAGATTTTATTTATTTGAGAGAGAATGAGTGAGGGAGCAGGAGCACGGGCAGAGGGAGATGTAGACTTCTCGCTGAGCAGGGACTCCATCCCAGGACCGTGGGATCATGACCTGAGCTGAAGGCAGACGCCCAACCACCTGAGCCACCCAGGTGCCCCAGAACACTACAGTTGAGACCTCTGAGCTCTGTAATTCCTCCCAGTATTCCATGTACTTAGGAACCTCCCTCAGAGGTTCGAGGGGGTAGAAATAGGGAGAAAGGATGGAAACTAACTTAGGCTGGCTCCCTAGGAAAAGAGGCATTTATTTTATTTTATTTTATTTCTTTAAAGATTTTATTTATTTGTCAGAGACACAGAGAGGGAACACAGCAGGGGGAGTGGGAGAGGGAGAAGCAGGCTTCCTGCGGAGCAGGGAGCCCGACTTGGGGCTCAATCCCAGGGCCCTGGGATCATGACCTGAGCCGAAGGCAGACGCTCAACAACTGAGCCACCCAGGCGCCCTGAAAAAGAGGCATTTATAATGAATCCAGAATGGATTCTGGAGCAGGCCAAGCTCCATCACATTGCTCATCTTAGATATTCAGGCCTTCATTCTTTTCTCCAAGAAAGAGGGACAAGAAAAGAAAAGCAGCCTATAGGCATGGTGAGACCTGTGCCCTGTTCTTTGGGAAGACAGGGTGGGAGGGGTAATGGAAGATAGGGAGCGGTGCCTTGTTGGTAGAGCGACTCTGTACTGAATTCTAGGCGGCAAACCAACGTATAGGGCTGAAGAAGCCATTGACAGGAGTACCCTGGAACTTGGGCACACGGTCCCAGCCACTTCCCTGGGTGAGGCAGCTCTCCAGTCCCAATCTGTTTCTGTCCCTACAGGTCCTATAATCCCTTCTTTTAAGGCAGAGACACTTTTGGAGGCTGCACTGGTTTTTGTCACAATTTGTCATTATGCTGGGGTCCTAGAAAAGGGAACCGGCAAGGAGTAGAGCTCTGCGCTCGGAGCCAGGCACTGTGTGTGGCACGTGGCCCGCATCACTGCATTCAGTCCTCTCACAAACCCGTAACCGTTAGCAGCCCAGGCTGGAGGCCAAGATCTGGACTTTCACAGATGGACAGACCGCTCTGCATTCTGACTGTACTGCTTCTGAGCTGGGTAAACCTGAGCACATTCCCTAACTTTCCTGAGCTGTAGTACACCTAGCTCTAAGAGGGGACTACTCCAGAGCTTATTGTGAGGACTGAAATAATCATGGCCTAACACATGGTAAATACCCGGTAAATAGAGGCTTGAAAAATAAGCTGGCATTATGCCAGTTTTATAGGTGAGGATCTGGGACCCAGATGTTAATTTGCTCAACGTTGCACAGCTAATATACCGGAGTCCTTGGAGTTGAATGTAGCTCAGACTCCCAAGTTGGTATACTTCAACAAAGGCAATTTGGGGGCCTATTTATAAAACATGCTTTTTGTTGAACTAAGAAAATAATGGACAGGGGCGCCTGGGTGGCTCAGTCAGTTAAGCATCTGCCTTCGGCTCATCTCATGATCCCGGGGTCCTTGGATTGAGCCCCGCATCGGGCTCCCTGCTCAGCGGGGAGCCTGCTTCTCCCTCTCCCTCTGCTTGCCTCTCTGCCTACTTGTGCTCTATTTCTCTGTCAAATAAATAAATAAAATCTTAAAAAAAAAAAAAAGAAAAGAAAGGACAATATCAAGAATAGAAAACTCCCTAGTCTCACTGTATAAGAAACATGTTAGAGTATTTTCATATAGTTTTCCTTCTATGCACTGTTTATTTTGCATAATTAGTTAAATATGGCATATGCAATTTTGTATCCTACTTATTTGTTTTGCATAACACTGTAGGCGTTTTTCCATGGCATTGAGACAGCCTGGAATTTTTAATGGCTGCATAACATTCCACTGTTTGGTTGCATCATGATCTGGTTAGCCATCCCGGCACAGCACTTTTATGCTGTTTGCACAGTTTTTCGGTACTAAAAATTAACATCTTTTATACAAATCTTTGCATCTCTGATGCTTTCTTTTGAAAATGTTTTTTTATTTTTATTTTTTTAAATTAATGAACACATAATGTATTATTTGCCCCAGGGTATATGTTTGTGAATCATCAGGCTTACTCTTTTGAAAATGTTTTATCATGACAAATTTCAAACATATACCAAAGTAGACCAAAACAAAACAAAACAAAAAACAAAAGAACAACAACAACAAAAAACAACAACCAAAAAACATAAACATAATAAAGAAGTCCAATGTACCCATCACCAAGCCTCAGCGATGATCATGCTTGGCTCATCTTGTTTTTTCCTTTCCCATTTAATTCCAGTTCTGGGTACCATGTTATTTGAGTACTGATTTTTTGAAGTTGGATTCCTAACAGTAGAATTATTGAGACAGAGGGTAGAAACACTTTGTAAGATTTTGGATTTCTTTTGCTTGACTCTCTTGCAGAAGGGTTGTACAAATTTGTACACTCACCCATTGTGCACGAGAGTGCTGGTCTTTTGCACCCTGACCTGTGTTGACCTTTAGTTATAACACACACACACCCCTTTTGTAACACACCTTTTGCCAACTTGACAGGTGACAGTGCTTTCTTTACATACATTTGTTTGATTGGTTGCTGGACTTACACTGAGAAGGCATCTGGGGACGGCAGTGGAGTAAACCCTCTTGAGGGACCCCTAGGAAACATGCCGGTACTTCCTGGGGACCCTAGCCAGGACCTGTGAGGTGGGAGATTCCTTTTCCCTGCTATGCTGGGACCAGGCAGGGTGGAGCCTGGGAAGAGTGCCCGCCTCATCCCATGGGCAGCCACCAGGGGTCAGGATGGGGCCAGAGATCCTGATGGTGGGAGCAAGGGTAAGTAAGAATGGACAGCAGCCAGACCCTGCATTTCCTCTGTCTGGCCACTGCTGGCTACACACAGAGCTCCCCTCTGCTGCTCAGATCGTGATTCCAGAACCTTCTGGATGGCTGTCCCCTGCCTGATCACTCCCGCCTCTTGCTGCTCCCAGGTTTAGCTTGCTGAAAAGGGAAAGGTGTTTGAACTGAGTGGTTCTGCTTCTTTTTCTATACCCTCTGTGGGACTGAGTTTAGTATGGAGCAGGAATTTTTAACCTGGGGTCCATGGACTGAGGGACCCAAAGAAAATGGGCAAGTGGGCTAGGGTGCCTGGGTGGCTCAGTCGTTAAGTGTCTGCCTTCGGCTCAGGTCATGATCCCAGGGTCCTGGGATCGAGCCCTGCATCGGGTTCTCTGCTCAGCAGGAAGCCTGCTTCTCTCTCTCCCACTCTCCCTGCTTGTATTCCCTCTCTCGCTATGTCTTTCTCGGTCAAATAATAAAATCTTAAAAAAAAAAAAAGAAAAGAAAAGAAAACGGGCAAGTGGGGGCATGCATATCCATTCCCTACTCTTCCCTTGGGGAGAGGACAATATTTTTGGTGAGATTCTGAAAGGGGGATCCATGCCCCTCCAAGTCCAGCATTTTCTGGTGCCCCCTCATCCCTCCTAAGCCCATTTGCTTTCTGTGGGTGTTGTGAGGGAGCAGCTTAGTGTGGGAGACAGAGGTGTTCTCCGGGGTTATGCTAAGGGGTTGGACCTTCTGTATCATCCAATGGAGCTGAGAGAACGAGCCCGAATTTTCCCTAGATTGGGATGGGATGGGGGAGGGGAGCTGGGCTGTACTCTAGCCACCTGAGCCGTTCGCGGGGCTGCCCTGGATTTGGCTACACTCTGAGGCACCCTGTCTCACACCGAGGTACACGTGTTTATGTGCTTTAAATGACTGGCATAGGGAGCAGAGGATCAGGGGAAGGAAGGCTGGTCCCAGGCCAGTCGTCTTGGAACCCGGACCTCTGAGCCATGGATGATGGCAGGGGCAAGATGCACAAGAGGCCGGGGAAACCAGTCAGGTTGCTTTCTGCCAGGGCGCTGCTCTGATCTTCCCCACCGCTTGCTCTAAGTGACAGCCGCTGCGCATGCGCGTCTGGGAGGTGGGGTTAGGGCTCCTGGGATTCTCAGAGCAGCGCAGGCTGGCCCCACGGTAGGGAGGGAAGCTGGGGGCTTGGAGAGCCTGAGAGTCAAGGCCAGAATCATCCAACACAGCAGACATGAAAGAAAAATCGTGAGCATTCCTAAACCCACGTTAGTACTCCATTTTATCTCATAAAAATGCTTTCTATTTGTACATTAAGATAAAGCAAGTTGTGTTTGGCCACCGGGCGAAGGGAAGGAGGCAGCCAGTTTGAACCACAATGTTCACACTTACGTGCATACAGGACATTTGGCTTCAGGCCTGGTTTCTGGTGTGCACTCTGGACTCAATAGTTCACCGTCTTATTTTCCAGAGAGTTTCAGCTCTCGAAGCTGCAACTGCTTCTTCTCACAGAACTTCCTTATTAAATGGGAAACTGGTCCATGTTAAAGGTGCCTTCACATCTAGTGGACTCTCTCCGATGGAAATAGAAAAATTGAAGAAATATCTTAAAAGTGACATCTTTGAAGAGAACTGGGAACAACTGTTCAAAATAAGTGGGGGGAGATTTCCATACCTGTGAAATTCATTTAAAGGTAAAGAGGTCCTCCCCCCGCCCCCACCAGAGCCTGCAGGGGCCCTGGCCTTTCCTCCCTTGTCCCTCCTGTGAGTCCTCCTCCCAGACCCCGCAGCCGGGGACCCAGTTCCTGCTGTTTACACTCCAGGTGCTCCTGGGCAAGGCTGCTCTTGGTAACCATAGAGACCAGAACGTGCCCCTGCACAAGCGTTAGGTGGAAGAACGAGGGCTTTCGCACCACGAGGTCACCCCCATGCCCACACCTCCCTAACACAACTCCCATCTACACAAGCACATTTACCTGTCCGATCCATTGTTTGATTCAGAGCTTCCCACCAAGTCTGGAATAGGAGGCAATGGGGGCCAGCTGATTCCCATGTGAGACCCGGAGAAGCTGAAGTGGATCTTATCCTTCAGTGAGGACTGAGCAGCCAGCACGTTCCCGCTCCGTGGCGTGGATCACTCTCCAAGAACATGGGACTCTATGCCTAGGGAGAGCTCTGGAGTTCCTTACATTGTATTATTGGTGGTTGTGCTGCTCCCCTTATCCCCCACTCCTGGGCCCTAGAGGGCAGGGACCCCAATTCGGTGCTAGGCCAAGCCTGAGGAGCAATAAGAAGCCAAAGGCAGTCATATGACCTCTGGGGCTGCTGGCCTCTTCCCAGTTCCCAACTGGGCTTACTGGGTTTTCTGGATTGGTTCTAAAACTCAACACCGAAGCTACCCCAGCCAAGTCAGCACCCTGCTGAGGGGGAGGCAGCCAGAGAGAGGGGAGATGGGATGTGGGGGCGCAGCAAAACTGTGACAAGCTGGGGACTGTTCCTTATGCTAGGCTCCAACGGTGTGGGAATCTGCTGCAGAAAGAAGAGGGAGTATTGGTGGGAGGGGGACAAAGAAGTCCAATGCACCAGAGGTTGGGATGAGCCTCTAGCAGCTGTGGTAGCTCCAACCGGGATGGACCCTCCTCCCTCTGGAATGCACGCCTGCACATGCTCGTAGAACCCACTATCAGTTGGGTTTGGGGTCTGGCCAGTTTAGGGTGGGAAGGGCAGAAGGCCTGGGGCCCCTGGGGCCAGGGGTGTGGGGTGGTGGTGATGGTGGTGGGGTGGCGGTGTGAAGTCACTTGACTTTCAACCGTCCAGTAACTCTTCGTGGTAGACATGACCTGGATGTTAGGCCTGAGCTTGTGCACAGGCTCCACACAGGTGGCCTGGGCCCCTGGCGAGGCTCCGGGGGGCTCTTCTCAGCAGCGTGGGTGTCTGAGCCGGCTCTGGACTCCGTAGTTTGTGTCGTCTTTGGGAAAGTGGCATGACCTCTCTGGGACTGAGATTTCTTATCTGTTCTGTTGGGCATAGCCATGCCTCACGAGTGTGTAAAGCGTGACGCCGCACGGCCTGGGGAAGAGCCTGGTAGGGTGGGTGCCACTTGTGTGGTCCCGCCGTCCTTGCTCCTGGCTTCCCCTTCTTCCCTGCCTCTAGCTCCCGCTAGTTAGAGGCCGTGCAGCTAACACGGGGCTCTGTGCCATAAAGTCCCCAGCCCCTGTGGGCCCTCAGAGTCTTTGAGGTTTCATTCTTTCCAGACCCAGGGTTCTACGGGGACTCTCTCCTCTGTTACCTACAAGGAAAGGGGACAAAGACTGGCTGTGAGTCCCTAACACTTTGGCCTTGCTCTGACCAAGTAGGACCCAAACTTTCAGGAGGTCAGAGGGGAGAAGTTAAAGACTCCTTGACTCCCTGCACAATTCTGCCCTCCCTGGTGGCTTGACTTAGCTTCACTTCTGTGCACACAGAGACTAGGCCACTAGGCCTGACCCAAACTGGATCCAGTGATTTGGGGCTGCAGAGAAGACCTTTGTGTGGCAGGGCAGAGGTCCCAAGAGTGCAGCCGTGAGAGGTGGAGAAAGGCCCTCCTCGAGAAGGTAAACCAGAGAGGCTTACAAGAGAGATTTGTGCCAACAGCAGACATAGGTCTCTCGATGCAATTAACAAAAGATTCAAGCTTCAAGTACTTACCAGAGATTCTCCCGTGGCACTCTTCATTAAGTTTTTACGCACGGTCGTCGCTGAGTGAATGACAGCATTAAAAGCACAGCCAGGAGAGAAGGGAGAACGCTGGGAGAAAGCACTTACAGAGAGACCAGGGCCATGTGCAGCCCGGGCTGCAGGGCATGGGGGAAGTATTCAAATGTAAGGCAACTGCGTGGAACAGGGCCTGGTACGCACCAAACATGGCACTGTTGGTGTCCTACTCTTCGTGGGTCAGATGTCACATATTCCAGGATCACCTGGCTTTAGGTGATCATGTTTAGGGTGTAGCCAAAGCTGACCCACGGCTTTTCTTCTAGTATTCTTGGTACCTAGCCAGTTGAGAACCCGCCTGTATTTGTGGGGTTTGCCCTTTTTTTTTTCTTTTTTTTTTTGAGAGAGCAAGAGAGAGGGAGAGAGCACGAGCAGGGCTGCGGTGGCAGAGAGAGAGGGAGACAGAGAATCTTAAGCAGGCTCCATGCCCAGGAAGGAGCCCAACATGGGGCTTAACCTGAGCCACCCAGGTGCCTCCTTTTTGTTTCTAACTTTGTATTCCTATCTATAGCAACATTTTTCTAAGAATGGAGGGATCATCTTGACCCCGTACAGTGTCTTCTCCCCACTGTAGTCATAGGCAACCTCTCGCAGTGTGTATCAGCTGCATCACTGCCCTGCTCAACCCCTCCACTCAGAGCGACCACTGAAGTCCTCATCGAGCCCGGGAAGCCAGACCCTCCCTGACTTCATTCCTATCCTTCTCATCGGGCTGTCCACTCCAGCTTCACTGGTCTCCTTGCTGTTTCCTGAGCTACAGCAAACACCCTATTTCCTAGCTCCTACGGGGCTCAATCCTGGGGCTTCGGGGTCATGACCCCAGCAGAAGGCAGATTTTCAACCACTGAACCACCCAGATGCCCCAGGAATACGCTTTTGAATTTAACTTATTTAAAGATTTTATTTTTAAGTCCTCTCTACACCCAATCTGGGGTTCAAACTTATAACCTCAAGATCAAGAGTTGCCTGGGTGGCTCAGTTGTTAAGCGTCTGCCTTCAGCTCAGGTCATGATCCCAGGGTCCTGGGATCGAGCCCCGCATTGGGCTCTCTGCTCAGCGGGGAGCCTGCTTCCCCCTCTCTCTCTGCCTGCCTCTCTGCCTACTTGTAATCTCTCTCTTTCTCTCTGTTAAATAAATAAATAAATAAAATCTAAAAAAAAAAAAAAAAAAGAGTTGCATGCTCTCCTGACTGAGCCAGCTAGGCGCCCCAAGGAATAGATTTTTTAAAAAAACTCACTGCTGTATCCCCAGCACCTAGAGCTGTCCCTGGCACGTAAGAGGTGCTGAATACACATTTGTTGAGTTAGTAAGTCATGAAGACTTTGCAGACACCCCCAGCCCTGTACACCTGCCACGACAGCTTTTGCAGGGTGTCCCTGGCTGTCATGCTGTGGTCAGCCATCTGCAGGGACCTGAGAGGTGGCCAATGGTGACCTGCTTGCCCTTGCCTACCCACAGGGTGTTACCGGACAAGGGGCCATTGCCTGATGCCCAGTAAGCCAGACACTGACACCGGTTTTGCGGCAGAGAGAAAGAGTTTTACTGCGGGACACCGAGCAAGGAGACAGGAGAAAATTTCTCAAATCCACCTTCCTAAGGATAAGGAGAGCTGAGTATTTAAGGGATTTTCTTCCAGGGCAGGAGTGGGGTGGGCTGGGGGGAATGGAGCTCTTGAGGATGGATGGATATAGGTGACTGGAAGCTGGAAAAAGGTGAGGCGAAAGGGAAAAGACATCACTGATTCTGAGAAGGTGCCACCTAATGACATGGTTGGACTTTTGTTGTATGTATACAAGATGGCGGCACCAGCATGGCAAACGGGAGGTCTCGGGGTGTAATTACAGAGTTAGCTTTCACTCTTGGTCCCTTCTGCATAATTGCCAGAATTCTTTCTGGTTCTAGTCTTAGCTGCTCTCATTGGTGGTCAGTCGACTTCTGCAAAGCAGACTCATAAATCAATCAGGTCAACCAGAGTTTCCCTAGAGTAGAATGGCCAAGCATTTAACTCGATGTGTTGGTTTCAAGGGCAGAGTCCATCAGGCAGCTATCTGCAGAAGCAAGGGCCCTTTGGCCAGCTGCCCAGAGGTGTTACTGTCAGAGGCAGGATGGGGGGCACAGCGTGGGATGGGTTATTGGAGGAGGGGAGGTGGCTACTTCATGGGTCCCGTGTGTTTGCCAAGGCAGAGGTGACCAACCGTCCTGACTCTCTCCATTTTATCTCCTGCATGAGCAAGGGGTCCAGGCACCACATCAGCCCCTTCCCTCAACCTGCCTGT
This sequence comes from Potos flavus, assembly GCA_028534135.1. Classification (NCBI taxonomy): domain Eukaryota; kingdom Metazoa; phylum Chordata; class Mammalia; order Carnivora; family Procyonidae; genus Potos; species Potos flavus. Next base: position 62,979,384 of record CM052896.1, read on the forward strand.
CATTCACACTCTCCTAAGACGGGGCTGTGTCTGCCTCCAGCTCGCTCCTACCCCTGCCATCCCTGGAAGCTGCTTCTGGAAGGTTTGGCACTTCTTCCTGGTCCTGCAGTCATCAGCCTCTTCTCAAGCTTCCTCCTCTCGCAGTGGCTCACCAGGCCCACCTTCCCCAATGTCTTTTCCCTTCAGTTTTAAAACACACCTACTTTACCTCTTGCCTGACTCCTCTTTGGCTTCCTTTCCCTCTTCCCACCCCTTAAACAGAAGGGTTTCTTTGTCCTTCTGGGCCCAGCCAAGAAAAAAATTCCATGGAAGGCACTCCAAATAGGGGGTGAGTAGGGAACCAGTAATCCGGTGTTGATGGGGTGGAAGAACAAATAGAGGCACTGTGGTGACTAGAGGTGGTAACTGCGGAAGTCCTATTACCCCTGAGCTAGAGGAACAGAGAGAAGGACCCTCTGGGCTCAGAGGCGCAGCCTCCTGGCTGTTCTCAGACCACAGAATGAGGAAGCACTGTGACTGCTGTGTGGGCTTGTCAGTGTCTCCAAGGAGGTATTCTTCAGCTGCTGCTAAAGCTGAAATCGGGAGGCCAGAGCAAGGCGAGCTATAGCTCCTAGGCCAAGTCTGGCTGCCACCTATTTCTCTATGACCTGTGAGAATTTTTTTTTTACATTTTTATTTATTAAAAAAAAAATTTTTTTTTTTTAAATAAGCTCTACACCCAGCATGGGGCTTGAACCCAAGACCTGGAGATCAAGAGTTGCATGCTCTACTAACTGAGCCAGCCAGATGCATTCCCCCACGCCTATATATATTTTAAATATTTTATTTATTTATTTGTCAGAGAGAGAGAAAGAGCATGAGTGGGGAGGAGGGGCAGAGGCAGAAGGAGAAGCAGGCTCCGCACTGAGCAGAAAGCCCCATGTGAGACTCGATCCCAGGACCCCAGGATCATGACCTGAGCCGAAGGCAGTTGCTTAACCAACTGAGTCACCCAGGCATCCCTACATTTTTAAATAGTTGAAAAAAGAAAAAAATATCTCATAACATGTGAACATTACAAAAAATGGAAACTTCGATGTTCACTTATGTATCGTCTGTGGCCCAAATCCACAGCCCCATGCAGGACTCTTCAGCCTTGAATTTCTGTCTCCTGGGGACCCCAATGACAAGCCTTCCCTTCCTCTCAAAACCACTACGTCTAATAGGTGGAATTCATATTTCCTTTCAAATTCCTTCCTCTTCCTCTCTTCCCCCTTCCCCAGTTCTGTTGCTGACACCATCCTTCTCTTAGGGTGATGTTTACAAGGCTGCACCCCAGGCCTGGCCTCATGCTTCGGTCCTCTGTCTCCTGCTTCCCACATCAAAACAATTAGAAAGACGGAGTCTATATGAGGCTTTGCAATCATTTTGCTCCTTTCCCTTCCCAGAACCTTCATCGGGGGTTGGGCCATGATTACCTTTTGCCTAGACTACAAATATGACCTAAAAATGGGCATTACCCCACAGGAGTCTCATTCCACCTCATCCCACACGTCGTCTCCAGATTCATCTTTTGAATCATCCTGTTCAAAGGTCCTCTTTGTTTCTTTTTGTATGGATTGGCCAGGCACTTGAAGCTTTCCCTATAGTCCAAATGACTACAATTTGGTTTCCCAACTTTGTTTTCTATTTCTTCCCTTCCTATACCTTGATATACACCCTTGGTTCTGTGCGCTTTACACTCTTCCCTCTCCAGGAATGGCTTTGGTACTTGTGAGAATTAGGTTCAGCTATGAGTCATCAAAAACTCAGTGGAAGGGGCCTGTTGAGATGGTTCTAGATCCCCTTGGACTGGTTTATCATTTCCCACAGCTTCTGCACATGCAGAGGACCTGGGGTGGGCTTTAGCTGAACTAGTGAGGAAGGACAAAAGCCCAGTCACTTGTTTCAAATTAGAACAAACTCTGAGGTGTAGTTTGTGCTCAAGAGCTCCCTTCCTGGATCGGCCTGAGGCTGGCACTTTGCTGAAAGCACACCTTGTCCTCTTCTCCATCCCTATCTTGATTCCCAAACTCTTACCTGTTCCTCCTGGGAGCACTTAGTAATTCACTTGCAAGTGAAGCCTGGTCTCGGGATCTGTTGCAGGCAGCCCAACCTAGGACATAAATGTAACAGTGGTTTCAACAAGATCACAGTGGATCTCATATGGTCTTTATTTTTATTTTATTTTATTATTATTACTGTTTTTTAATGGAAGAGAAGTGTTTTGTTTTGTTTTTTAAGATTTTATTTATTTATTTAGAGAGACAGAGCAGGGGGAGGGATAGAGGGAGAAGGGGAGAGAGGATCTCCAGCAGACACCCTGCTGAGCACAGAGCCCACTGAGGGGCTCGATCCCACAACCCTGAGATCATGACCTGAGCCGAAATCGAGAGTCAGACGCTTAACCAACTGAGCCACCCAGGAACCCCTATTTTATTTTATTTTTGAGAGGGAGAAAGAGTGCATGCTTGCATGCGAGCCTGTGGGGGAGTGGGCGGGCAGAGGGAGAGGAAGAGAGAGAATTGTGAGCAGGCTCTACAGTGAGCGCAGAGCCCGATGTGAGGCTCCATCTCATGACACTGAGATAACTACCTGGGCCAAAATCAAGAGTCTGATGCTTAATCGAGTGAGCCACCCAGGTGCCCCTCGTACGGTCTTTATGATCTTAATGGACCCAGACTGCTTCAACATTGTAGTGTAACATTCTCATAGTGTAGCTTCCTCTTAGGTCAAGGATAGCGGTTACAGCTTATCATTAAGTTTGCATTGCAGCCAGCCATCGGGAGGGAGAGAAAGAAAGGAAGGGCATGTTCCCTGCATTGAAGAATACTTCCTGGAAGTTGAATACCTCACATCCACTATATCCTTTTATCCAGAACTCGGTCATGTGGCCATGCCTGCTGAAAGGGAGGCTGGGAAATGTAACCTTAATTCTGGGTGTCCAGTTGCACAGCTAAAATGTTGGGGCATGATTACTGAGGGAACAGATATTAGGGGACAACGAATCATCTCAATTACTCTCTCCTTCTTATCTCTGCCTGCTCAGATTCTTCAAAACTCAGGACAAATGCCACTTTCTCCAGAAACAAAATTCAACTGAGTCAATTTGAAGATCTAATTGGCTTATTGAAGGATTCATGAATCAGGCAGCATCTCATCTAGCAAGTGGAGCGCTCCACTGAACTAAACAAAAGAAGGGTTTTCAAAGGCAGAGAGAAGGCATAAAAAAAGAAAGGAAAGAATTTATTGGCAGGAAATGCATTGCTTAGGCAATGTGGCCTTCCTAAGGGGAGTAGAAGGGGGTCCATTAGTAAATTTCCTAGAATTGACCAGGAAGTTCCATGTTGAGTGGTTAAAGGTTACTTTCCTGGAGGGTTAAGGTTGCAGTTAGGTTAGGCTTTTAAGTCTTGGTTTACTGAATTGAGGCCTTAACCTGATTGATGCCTTTTTGGGGCCTGTGGTTTTCTCTGAACGTAGCCCTGCTTTCCCTCCTTTAGGAGAAAATGACTCTCTTCCCTCAACAAAAGTGCATCTGTGTTTGTCATACCTTGTGTTAATGAAAAGACATCTTACTTTCCTGGGAAGTAGAGATGATTACCTTACTTTTAGTAGCTTTAATTACATATAATAATTAGAATTCTTAACCCTTAGAAACCTTAATTTTCTTTTTAAAAACGAATTTATTTATTTGAGAGAAAGAGCAAGTGAGCACATGAGTAGTGGAGGGGAAGAGGGGAAGGGGGAGTAGAGAGGGAAGAAGAGGGACAAGCAGACTCAGTGCTGAGCAGGGAGCCCGACGTGGGTCTGATCCCAGGACTCCAAGATCCTGACCTGAGCCAAAGGCAGACTCTTAAGTGACTGAGCCACCCAGGCACCCCAGAAACCTAAATTTCTAGCGAAAACTAAGAAGTAACCAGTTGTGAAATGCCTGTTATACCACATTCTTTAAATCTGCAATTGTATAAACACATTTAGTAATTTTTAGAAGCACATGTCTTTTTAAATTTTCTAATATACCACCAAGACATCCAAATATCTTTCAGTTTCTCTGTAATAATTACCCAAAAGTAGATAAACTTATGTTTAGCAATTAATGATTTATCATTTTCTCTTACTGTGAAATGGTCTAGGTATTCAATGAAGTTAAGTTAACTCACCACCTAACTTTAGGTTAGCAAAGGTTTTAGGCTACTAAAAAGATTTGGGGAAACTCCTTAAGTAGACACAAATATTGCAGCAAAATTCACTTAACAAAGTTTTATGTTGCTTACATCTATTTAATTCAAAAAAAATTTTTAAAGATTTTATTTATTTATTTGACAGAGAGAGAGAGATCACAAGTAGGCTGAGAGGCAGGCAGAGAGAGGGGGGAAGCAGGCTCCCTGCTGAGCAGAGTCTCCGATGTGGGGCTCGATCCCAGGACCCTGAGATCACGACCTGAGCCGAAGGCAGAAGCTTTAACCCACTGAGCCACCCAGGTGCCCTAATTCAAATTTTTTTAAAGAATTGTTTAGACTACCTACAAAACTTTTATTTTTTGTTGGCAGATTTTTTTTTTTTAAAGATCTTGTTTATTTATTTGGCAGAGAGAGACACAGCAAGAGAGTGAACACAAGCAGGGCGAGTGGGAGAGGGAGAAGCAGGCTCCCCACTGAGCAGGGAGCCCTATGCATGGCTCGATCCCAGAACCCTGGGATCATGACCTGAGCTGAAGGCATATACTTAACGACTGAGCCACCCAGGCGTCCCTAAATGTATAACTTTAATGAACAGAGAAAGAATTTATGTTCTTTCAAGAATGAAAGAACTTTGTTTTCCAAAGGCCAATGATTTCTAGGTCCTTTGCAATAAATGAGGGAAGTTTTGGGATTTGGAAATAGGTAAATTTTGAATTTTGAATTGCCTCTAGAACGATTTTTGTTTTGCAAAAGATTTGTAAGATTAGGATAGTTGCTCTCAATTCCTCAAAGATTTGGGTTGTAATTCAAAAGCTCCGATCCAATATGTTATCTTCAGTTTGCTTCTTTTCCTCTGGGTACATAATTTTAATTTTAAATATTTCTGGCAATATTGAATGACCCTGCTTGGATCCTGAAAGACAGTGCAAAGGATATTAGCCAAAAGAAAGAACCAACAACATACATATCCCAAGCAGGCAGAAAGCCAAACCCAGTTACACAAACAAGAAGGTGATAAGAAGGATCAGTAAATAATGGGTCTGGATTTGCAAAGGAAAGGACGTGCCATTTTATTTTCCACTCTGGACTGGGCACTACGGATGGAAATTCTGAAGAACTGATTCTGGTACGAATTTTTACCTATTGCTGGCCTCTGCCAGTTTTCAAGGGGTCCCCTCTACAGGCTCTGGTGTCCACCGGCACTTCCCCTTGGCTGTTTAAAGGAATAATGTAGCAGTTTACCAAGAAATCCCTCAGTTTGGAAATCCCTCAGTTTGGAAGGGTTGGGGGCCCTCCCTTGAAGGCAGATATAGGGACGTATGTAAGGCCATTACCTTGGCAGATTTTTGTGTATGGTTGTATAGTCTTTTCAGAGTGGAAAAATACTTCAGACGGGATGAGTAGAATGAGTACTCAAAGGAGGGAAGAGGACATCAGCAGGAGTTGTCAGTCTTAGTCTTTCGTCTGAAAGGTCTTGTATACCTCTTATACCTTTAATTTTTCTTTAGCCTTTTGCAATGAAACTTTCAATGAAACCATTCTGGAATTTTGAAACTTTTGGAGGCTTCTGCTTGCCAATTTAATCAGGCATGCTATTGTGTTTAATTTGGAACCCTTGCATTCAAGTGCACGTCTTCAATGATCTTATCTCATTGAAACATTCCCCATAACGGCCGTGATAATTCCACATTGCTTTTAGTAACATTTCCCATCTTGCTCGACACCCGCAACTCCCAGGATGATCGTTCTTAGACATAAAATAAGCAGGTGGGCCAGAGAGGAACTTTCCCGGGAGGGCGTTGGGATGGGCGGGGTGTTTTATGGCGTGCCAACACTGTGTGGAAACTGTTGAGATCAGCAGGTGGCTTCGTGTCAATCTAACCTGCTCCGTGACCAGCTTATCCTAACACAGGAGTCTGAGTTAGGTGACGAGTGCTCTAAGAGCTCTTAAATGCTCAACCTGTGCCCATCAGTTTTTGTGGCTTTTGGCCTCTGAGATCCCCACTAGCGGTAGCCTTTACTTACACAAAACAAGACAGAAAACGCGTGCAAACAAATCTCAACTCACTGGCAGTAACCAAAACCTGTCACTGCGGACTGGCCAAGAGAAGACCGTGGGCACCACCAGAGGATGGACTCCATTATGGAGACCACAGACTGGACTCGGGGCTGGCACCAGGACAGGGTTCCAATGTGGAATTATAGACTGAACCCAGGGCTAAGGACTGGTGCTTTGTTAGAGCATCCTGTCAATCTACACTGCCCCGTTCACCAGGGGCTGGAAAGCCAATGAGATCAGTAGCCCAAACAGAAACAGAGTTGCTGAAACCCAGGGGATTTACCATCAGTCCTCAGGATGAGAAAGATAAGGAACTAAATACAAAATTTAGTTGAGTAAATTTGAAGACCTAATTAGTTTTATTAAACAGCTCACGAGTCGGGCGGCATCCCATCTAGCAAGCAGAGGGGGCTCTGAGTACAAAATGGCAGGTTTTCATAGGAAGGAGGGTGGGGCAAGAGTGTTATTAGCAAAAAGAAAGGATTGTTTCAGGCCAGGTAGCTTTCCCTTAGGGAGAAAGGAATGGGTCTTATCAAACAGGTTACCTCAGTCTGGGGGCAGATGGAGAGGACCCCTGTGGCAGATTCATTGATGCTGGTAGGAAAATTACTTGACTGACCTGTTAAGACTTTATTTCTGGAGGAGGTTGAAGCTGCAGTTAGGTCAGGTATTAAGCCCTGGTTTGGGGACTTGGCCCAAGTGACCTCATTTGGGGCCTGTGGTTTTCTTTCTAACAGTTTCTTGACCTTCCAGTTAAAAGTTAGCAGCTCCTGAGCAAAACCCCATGGCATTTGGTATGCCCCTCACTCATGGCACTTAACGTTTTTCTGTCTTGCGTCCTAGTTATTTACATATGCATTTACCAGAACACTGTAAGGGTCTTTAGAGTAGCCGGCAGATTTCAATGTTCTAGTTTGAAACTTGTAATCCTCCAGTTCCTATATTCTGGAGAGTGTGGGTTTATAGTTAGACCAATCAAGCTCAAAGGCAGACCCTACAGCATTCATTTGTTCATTCTACAGAGTTTTATCGGTGCTCTACCAGGCATTGTTATAGGTGCTGTAGACGCGGCAGAGAAAAATACAAATAAGGGCCCCATAGCAGGAGGATTAAAAGCACACACTTCGTAGCCAAACTAACAAGGCTTGTAGCCAGTTTCACTGTGTGACCCTGGCCAAGTTACTCTGTCTCTCTGCTCCTGAGTTCCATCCTCTGAAACATGGGAGATGCTCATTGTGCAACTTTGTAAGATTGTGATGAAGATTACACTAGTTTACATGTGTAAAGTGCTTAGAACAGTGCCTGGCACATAATAAGAGCGACATAGGCATTACATATTATTATTAGCTTGCAGAGCTTACATTCCATTAAGCAGTGATAAGTGCTATGAAGGAAATAAAAGATTGGCAAGGATGGGGGGGAAAAGGGACCCTATGTACTGTTGATGGAAATGAAAATTGGTGTAACCACTGTGAAAAACAGTGTGGAGTTTCCTTAAAAAACGAAAAATAGACCTACCTTATGGTCCAGTGATTCCTTCTTTGGGTATGTACCCAAAGAAAATGAAAACACTAATTTGAAAAGATACACGCACCCCTATGTTTATAGCTGCATTATTTACAATAGCTAAGATATGGAAGCAACCTAAGTGTCCATTGATAGATGAATGGATAAAGAAGAGGTGGTGTATATATATATGTAACAGAAAATTACTCAGCCATCAAAAAGTATGAAATCTTGCCATTTGCAACAATGTGGATGGAGCCAGAGAATATTATGCTAAGTGAAATAAGTCAGAGAGAAAGACAAATACCGTATGATTTCACTAATGTGGAATTTAAGAAACAAAACAAACGAACAGCCAAAGGAAAAAAAGAGACAAAGAAAAAAACAGACTCTTAAATACAGAGAACAAACTGGTGGTTGCCAAAGGAGAGGTGGGTGGGAGGTGAAATATGTAAAGGGGATTAAGGTTATATTCACTTATCATGAGGGGCACTGGGTGATGTATGGAATTGTCAGTCATTGCATTGTACACCTGAAAGTAACATAACACTGTATGTTAATTATACCTCAATAGAAAAAGAAAGAAAGAGAAGAGAATGGGTAGGAGAAGTGCTTCTGGAGGGTCTACTTTGTATCCGATGCTCAGGGAAAGTCTCTATATGAGGAAGTGACATTTAGGGGCCATGAAATGTGGGTGGGAAGAGTTTTCAGGGAATAGCTAATTCGAAAGCTATGAAGGAAGGCCTGAGCTGGCAGGTTTGGGGCAGTAAGAAGCCTGTGGGCCAGAGCCTGCAGGCCAAGGGGAGAGCATACAAGGTGGTCTGAGAGATACTCGGGAGCCAGATCCTGAAGGGCATTGCAAATTGGGGAAATAATTTAAGTTTTGATTCTAAGTGCAATGGGAAGAGATTGGAGGGCTTTAAGCAGAGGAGATTTCTTTTTATTTATATATATATATATATATATATATATATATATATTTTTTTTTTTTTTTTTTTTTTTTGAGATTTTATTTATTTATTTGACACAGAGAGAGAGATCACAAGTAGGCAGAGAGGCAGGCAGAGAGGGGGAAGCAGGCTCCCCACTGAGCAGAGAGCCTGGTGCGGGGCTCCATCCCAGGACCCTGGGATCATGACCTGAGCCAAAGGCAGAGGCTTTAACCCACTGAGCCACCCAGGCGCCCCTATTTTTTTCTTTTTAAAAAGATTTTATTTATTTACTTGAGAGAGAGCATGGGCACGGGGAGAGGCAAAGGGACAAGCAGATTCCCTGCCTAGTGTGGAGCCCGATGCGGGGCTCCATCTCAGGACCCTGAGATCATGACCTGAGCCAAAATCAGAGGCTTAACCGACTGAGCACCCCAGGCGCCCTCCCCAAGGATATTTCATTTCTTTCTTCTTTCCTTCCTTCTTTCTTTCTTCTTTCCTCCCTCCCTCTCTCCTTCCCTTCCTTCTCTCTCTCTCTCCCCCTTTCTTTTTAAATATTTTATTTATTTATTTGAGAGACAGAGAGAGAACACGAGCAGGGGCAAGGAGCAGAGGGAGAGGGAGAAGCAGACTCCCCATGAGTAGGGAGCCAGAGGCAATCTGGGAGCCGGGGATCAGAACCTGAACCAAAGGCAGCCACTTAACAGACTGAGCCACCCAGGTAACCCTCCTCCACCCCGAGATTTGTTTTTATTTTTTTATTTTTATTTTTTTATTAACACATAATGTATTATTTGTGAGATTTATTTTTAAAAAGATAATTCTAGCTGCAGGGTAAGGAGAATGGTTTATGAGGATTTAGGAGTGCAGTGAAGGAGGTCAGTTAGGAGGCTTCTGCATGATAGTATAGATGAGAGAGGATGGTCCAGATGGAGAGGAGAGGGTTGGACACTTGTTTTGGAGGTGAAATCAACAGGATTTGCTGATGATTGAATGCAGGAGGTAGAGGGAAGAGAAAACTCAAGGGCAACTCTCAAAATTTGGGTTGAAACATCTTCCTGAGATGGGGACATGTGAAAGGACAGGTTTTAGGGTGGACAGGAATCAAGAGTTCTACTTTGGCTACGTTCAATGGGGCAAATCACTTAACAGTCTGTTCTTGAGTTTTGTTATCTAGAGTATGAAAAGAATACTAATGTCCTCTTAGGCAGAAGGGTATTGTGGTTAAGAGAACAGATGCCTGCGTTGAAATCCTGACCCTGCCATTTACTAGCTGTGCAACCTCATGTAAGTTACTTTATTTCTCTGTGCCTCAGTTTTATCGTCTGTAAAATTGGGATAATCATAGTGCTTACCTCAAATGGTGGTTGTATGAAGATTAAAAGAATTAATGTTTACAAAGTGGTTAGAATAGTTTCTGACACATAGTAAAAGCAATACCAATATTATGGAAATATAAAAACAAGTAAAGAATTGAGCCTTTTATTACATAAGTGGCTCTCCTCTTTAAGATAATCATTAACTATGTGGAAGGCAGGCAGACAGATGGGTCTGTTCCTCTGAAGTATGCTATATAGATTCTACCAGTCTGACATAATTTCTTAGAGAAATGAAAAAGAAGGGAAAACTTCCCCCACTCATTTTATGAAGCTAGTATGACCTTGATACTAAAACCAGAAAAAGACAGTAAAAAAAAAAAAAAAAAAAGGAAAAAGAAAGCTACAATCCACATCTCTGAATATAGACACAGAAGTCCTTAGCCAAATGTTACCAAATAGAATTCAGCAATATATCATGATTAACCAAAGGTGCAAGGCTCAGTTAATATTCAAAAACCAATCCATGTAATTCACCATATTAATAGTCTAAGGGAGATTCTTCTACATTTTCTTCTAAAAGTTTTATAGCTTTATGTTTTACCTTTCAGTCTGTGCTCCGTTGTGAGTTAACTTTTGTGTCTATACAAGGTTTAGGGGGAGGCTGACTTGATGTGCCTGGAGCTGGGGATCCAGGAGGGGTGGGGAGCGTGGGTGGGGAGCAGCGTCCTGGGACATTGTGTATGTTACATTGTGCAACGAACGCCTCACTGATTCCTAGAGAGTAATTTATGACTCAGCAACAGTTTGTTGAGTCAATACTGAGAATTAACAGGGAGAATATATCCTCGGGAAAGGGGGGGATGGGTATAAAGTCTCCTAATGGTTGTTGGTGCTTAGGAAGCCACATCCTCCATCATTCCATTAATGACCTGTCATTTCCAGGACCCTGACCTGTATTCACACGGGGAGAGCTTGGGTGTAAGAAGGGACTGACAAACCTTCAGTTAGGGTAGAGTCTCCTAGAGGAGAAGGTTGGAGCCTCTTGCCTGTGGGGGATGGAGCAGGGAGGAGTGGGTATGTGGGAGCCTGTTCTTTGAGTAATTTCTCTTGGACAGAAACTAGATGTTAGATGTGGGGAGTCTGTCAAGGGGCTGGCTGTTTACCCCGCTGCAGTTGCAACTCCCAGGGCAGTTGCCAGTTCGCTGCTCTGCTCCTTGGGTTGCACAGTGGGCTCCTCAGATCTGCAAGGCTGAGAGCAAGAAGGCAGGGAGTGGCTTCAGGAAGTTTCAGGCAGGTATAGGCTGGGAAATAGGTTAAAATCTGAGAGAAAATGGAACTCCTTCTACCCCTCAATGGACGTCAGGGAGTCTGGGCTAATGGCATTGGATTCTCTTCTCTGATCTTTTGTAAGGCAAGAGACTGCGTCTCCCTGTCATTCCCTACAGTCTGGCTGGTGAGACTGGGACTGGGCCTTCTCTCCGCTCCAGCATGGGGTGGCCAGAAGTACGGAGGCAGATCATATAACGAAGGGGAAAGAAGGAGGAAAGCGGCGTTACCCTCTGATCAGTGCCCGAGATGCTCCCTAAGATCAGGACTGAGCCAAAGTCAAGAACTGACTGAGCTACCCAGGGGTCCCTGACTTTTTTTTTTTTAGATTCCACATGTAAGGGATACCCTTTAGAATTTGTCTTTCTGTCTAGCTTATTTCACTTAGCCTAATGCCCTTCAGGTTCTTGCAAATGACAGCATTTCCTTCATTTTTAAGGCTGAACGCTGTGTGTGTATTGTCTCATTCATCCACTGAGGGACCCTTAGGTTGTTTCCATACCTTGCCTGTAGCGAGTAATGCACTGCAGTGGACACAGAAGTACAGAGATCTCTTCAAGATTATGGTTTTATTTCCTTTGGATATTTATCCAGACGTGTGACTGCTGGATCACGTGGCAGTTCTATTTTTAGTTTCTTGAGGAACTTCCATACTGTTTTTGCATTTGTCGCTGCATTCATTTATATTCCTGCTTGGACATCATTCTAAATGAAAAATAACCATATTTTCTAAAATAAGAAAAACTAGTGAGAAGAGTGGCACTGTTGTCCACTTAAAAAAAATCTCTTTGGAGCGCCTGGGTGGCTCAGTCGTAAAGCGTCTACCTTCGGCTCAGGTCATGATCCCAAAGTCTTAGAATCGAGCCCCACATCGGGCTCCCTGCTCCACGGGGAGCCTGCTTCTTCCTCTCCCACTCCCCCTGCTTGTGTTCCCTCTCTCGCTGTGTCTCTGTCAAATAAATACATGAAATCTTTTAAAAAAAAATCTCTTTAATGTCTGGCTTAATAGAAGATGGCTGGAATCTCATACTTGCTTCTACATTCAATCTGTTATAATATGCTGTTTTGATGCAAATACAGAAAGCATTTCTGGCCTTGCACAGATATATGGTTGGAAGAGGGAGGAATATTAGCTTTTTCAGATAATCATTACTATTTTTCTTTGGTACCACACCCAAACTTGACAAAGGCTAGTTTTTTAAAGGTTAGGTGCCATGTGGAATCTGAGACCACATCAATGAATTTTTGGTACTCTGTTATATTAAAATCCCTTTGATATCTTGCGCTTTGAGTGGATCTTTTAAACACGTGTGATTTTTGTAACATCATGCATTGGTTATCTGGAAAATTTTGGTTCACTGAGATAGTCAGGTCCTCCAGATGTTGGCATAGTGCATGCTACAATATCAAAAAATTACATTTATTAATATCAACACTGATCTCACTGGAAAGAAATCTTAGAGAGGTGGGCAGTTGTCAAACTCAGGATGATTACTCAGATTAATCATGGCTTGGCTGTCAGTCATTCCTTCTAGTAAAAACAGAGTTACATGAAAAAGGCAGATGGTTCAGCTGACCTCTCAGAAGATCTCACAAGGGCCTATTCTTGAGATAACCATCATTCTTCAGGACGCAAGAGAAATGTCTTCTGTGCACTTTGCCATTTCTTCACCAAGAATGTTAAAAAGATGTGTTCTCAAGGATCAAGATTTCAGATGATAATCTTAAGTGAAACTGGCTTCCCTTGAACTGCAAGTGTGTGGCAGTAAGGAATGCAGGGCCTACCTGGAGGCCTTATTGTGGGGAGTGCCAGGCCCTGTACCCCCCATCGCTCCATGTCAGCGGGGGGAATGCCAGAGGTGTTCTTTCAGGAGCAACCATGAGATTCTAGAAAGCTAGCCAGCACTGAACATTTCACCACCACTTGTGTTCATTGTCGAGTATTCAAATAAAAGAAAATTTCTCATGACTGGTCTGTGCTGACATGGGATTAAATACAACAGCAAGCCCACCCCACCGGCTCCCCGTCGTGTATGTTGGTCCATCTGTTTGGGAGGCAAAAGTACCATTCTTCAGACAAGAGATTCAGTCTTCAGGTTTGCGACTAAATCAATCCATTCATCCTTCCTTCCTTCCTCCCTCCCTCCTTCCCTTCCTTCCTTCCTTGGTTTTATTTATTTATGAGAGAGAGAGAGAGAGAGCATGCACATATGAGCAGGGGGCAGAGGCAGAAGGAGAAGCAGGCACTCCGCTGAGCAGGGAGCCCCATGCAGGACTCCATCCCAGGACCCTGGGATCATGACCTGAGCCGAAGGCAGACACTTAACCAGCTGAGTCACCCAGGTGCCTGCGACTACATTTTCGATTTGGCAAGTGAGTGACTGTACTGTTGTAAAGTGAGGGTGCCCAGGATTTCTTTCCCGGACCTCCTCCAGCAGACACTTGGTGCTGTCAGTGCACAAGGCTGGATTCCCTCTCAGCCATTGTGTGCCCTTCGTCAGCTAACACAGTGTGATAACTTACCCTGTAAGATACTTCAGTGACTTATTCATTTCTACTCTGAATAGTCCAAGGAAAATGTTGTTGGCTTTTAAAGAGTTCATCATATCTACATGTAAAATAGGCAGTTCCTTTTTCTCTCAACTCTGAGTGACTGGTCTCAAAATGATGCTGCATCTTACCAAGAGTTATAACACTATTCAAAACGTTTCATTGCATCATACATAATAAGATAAACTACTAATATCTGCATAGTGGAGGGAAATCTGGATTTCATCGTATTTTGGTTTCTTACTTAGTCATGCACAATTTCTTTGGAGTACGTCCTTCCCTCCAGTTAGTCAGAGAGCTCTTGGAGAGTCCACTTTCATTTTTTCCAGTATTTTTAGACATAGATGGTGCAGCTGTGGGTTGAGGAAGCAAGCCTTCAATCTATTTTTCTTAAGCCAATGATGAATCCTTGAATAGAAGGAAAAGTATAATGTAAATAAATGATTTTATGTGTTAGAATAAAATAGTACTACATCTTAAAATAACAATTTCAGATAAAACTGCAAAATTTAGAAAGGTTTTTGAAAAATATTTAATTAATTAATTAATTTAAAAAATATTTTATTTATTTGAGAGAGAGAGTGAGAGGGCAAGGGCAGGGGCAGAGGGAGAGAATCTCAAGCAGACTCCTCGCTGAGCGCAGAGCCTAACTCGAGGCTGGATCTCACTACACTGAGATCATGACCTGAGCTGAAACCAAGAGTTGGACAGTTAACCAACTGAGCCACCCAGGTGCTCCTGAAAAATACTTTAAGATATTATTTCAAGACAAGGTAAAGTGTACTTGTGTTTCCAAACAAATACAAGAAAATTCCAGAATTTCAAAATAACAATTTACTGGGCGATAACATTGAAATTATAGAAGGTATATGGGAAGAGAGCTAGGAAGTCAGAGAATAAATTAAGTTAATCTCTTGAAAGTGCACGTATTTATACTCTAAATCTCCCTCTTCAGAGAGTTTTGGAAAACATAAGAAATATACACATATTTCTTTAGCTGTCAGAGCAATGACATCATCACACATGTGTGGGCTCTGGAAAATTCCACTGCATTCTCTGTGAGATGAAGGGTGCCAATGGCAAATTATATCTTACCATTATTATGAAAATGATTTTGACCTTATAGACCCCCTGAGAGTGTTCCTCAGGGGGTTCTCCCACCACACTTTGAGAATTGCTAAACTAGGATGTTTATTCTGTGCAATATTATACAACTTTAAAAACCAATGGGGTAGATCTATATGTACTATCATGGAACCAGTTGCAGAACAATGGAACAGTGGTACCGATATGATGCACACTAACACACAAATCTACATATTCCACACTCATATATGTATGCAAATTCATAGAAAATTTTTAGAAGAACACACTGTTAACCGTGGTTACTTTTGGGAAGGGTATAGGAATCTGGTGGCTTAATAATGGGGGACTTCTCCTTTTTCCATATACTTTAAAAAAAATGGAGACTGTACCGATGTGTTACTGGTGTCATTTAAATATATTTTATAAATAATAGTTGCTCTTCATCTTTCTCCTGGGTGAGCTGTGAAATTTATACAATTTTGATATTTTTTTCCAGATCAATTAATAAGCTGCCAAAAAGAACAAAAAGGAAAGAAGCTGGCGGCTATCATTATTCTCTGAAGAAGAGTTATCCCTAGCATAAAAGGGCACGGTTGCTAAAGTACAGGGTGCCCAGGTAAGTTTGAATTTTAAATAACCCAGGAATAAGTTTTTGAGTATAAGTATGTCCCATGCCATTTTGGGGATATACTTACACTACAAAATTGCTTTTGTTTATCTGAAATTCAGATTTGACTGGGCATTCTGGCTTGTTTGTTATTTGCTGAATATGTCAGTCTCATAAAGGGGATACATCAAGAAGCTGCCAAGTTGAGGAGTAGAACCCAGAGCCATTGGCAGCTTGCTGTTTCTCCTTCAAGTGTGCTGTGTGACACCTTTGTGAACTATGGTTCATAGAAGCTCAGAGAGGAGGGTATTGGTGGAAGTCATATGGCAAGCTGACTTTTCTCCTGATAAATGCCTTTGCAACTGGTCAAGCTTTTGGGACGTTGTAGTGAACGGAATGAGCAGGGAATGAATCAGAGGGAGGTTATAAAATGTTGTAATGGGAATTTTTGCTTTGTTTTCAAACATATACATGTCTTCCACAAATTGTGGCCTCTGGAGTTAGGTTAGCTTGACTCTCCTGCAGCACTATGGACCTGGTGATGCTTCCCATGCTTCTGAGCTCTAGCCTGGTCCCTGTCCTTCTACATTACCCCATGGCTACCAAAGGCTGTGGTTGCTTGGGATGTTAACAGGTCATTGCCAGAACTTTCTTCTCTATCATCTCTTTTCTTCCCCCTCAGGAGAATGCACATATAACCACTTTCCCCATTGTTCCCCCCCCCTTTTTTTAAAAAATATTTTATTTATTTATTTGAAAGAGAAAGAGAGCACAAGTAGGGGGGAAGAGCAGAAACAGACTCCCTGCTGAGCAAGAAGCCCTATGCAGGACTCGATCCTGAGACCCTAGGATCATGACCTGTGCCAAAGGCAGACGCTTAACCAACTGAACCACCCAGGGACCCTTCCCCACTTTTGTCTTATGAAATTTCACCATGGCCAGTATCTTCTTCAAATGGACAAACCTTAAGTTTTGGGGTTCTTTTTTCCTTTTTTTCTCTTAGGTGTTTCCCTTCTTTTCTTAGGGGTTCCCTTTCTTTTTCTTCTCTTTTCACTTTTTTTCCTCTTTTCTTCCCTCTTGAAGTTTTTTGCCCATAGAGAAATCTCTCTTGCTTTTTCCATCTCCGCATTCCGTGAACCAACCAACCTTCCAAACAACCGATCAGCCAACTACTAAAACAGCCAACCAACCTATCTGTCTTAGTCTGGTTAGGCTGCTATAGTGAAAACGACACAGACTGGGTGGCTTAAATAACAAACACTTATTTCTCACAGTTCTGGAGGCTAGGAAGTCCAAGGTCAAGGCACTGGCAAACTCGGTATCTATCGAAGACCTGCTTCCTGGTTCATAAATGGCTGTCTTCTTGCTGTGTCTTCCCAGGGTAGAGGGAATAAGGGACCTCTCTAGAGTCTATTCTATAAGGGTACTAATCCCATTTATGAGGGTTCCACCCTCATGTCCCAATCAACTCCCAAAGACCCCACCTCCTAATACTATCACATTGGGGATCAGGCTTCAACATGAATTTTGGGGGGACACAAACATTCAGTCTAATTCTAGCACCAACCTAGAAAACAAGATCGGAGGATGCTTCAAACTGGTGTAGAAACCAAAGCAAAGCAATGCGCTGCTTCATATAGACCTCAACTCTGTGAAGATAGTCTCTTATGCTGTAGGAATTCCGCTTTGAATCATTCATGCGTAGGAGAAGCTGAGGAAGGGTCACCACTGGAGAAGAAAGGGGTTGGAAGCAGGTTGGGATCCAGGACTATCAATTCTCATAGAAAAATCTTATTTTTATAAAACATCACATTTATTGGTATTTGCCCTCAGTTTGTCTTCTTACCTTTTCTTTTAAAAATCAACCCTACTGAAGTATACTGTAGATAGAGTGAAATGTATACACCTTAAGTGCGTAGCTCCTGGAGTTTTGACAAATGCATATATCTGTGTATCCACCATCTTAATCAAGATATAGGAAATTTCCATCACCCTAGAACATTCCCTTGTGCCCCTGTACTCAGACAACCATTGATTTCTATCACTATATATTAGTTTTGTCTAGTCTAAAACATTATATAAATTGTACTTTTCTTTTGACTTTGCTTAGATAGTCTTTTCCATGCAGAAATAAAAAAGAATTACTTTAGGTTTGTTTGTTTTTTGAGACAGAGAGAGGAGGAAGAGAGAAAGTGTAGGCTGGGGGCAGGGGCAGAGGGTGAGGGAGAGAGAGAATCTTCAGCAGCCTCCAGGCCCAGCACTGAGCCAGATGTGGGGCTCGATCTTAAGACCCTGAAATTACAACCTGAGCCGAAATCAAGAGCTGGACCCTTAACCATAAACTGCACCACCCAGGCGCCCCAAGAATTATTGTAGTTTTTAATGGTTTCATTTTTTTTTTAATTTTTAAAAAGATTTTACTTATTTGAGAGAGAGAGAGCGTGAGAGAGCAAGGGGAGGAGGAGAGGGAAAGGGAGAAGCAGGCTCTCCACTGAGCGGGGAGCCCTACTCAAACTTGATGCCAGGACCCTGGGATCATGACCTGAGCCAAAGGCTGGTGTTTAGCCAACTGAGCCACCCAGGCGCCTACATTTAAATTTTTAATCCATCGAAATTTTTTTGGTGTGTGGTATGAAAGACACAGATCTAATTTAGTTTCTTTTCCCCCAGAGCACTAGCCAGTCGTCTCAACATCGTTTATTGATAAATCTTTTTCCTCACTGGGGCGCCTGGGTGGCTCAGTGGGTTAAAGCCTCTGCCTTCAGCTCAGGTCATGATCTCAGGGTCCTGGGATCGACCCCTGCATCATTGGGCTCTCTGCTCAGCAGGGAGCCTGCTTCTCCCTCTCTCTCTGCTTACTTGTGCTCTCTCTCTGTGTTAAATAAATAAAATCTTTAAAAAAAAAATCTTTTTCCTCACTGATGCAAAACGCCACCTTTATCATATGTAAAATTCTCCAGTGTGTTTATATTTATTTCTGAACCTTCCCTTCCGCTCTTTTGATTCATTTGTTCACGAATCGATGCAACCCCGTTTTAACTGTGGCTACCTTATTTTTAAAAATCTTATATTTCGAAAGCATTTTCTGCTCTGTCTCTTCAAAGAGCTAATTCTCTCCAGATTCCTGTACTAGTTATCTATTGCTGCATAATAAATCACCCTAACACCTAGCAGCTTGGAAATGTATTATCTCATCGTTTCCAGGAGTCAGGAATGAGAACAACGTAGCTGGTGGCTGTGGCTCAGGAACGTCTCATGAGGCTGAAGTGAAGTCGGTGGTCTTCTCCGGACCTGACCAATGGGTTTACTTCTGAGCCTGTTCACGTGGTTGTCGGCAGGCTGCAATTCCTTGCCACGTGAGTCTTGCGATAGGGGCACTCACAGCATGGCAGGTGGGAGCAACCCCAGGGAGAAGGGGAGAGACAGAGAGGGTCCAGGACAGAACACTCGGTTTTACGTATCCTTATCTCAGAAGTGACATACCATTACTTCTGCCAAGCCCACTGGGCAGGGAGCGGGAGGGTGGGGTGGGGTGGAGGATTACACATGGCGGTGAATGTCCACCTACAAGGATTACAGGGACCATCTTAGAGGCTGGCTGCCACTCTTCCAGTTTTGACTTTCCGCCCTTTTCACTTTCTCTGGATATCTCATCCATTTATGAAGCTGCTTCCACCCATACCGACATTGTGCAAATCATTCTTCTGATCTCTAACTTGCCCTCCTGAGTGCTGGGACACTTTCTCCAACTGCCTGGGTATCCCCTCTGAAATATCCATAGACATCTCTATGTGGCTTTTTCCACCCTCTCCTTGGACACCTCCCTGAGCCTCAAATCAACTTCTATCTTAAAATGTACCACTCTGGGGGTGCCTGGGTGGCTCAGTCGTTAAGCTTCTGCCTTCGGCTCAGGTCATGATCCCGGGGTCCTGGAATCAAGCCCCACATCGGGCCCGTATCGGGCTCCCTGCTCGGCAGGAAGCCTGCTTCTCCCTCTCCCACTCCTCCTGCTTGTGTTCCCTCTCTCACTGTGTCTCTCTCTGTCAAAGAAATAAATAAAATCTTAAAAAAAAAATGTAGCACTCTGCACTACATTTATTTGATTTCTCCATTAGACTGTAAGCTTTTCAAGGGTGGGGACTGTGCCTTCATTGTTTTGGTGTTCACAGTATTTAACACGGTCCTGGCAGGAAGTAAGTGCTCCTTCAAATATTTGGACCCAGGTGAGAGCCTGAGTGGTGGGTGGACACCAGGAACTCTACTGCCATTAGTCCTGTATAGTGCCAGGGGCCCAATCCCCCGATCCAGG
This sequence comes from Potos flavus, assembly GCA_028534135.1. NCBI lineage: Eukaryota > Metazoa > Chordata > Mammalia > Carnivora > Procyonidae > Potos > Potos flavus. Next base: position 62,999,274 of record CM052896.1, read on the forward strand.
GGGAGGGCCTGTTTCACTGGCTTTGAGACTGAGGCCTGCAGTCTCTTTTCAGTGCATGTAGAAATACCTTGGTGGCTTTGTACTCAGCTCTCCCTCCCCAGCCAGCTAAGCCTGTAGGCTTCATGGGGTGGGGTCTGGAGCCTGCTTAGACCCATGGGTCTGCTTGTGTTGAGTGTCCGAGGACAGCTAGACTGACAGGATGGACTGTGGGTACCCTGGTAGGTACATACAGCAATCTGCAAACTATTACTCAGGCAACAAGCCCTCCTCTTTCCCCAAGGCTACTCCAGGCTGTGGGGGAGGCCTTGCCTCACCACCACCTTTCATCATTGCAGGACTATATATTCCATGAATCCTTGAGCTTTTCAGAAAGAATCACAGGGCCCGAAACCCAGCCTGTCGCCTCCCCACATCCTCACACTCAGCTGCAGACTCTACAGCGGAGGGCTCCTGACCCGCGCTCAGGAACCACAAGAGCACAGCCAGGTAAGGCTGGGGCAGGGACAATGTGG
>CM052896.1:63000285-63143511 GCA_028534135.1 Potos flavus
TCCTGAGCAAGCAAATGGGACTCTCCCACTGGGGGAGGTAGGAGACTCTGGGCTCACAGGGATGTGGAGCTGGGAAATTAGGGGTCTAGGTGAAAGAGGATCCCCTACACAAGCATCTCCGATGTGTTTCCAGTTCATCAGAAAGTGTCTGCATATCTGAGTCTTCCACGCCAGGTCCTCACCCTGCCTCCACACCTGTGCACACCTACAACAGCCTGCCCCTTTCCTTCCAGAGGGTGTCCGGGGGGGCCTGGGTCTGCTCCCTGCCTCAGTGTCCTCCCAGCCTCCACTCAGTGAGCTTCCCTTCAGCACAGCCTGGCGGGGACAGCATGCAGGCATTCAGAACCTGGGTCTGCTTTCTGACCCGTTGCAAGCGCTCAGTGCTTGCTCAGGGAACGAATGGGAAACTCGTCCTGTCTACTGAATGTTGGGTCTCACATTCCAATTTGCCTGTTTTATAAATAGAGAATTTTCATAGACAGTCTTCCTGACCTGAGGCTCCGGTGTTTGAAGTTCACCCTGACCAGCTCTACCCTCTCTGGCTCTCTGCTGCTGGCCTCATCTGTCTGCGGGAGCGGAGGGCAGATTACCATCATTACTATGGCATCCGTGATAGGTGAAGTTGATTCTTTCCTCCAGGATCGGGTTTAGCAGGGAGCCAAAAAACGCACTGGCCCGCATGCTCCAAGCAGTGGTCCACAGGGCCTGTTTCATTCCCGTGCTGGACTCTCTGTGCGCATGAGCAGCACTGGGATAGACCCAAAGGGTGTCTGGCCAATCGGGTAGCCGTGGTCACTGGGTCCACTGAGGGGTAAGTGCCCCAATTGCCCTATGGGTCTTGACCCCACCCCAGGACTCTCGCATCCACAGAGGCCTCGGGCTCTTAGGTCAAGGCACAGCCTTGTTGATTTCCAGGGCTGGGCCAAGGGACAATGGTGGCACGGGGCTGAGGCTGTCTTGTTTCCTCTATCTCTGCTGCAGGATCGGCTTTGCCATCACGCAGCGCCTGGCCCGGGACGGGGCCCACGTGGTCGTCAGCAGCCGGAAGCAGCAGAACGTGGACCGGGCAGTGGCCGAGCTGCAGGGGGAGGGGCTGAGCGTGACGGGCACCGTGTGCCACGTGGGGAAGGCCGAGGACCGGGAGCGGCTGGTGGCCACAGTGAGGGGCCACAGAGAATGCATAGGGCCTTTCCATGCTGCTCAGCCCTGGGTGGGGCTGGGACTGGGATGGGGGCTGGGAGGCCCACACACCTCTGGTAACCAGGATTGCTCACGGCCTACCTGGGCAGAGGGCACTGTGCACACTGGCTTTCTGGAAAATGGCTTGTTCAGGAGAGGACCCTCACCTCCATCTGACACCCTGGAGAACCATAGCTGAGGAGGAATCTAGAGGGATTCCCCATCCGAAGTCCATGGATGGATTCCTGGAGGAAACAGATCCTCCTCCCCTGAGGCCCTCAGCAGGGCAGAGCCTGTCCTTGGGCTGATCCTGCACTCCTGCCTTCACCAGAGTTTGGTTCTCACACCAGCTGTATGACCAGTCCTGATGGAGACAGGATCTCCTGTCTTTGCCTCAATGCCCTGTGCACTTGGCAGCAGCTCTGGGAGGGCGATGCCTCCTCAGGCCATCTCCACACTTATGGCCCTGCGTGTCATCCTTCCCCTCAGGTCCTGGAGCACTATGGGGGCCTCGACTTTTTGGTGTGCAATGCAGCCATCAGCCCCCTGGTGGGAAGCACCCTGAAGACCAGTGAGGAGGTGTGGGACAAGGTGAGAGGCTCTGAGGGGAGTTGGCTGAGGTGTCTAACATGATCTCCCATCGAGACTCCAAATCCCCACCCCCCCAATTAAGTGACTATAAGAACAGGCACTGACCACTCCTCCCCTGGAATGTGCCGTGATGCTACTTTCCAATCTGTGTGCCTTCAAAGCAGGTTCCTGCATTCTTTCTGCTTTCTTTTCTCTTCCTATCCCTTTTGCATTTATTCATTCAGCAAATATTTATTGAGGGTTTGCTATGTGTCAGGCACTATTCCAGGCTCTGGAGATATGGCGCTGGGAGTAGGTCTCTGCTCTTGGTGAGAGTCAAGAATAGTAACGGCTCTGCCCTTTGTCAACAGTAGATACATTTCGCATCCTTTGGTGATTTTGCTCCTCTTTGGGGACATGTATCTGCCACTGAGATTCTTCCCCCTTCTAAGAGGAGGGTTCCTCACTGTCATTCAGAGGAACCTGATATACCTGTCAGGCCTGGACCCAACCATCAGCTTTCCATGACATTCTAACCCACTGCATTCGGCCTAATGATCCTGCCCCCTGGCCCAGAAGTGGTCCAGAAGAGACCTTGTAAAATGTCTTGAGGTCCACCTTGGGCTTTGTTGTTCTATGATTTATGTTTTTATTTATTTTATATATTTATTTAGTTTTTATATTTTATATCTATATATTCATTTTTATATTATATTATATATTTATTTTAATATTTATTTTATAGATTTATTCTATGATTTATGTTATGTTATGATTTTATGTCATTCTATGTTTTCTATTCTATGACACCTGTGTCCCTCTGACAGACTAGATGGACTGCAGTGAAACCATCTTCTTCCTGCTGTCGTTAGCCTCCCCCTTTACCCCAAGCACTATCCAGAGGATTTCCTTCTGCCTTCCCCAGGTCTCTGCGCTGCATAGACAGTGTTCTCAGGCTGGCCCCTCCTGTGTATCTGCCTTGGCCGGATGCCCTTCCCTTCGTCCTCAGAGATGACCTGAGACCTGAGCTCCCCGCAGCCACTGCTAGCAGCCTCCCCAAGCTACTCAGCTTCCTTAATGCCTCCAAAGGATCGCTTGTGATTAGATAGCCGGGATTTCATTGCTGACAGTGTCCTAGCCCTTCGGAGTCATTTCTCCTTTTAGTGTCTTAGTTCATGGGATCATGACTCTCTTTTTCTTGGAACGCGTTTGAAATCTTCCCCCCTGAAGCTGAGCACACTTGACCACAGCCTGGCCTTCCTTTCTCCGCTGCCGCCCTATTCTCCAAGGTCTTACTGGGCCACAAGCAGTCTGCGCCATGGGGCTGGAGTCGTCCCGGATCACATCTGCCACCACCTCACATGTTTGAAATTTACCTGCTGCTCTGCTTTCTCTGAATGCAGTTTTCAGGAGGTGTCCTGGGAGTTAGTTCCTTCTCGCTCACTTTATCACTGGGCCAGTTTGAGCACCTCTCCAGACCCCCTTTTCTCCAGCTGGTTGGGAAATCTCCCTCTCCTCTTCCACCACTTCTCCTCCAACCTTCTCCTGCCTGAGGACTCTCCAGCATCCAACCTCCTCAGGTCACGATCTCTACTCAGGACTTCGTGGGGCCCAGGGCTACATTACCTGCTTTTCTAATAGGGTAGTCCTCTTAAGCAAGGGAGGGACTCACCTTTTCCTTGGTTCATGTTTGGCTGCTGAGGGGCTTTGTCAGGGCCCATTCCCCAGCCTGACACACACGGAGCTTAGAGCAGACATCAGTGGGATGGTGGGGCTCTATTTTGAGCACAGAATGACCAAGAAGTCCCTTAGTCTAACCCTCAATTCCTTCTTATTGGGGACCTCATGCTGGGCTCCCCTTTGGACATCTGACACCACTTCTTACAGTCCTGGGGGTCATCTCCAGCACTGGCAACCTATCATCACATGGGCCTCAGCAGCTCTCCATCGAAGCCTTTCCTCTGCCCTCCTCCAATGGGATGAGCAGATATGCAGTCTCATTCCCTAGAGACAGAGGACACATTGACCTCATTCAAGATGGTGTTCCACAGGAGGGATCCTGGTGCCGCTTTAGTCCCAGTTGGTGCTCTGTCCTAGCCCCCAGCTCAGTCTCTGCCTCTTTCCCTGCCAGTTCCTCCCTTACTTTTTCTCTGTCGCCAGTCCTACCAGACCGAGTTTCCAGACAGCGGGTCACAGACCCTCATGTCTGAGGCCGGATCCAGGTTTTAGTTGCAGGTGGGACTAGCGCGGGAAGCTCACTCCCAGGATGGCAATTCTCTGTCGTGTCTCCCTCTTTGTGATGGCCGTAGGAAAGCTCAGAGCCATGTCTGCAGGAAACAGGCATGCATGCAGGCCCTCGCAGCGGGCATTTTTGTGAACGGATAATAGAATAATGCTCAGTCCTTACCACATGCTGTGAAGTGTGGGCACCAACCTTCCCTTTGCTTTTTCTTATCTTCCTATACTTATTTTTCCTGTTCTCCATTTCTTCACACATAATACCTATTTGATTTGTTTTATGCTGCTGCACTGTGAGAATGCCTTAAATTCTACTGGGACAAGGACACAAACAAGCCAAAACACAGACAGACAAAGACAACTCTTCCAGAAATCTCCTTTGCTCCCAGCACCTCTTTTCCCCTCCATCTGTTCTACTTTGTCTTTTTCCAGGGGCCTCTGCTTAGTGCTTCTATCTGCAGACCAGCATGTAGTCCATTTTCTTGAAAAGGCCTGAACATTTCCCTCCTTCACCCCAGTTGGGAACAGTTGGCTCACAGGCCTGTCACTTAGCCTGCCTGTCTGTTAAACCATTAGCCTGTGGGCTACCCCTCTTGTTCTGATCAGAAGGGAAATGAATCTCAGATCTGCACGCATGTGCATTTGCTACACAAATGACAGGACTCCGGGTGTCTTACGAAAACAGGCCCTGGGCTGAGGGCTCACTGCGTCTCTCTGCCCTCCCTCCTGCCTCTGCTCTGATTGCAGATCCTGAACGTGAATGTGAAGTCCCCGCCCTGCTGTTGAGCCAGCTGCTACCCCACATGGAGAGCAGGGGGTAGGTTGCAAGGTGGGGGTGGGGACTGGTGGGGAGCTGGCCCGAGAATGGAATCTGGAGAACACAGGGGCCCAGCTGGGAGGGGAGGACAAAAGAGGTGCCCCTGGGGTCTCCCCATGCCCCTCCCTCTGTCCTGCCTCACCCTTTATACAGCTATGGCTTCTAATTCTTGGCTGCAGGATGCGGGTGCTGTTCCTGGGGCTCCAGCGTGCTCTTGTTGGCCTCGACATCAGCATGTTTGGGAAAAGGCTGAGCTTTAGCTCCTTAGCCTCGTGGACAGATCCTTCTCACGCTCCTCTACTCAGGCTCTCTCACTGAGGGACGGTGCCTTTTCACCAATTTGCAATCTGTGACAGGGTCCCATCCTAGGCCTGTCCTCCCTCCCTGCTTCTCAGCCTCCAGGGAGCCTACCTGTTCTTCCAGATCCTGCCTATTTGACTGCACTCCACACATAGCCTCAGGGGTCTCATGTCAGGGACTCAGGCCTCCTCCTCCCTCAGGCTGTAGCTCCTCCGCAGTCAGGCTCCTCCGTGGTGCAGCCATACCCTTTAGGAACTGGCCCAGGCTGTGTGGGAGAGAGGAAATCGTTACTGCCTCTCATTTCTCGTCTCCTCCTGCCCCATCTGCTTCTCAGAGGCGGCCCACTGACTGATAGGCCTTCACTGTCAGTGCTGGGGGCCTCTTCACCAAGCCCACTCTGTCCCCTTCCCCAAGCAGCTGGCTTTCTGCTCACCGCTTCCCCGTGATGAGGCAGAGTGTCATGGTTTGGAGCGTGGGCATGGGGTCAGAGAGCTAGGGTTGGAGTCCTGGCTCCGCCACTCACGGTTCTGCTGCTAAACCCTGTGGGCCTCTGTTGGCTTGGAAAGTGGACAATAACGCTGCCGCTGGGAGGACTGCATTATTCCATGACTATGGTAGTTACAATGGTATCGTTCTCATTTTTATATCTTTTTAAAATAATCGTAGCACCTCAGTCCATGGCAAGTTATTGGTTTCCTGTCTCCTCTCAGGGCGGGGGCAGTTGTCCTGGTCTCCTCCATTGTAGCCTATGTACCACATGTGGTGAGTGCTTGCTCGAGTGCTCCTGGTAGGATTAGGGGAAGGGGTCCCCAGGACGCCACAGGGACAATGCCTGGGACAGACCCCCACCTCACTCCTGCCGCCCTAGGTTGAGCTGATGCCCATGTGGCCGCTGGGTCCCTCAAACGCAGCTTCTGTTCTCAGACCAGGCTGGGGAGAGTGTGTCTGAGCTCTGTGCTTGGGCTGGGGATGGGAGCATCTGTAGGTGAGAAACCCAACTGACACTTTCCTCCGCTTCCTCATATCCTTTTTTTTTTTTTTTTTAAGATTTATTTATTTGAGAGGGGGAGGGGCAGAAGGAGAAAGCTTCCCAAGCAGACTCCCTGCTGAGCGCCAAGCCACGGGTGATGCGGGCTCGATGGTGGGGCTCCATCTCAAGACCCTGAGGCCTTGGCCAGAGCAGAAATTGAGTCTAATGCTTAACTGACTGAGCCCCCAGGCAACCCTGCTTCCCCATAGCCTAATCATTGCCTTGATTCCCTTCCTAGAAACTGGGTGCCTACAATATCAGTAAGATGGCCCTGCTGGGCCTCACCAGGACGCTGTCATTGGAGCTGGCCCCTAAGGGCATCTGGGTGAACTGCCTGGTTCCAGGAGTAATCGAGACCAACTTCAGCCAAGTGGTGAGGACCAGGGCGTGTCCCCCATTTCCCAGCCTGGCTCAGTGGAAACCTCCCCAATGACTAAGGGATAAGCCTCAGATCAGTGTCCCTAACAGCTGAGGTCCTCGTTGTCCTTTGAATTCAGCCATGACTCAGCCCATCACCCCAAATCTGCCATGGGTGTTCTGCCGCGGGATCATCTGGGGCCCTGCCCATCTCCTTGTTTTAGCACCACTGACTCGCTCATGTCTTCTCTTTGCCCAGTTACACAAGGATGAGGTTTTCTGGAACGATTTCAAGCAAGAGCACAAGCTGCAGAGGCAAGTGGGGTGTGGAGCCTTAGTTACCCTGGTACAGCTGGGAGGGGCGACTGATCTGTCTCACAAGTCGACCCCTCCCTGCGTGCTGGCCATTCCTCTAGCTAGGGGTCTGGATCCCACAGAGCCCTGCAGGGTGCAAGCAAATAGCCCCGCTGAGTGCCCGGTCCCTCCTTGGAGTCCACTCCCACCGGAGCAGCAGAGTCTGAGATCCCTGACGTGCATTTTGTCTGTCTACGAAGGTCAGGGCAGGTTAGGGCGGCCTGAGGACTGTGCTGGGATTGTGTCCTTCCTGTGCTCTCCAGACTCCAGCTACATCACCGGTGAAAGCGTTGTGGTGGCCGGCTTCTCCCCTTGGCTCTGACGGGGCTGAGGGGGCCCTGAGCTGTGGGTCTGGGTTTAGGAGCCTGGGGACAGGTGGGTTGGAGATCATGAAGGTCAGGGGATAAAGTCTGAAGCTTGAGGCAGGACCCCCCAGTGTTCTCATCTGTTGATTCTGCTGTTGATTCAGCTGCTGTGATCCAACCAACATGTGGGTTCTTGATGTGGGGCTGTGGAGCCGATGGAGTTCATGGGGCTGGCACTTTGGAGCAACCATAAGGGACAGGAGCAGAGACTCAGGCCAGTGAAGGCTCCAGCTCCTTCTCTCTGCCACTTGTGCTTTAAACATTTCTTTCCTAAAACAAACTCCAATTTCTCCTCAAGCCTAGAAACTCCTGGTAAGGGGGGAGCCAAGGGGAATGAGGCTGAGGACAGGTCTCTGCTGTCTCCTGCCTTCTGCTGCCCTAAGCCCGTCCACGGACCCATGGTGGGGGCCAGTGAGAGCTCACAGAAGGCCCTGCTCTATTCTCTGAGAGGGCTGGTGGAGGCTAAGCAAGGTGGGAGGGGGTGGGAGGATCCCGGGATTCCCTCTGGGGTTTTGTGGGCTAGTGGTCCTTCAGGTTTTCTGGGCCACACGAGCCTTTGAGTCCTTAAAGAAGAAAAAAGCCTCACCAAATCTTGCATACCATTCCAGGTTGAGAACTTCTAATTGATACAAAAGAGAAGAGTCAGTGTGAAGTTGTGCTTAAGGTTTTCTCCTCTTCATAAAGGCCCTTTCTATTGTCCTGAGCAATGTTCGAGGGCTCCATCCTTCTGCGTGTGCACGTCCAAGGCTCAGCAGACTCAGGAAGGAACAGTGGCCCTGAGAACGCCTCTCTTCCTCTCGTGCCATGGCCAAAAGTCTCGCCCTGAATTAGTCCCAAGGGAGGACCTGAAACAAGACTTCCAATCCACCTCTGGCTTTCACCTCACTTGAAGCTGCTCACCAGTGCCCCCTCTCTGGACCTCCTAGGCATGGGTCTTTGTCTTGAGACTAATTCAATCAACAAAAACATTTATTGTTCCCTACTGCAAACCATGCACACTCTGGAGAACACAAATATAAAAACAGACCCAACCTCTCTTAAGTTCCTTCCTTGTGGTACGAGAACAGGAGTTTAAAACACTCATCAGTAAATAAGGCAGAAATGGGGAGCCTGGATGGCTCAGTTGGTTGAGCGTCCAACTCTTTATTTTGGATTTTGGCTCAGGTCATGGTCTTGGGGTTGTGAGACTGAGCCCCACATCCAGCTCTGGGCTCAGTGCAGTCTGCTTGTCCCTCTCCCTCTGCTCTGCCCCCTGCTCGTTCGCTCTCTCTCTCTCTCCCGAATAAATAAAATCTTTAAAGATAAATTAATAAATAAGGCAGAATGTATTCATTCATTCAATAAGTTGAGTGAGTACCACTCTATGCCAGGTATTGTTTTTTTGTATTTTTATTATTTATTTATTTATTTATTTGACAGAGAGAGACACAGCGAGAGAGGGAACACAAGCAAGGGAGCAGCAGAGGGAGAAGGAGAAGCAGGCCTCCTGCCAAGCAGGGAGCCTGATGTGGGGCTCAATCCCAGGACCCTGGGAACATGACCTGAGCCGAAGGCAGAGGCTTTAACCCACTGAGCCACCCAGGCGCCCCTATGCCAGGTATTGTTTTAAGAACTCAGAGGGCCACCGTGAACAAAACAACGATCATTTCCCTGCAGAGTTTACTCTTGTGGGGGAGATGTACAATAAACAACAAACATATTAAAAAATAAATTATACAGTGTGTTAGTAGGTTCATAGGTACAGAAAAAAAAAAAAAAAAGACAAAGAGAAGGATAAGGGTACAATTCTATACCCAATTCCAGGGCATGGTGGGCTCTTTTCCCACACCAAGTGGTTCTCCAACAGTAGCTGAGTGTCTTACAATTCAGCTGAATTCGGACACCATCTGCCTGGAGACAGGGTGAGACCCCACAGGTTAAGGGCTCAGTTCTACAAGACCAGCCCCCCTTCCACTTGCTAAGTCCTTATTGTCAGTTGTGCTCTGACAATAGCTTGGAGATTCCAACCACCTCTTCCTTGGGTTTGATGAGTTTGCTGGAGTGCCTCACAGAACTCAGAGAACGATTTTTCTTACTAGATTACCAGTTTAGGGAACCTGGGCGGCTCAGTCAGTTAAGCGTCTGCCTTCGGCTCAGGTCGTGATCCTGGGATCCTGGGATTGAGCCCCACGTCGGGCTCCCTGCTCAGGGGGGTGTGTGCTTCTCCCTCTCCCTCTGCTTTCCCCCCACCCTCGTTTGTGATCTTGCTCTCTCTCAAATAAATAAATTTTTAAAAAGACATCTTTATCACTCTTACCACTTAGGAAATTCTAAGGACTTTAGAAACTCTGTGGCAGAAATGGGGACAGTGAGGTCTCCTTAAGATTGGGACCCGTCGAGGCCACAGGTGTAGGACTAGGAGGCCACCAGAAGGGGCCTGACAGAGGGGGCTGAGGTGAGGAATCAGAATTTTACTGTTTACAACAGTAAACCAAGAGCATAAATCTCAGACTGAAGACTTCAGTCTTGGCCATCCGGGTGTGGTGGGGAGATGCACAGGCCGACTAGGACAGGATTCTACAGGTAAAAAGGCCAGGCCCAGAGAGAGGACTCGCTGGAGGGTCCCATAGCTCTAGAATATAGCCAAGGCAGTGGGCAGGGCCTTGTTATCATATCTCTGGCCCCATGACCTCCTTCTACTACACTCTGCGAGGGAAGTGGCCGGGCAAGCAAGGACAGTGCCCTTTAGGCCTGCAAGAGGACACCCAGAGTGGACCCCCAAGGAGAGAGTGGGGCAGGGACTGCCGAGCCCACTCCCTCTCAGGATGGATGAGAGCCCTGGGAGAGGGGCGACAGTGTGGCACTGGGAAGAAAGGTCCAGCACTGGAGGCAGGGAGCCGAGGCCCACGGAGAAGAGGACTTTGCTTGCAATGGAGCACTGCCCAGAGGGGGATTTGGTGTACCAGCAGTACATGCTGTGTGTTTGTGGGAGTGTGCGTGTGCCCCTGCTGGAGTGGGACTGACCTCAGACGAAGGAGGGCCTGGGACAGACAGCAGGTGAACGGGCTGGGGTGTGGAGGGACGGTCTGCACTAGATTTATGGCCCTTGCCCCTTCCTCTTTGAGAAGTGTCCAGAAAAGCCCACCCTGGGCCCAGGGCACGCCCGGAACGGGAGGGGTACAGGGGCAGAGACAAGGACAGGCCCGTGTGCTCTGCCCCGCAGGCTACTCTTACCCTTCAGGCTCACAAGTGGACAAAGGCTCTGGACCAGGCTGGGTGAGAAGCGGGGTTAGACTAAGCTCCCCCCACCGCCTTCTAGTCCTCAGGCCAAGTTTCTAGTCAGGGGCTGTAGGTCATGGATACTGCAACACAAGTGCTTCCTTGGGATAAATAACCTCAGTATTTACTTGGTTCCCAGCAGCCCTTGGGCGGTACTCAAATGCTTTCACCTGGGCTAAGAAGTGAAAAAAGAAAGAACCACCACTACCAAGTTTGGCACATCAGAGGGTCTCTGCTAGCTTGGGGTATTTGTGTGCTTGAGGGACTGGGGAGAGGGGAGAGCAGGAAATGGTGGCGGCTTAGTGGGGGAAGGCAGTGCGTGGGACCACTTAACTTCTAGCTCCCCCAGCTGTGGGTGGGAGACCCTTGGGATCATCGGCCTCTGCCTGGGGACTTGGAATGCCTGACTCTCCACCTGGGAGCACGTGGTCTCTGTTGATACATTTCAAGTTAAGCCTTTCATCTCTGATTCCTAAAGAAAGACTGGAAAACAATATCAGGGCAATTTGGAATTCTAGGGTATCCGGGGACGACCGCAGGTAAGGTAACCCAGTCTGGTAATTGAGGTGCTGGCAATCCAGCCTGAGGATTCTCTGTGTTATGATGAGTCCTGAGGGCACCCAAACTTGTCTGGATGTTGTGGTCCATGGGAACGAGAAGCGGCACAAGCTGTAGTCCCTGGCCCAGCTTTTTCTTATTTATTTTCCAGAACACTCCGACGGTGGGTCCCTCGTCCTGCTGAACATCTCTGGCTGTGACTGCCCAGGCCTCATTGTGGGGCTAGACTCCCAGGTGGGAGGGCAGCTTGGGGGTCCTGGTGTTGCGCTGGAGAGGAAGGGGTCATCCCAGGGTGGCCTGAAGCAGTGTAGTGGGCTGGAGGTTCTATGGAGGCTGGGATCTGTGGGGGTGAGGTGGGGACAAACACGGGTGAATGCCCAGGGCTGTGCTTGGCACAGCTGACTTTACCGTGAAGATCTCGCACCAGATTTTACCAAGAAGATGAACTGTCCTTCCATCGAAAGCAAATGGTTCCCCTGGCAATTGAACAGTAGGGGATACATTAGCTGAATACCAGAATCAATGAAAGATTGGGAATAGGATGGAAATGGAGGAAAAGGGTGATTAGGAGATGACAAGCCACAGGTGCCCTCGGGCTTCCTCTCCTGTGGGGCTGGGACACTGGGCGGGGCGCTGAAGTTGCTGTGCAGGTCTGGGCTGTTGTGTGCCTTGGGTGGCTGGACTCCAGTTTAGAGTTTCTGTCCCTTTAGCCCTTGAAGGCCAAAAGATGCTGTCCTCCATGCAGGCAGGGTCCTCATGAATCCCAGTGGGTGAAGTGACTTCCTTTGCTGATCTTTTTTTTTAATAACACGTTTTCTTTTTTTTTAATTTTAATTTTTTAAAAAGATTTCACTTATTTATTAGAGAGAGCACAAACACAAGGAGGGGGAGTAGCAGGCAGAGAGAGAGAGGGAGAAGCAGGCTCCCTGCTGAGCAAGGAGCCCTATGTGTAGCTCGATCCCAGGACCCTGGGATCATGACCTGAGCCGAAGGCACATGCTTAACCGGCTGAGCCACCCAGGCACCCACTTATGCTAATCATTTTAATGGGGACTTTTGACGTTTCCTAATTGCTGCCTGCTCCAGAGAGGGTAATTTGTGTAGATATGTGCAGCATATGTAGATATATATAGGAAGGCAACGCTGAGCTCTGAATCCAAGTCTGTCGGCCACTTTCCCTGATGAAGTGACAGCCAGGGCTCTGTCAGCCTGATTCTCTCTGGCATATCTGTCTTAGTTGGGTTTCTCTTGTAAGTAGAGCCTAAGACAAGAGCTTTCAGACAGGAGATCTGAGGGAGCAGGAGCGAGGGGATGGGCAGGAAAGGAGGGGATTGGTTAGGGAGGGTGCCACTGCCTGCCACAGCTCCCCCCCATCTCCCAAGGAGCACACAGAGCACCTCTCAGGCATGCGTGTCCCCCTAAAGATGGCAGATGGAGCGTTTATCCATGTGCTCTCACTTCCCAGCCCCCGAGGGCTGCCCCTGGGGATTATTAACTGCCCCCCACTTTCAGTCAAAGAGGAAGAAGCCATCCAAAGTGCAGTGAGTCAAACCCTCCAGAAATGCCTCTCCCCACCCTCAGTCACATTAGAAGTCACGTCAGATGGTGGCAAGAGGGTTTGAGTCAGGGCACCCAAAGTGTCCTATCCAAGGACTCTAGGAAGCAACCATTCCAAGGTCTCAACTTTGTTTAAGGGATAAAACTCTCAACCCATTGCTCCTGTGAGGACCCAGGGAGAAACACAATCTCTCTTCTTCCCCAAATAACAATTAATCCACTTGCCCCAAGGGACAGCCTTCAGAAATTTTCACTGGAGGCTTTCAAACTGCCAGATCTCAAATCTCCAGTTACTGGTTCGAGTGGTTCCTGTGGCTGTCCCGTAGGGTTCCCAGAAGATTGAAGTGATAGGAAGGCAGGAAAGGAAGATCAGAGAGGAAACTCTTAATAAACTAATCACACACCAAAAGAGCTGTGACCTCTCAACAACTGAATGTTCTACTTCTTAAAAAATGAAAATTTAAAATGCAACACTCCATGTCATTAAATTTACGTATTAACTTTAAAACTCCCCTTACTTCTCCATAAAAATCAGGATGGTTTTAGAATGTGAGGTCCTGGGAGGAAGGAATCCAGAGCCTCTTTTTGTCCTATTTCTGTTGACCCAGCTTCTGGAGACAATTGACAAAAGACGCTGGTGGTAAGGATGGGTCCTTGGTGACCTGAAGCACCGCAGGTGTGGGAATGAGAAGTGGGGCTTTGGAGTTTAATGAATGGAGACCTCACAAGCCAGCCCAACCAGAACACCAGGCATCTGGGGTCTTGAATGTCCTGGGTCAGATTTTACCAGAAGATGACTATCTTCCATCCAAAGCAAATGGCCCCCTTTGCCAATTAAATAGCACACAGACAACACAGCCCACATCTGGAGAATTTTTTTCATCAGGCAGAAGGAGGGAGTATGGGATGCCAAGTAAAAGAAACCATCACCCCCACCACCTAACTTTGAAACAGACCCCAGCAGCCCACATCAGATGGAGACATTTCCAGAATTCTCTTCTACCTCCTTTCTGCTTCTCCCTGTCCTCCTGAAGTTTATCAGCTAACTCCATGCCAAACCTTTCAGGGAGGCTCTGTGCCCCTCCTGTTTTCCTTCATTTGCTGGGGGTTAAGAACTAATGCAGGTGTGGGTAGGTGTAGCCCTCCAAGTGTCCGTAAGATCTTAGACCACTTGCTTGTCATGGAGGCTGTGTTTCTCTGACCAGATCTGCTGGCTTGTCTCCAGTGCACCTGGTCTCTTGCCTGTGCCAGAAGAGATTGAAACTATCTCATCACCTGCCTTGGGAGCAGTTATGCCTCAGAATCAAAGAAAAGATCATACAGAAGATCTGGTTTACTCCCACCTTCTCTCTCTCCTGCCATTTTACAGATGAGGCAACGGAAGGCCATGGAGGGGAACGGGCTTGACCATGAGGTGGGCTGGTAGGAGATATGGTCCAGAAACTAGGTCCCCTGACCCTCAGTCTCGGCTTGTCATGAGAAAGTCCTGTGCCAGCTTCACTTGGCCCATTACCTGCTACACTGATGACCCTCTAAGAAGTTCTCTTTTCTAGGGCAGGAGTTTCTGGATTTGAACAGGGAATGCTGTGGATTGAAAGTCTATGAACCCCCTAATTCCTATATTGAAACCTGAATCCCTAATAGGATGGCCTTTGTAGATGGGGCCTTCGTAATTTGGGTTCGATGAGGACATGAGAGTGGGGCTTTATGATGGAATAAGCGCTCTTATAAAAGTGACATGAGATCTCTGTCTCTCCACCATATGAGGACACAGCAAGAAAATGGCCATCCACAGACCAGGAAAAGTGCTCTCACCACAACGTGACTAGGCTGGCCCCCTGATCTCAGATTCTGAGCCTCCAGAACTGTGAGAAATAAATGTCTATTGTTAAGCTTACCCAGTCTATGGTATTTTGTTATAGCAGCCCAAGCAGACTACATCTGGGCAGTTGACGCTAACCTCTGCCCACGTAACTTTGCTATGATGCCCATGGGTCAGAGAGCCTGACCATCTATGCCAGCCACCGGTGGCCCCCTCCTCAGGGACCTGTCCCCAGCTCAGGGCTTAGAATATATTGTATTCAAGCTTTCTGGTATCTCACAAAAAGTTGCTGAAGAGATCATTACTTAGTGTTGAATCTATATTTTAAAAAAAATTAGCTTGATTTCTATACTACTCAGGCAGTGGAGTAAAAACAACAAACCGAATTGATATCTGTACCTTTAGTTTGAAAGATGCCGAGAAAGAGAGGAGCAGCCCCTGGCCGCCTGAAGCCATCCTGACGCGGTCAGCCAGCCCTTGGTGCTGATGGCCTGGCCTCCCAGCTAGGCCAGGGTGTTCCATTAAACATAAACAATTCTGGGAGACACTGACATCCCACAAGCCCGCTCTGTTCCCTTGACGGATAAAGGCTAAAACAAGATCACTCTGTAATCATGTCTGAACACGGACAAATTACTGTCTCAGCCACAAAAATCTGAACATCCATTCTCCAACCTGAATAACGAGTGACAGTGGCTGCTTTGTCAACAGCCCTCGTGACGTGGCTCTTTTCTTCCCTCCTTCTACATGCTTATGATTAAGATTCCAATCGTAGAATTACCCCAGTAGCCAATCCAGAGTAAAGCCTTGCCTCCCCGAATCCTCCTCAACATCACCTGACACAAGCCGGAGCTGATAAGTCCTTTCCAATATCTGTTCTCGAAACGCCCCACACTTGCCCATGGGGTGCGTTCTCCCTCATTTGCTAAGAGTCAGTAAACTCAATTTTATTTCACTACAGTATGTTCCTGGTGGCCTTTGGCTGGAGGGTACTAGCAGTCTGTCCATTTATTTTTTTAAGTATTTTAAATTTTTAAGTATTTTAAGTATTTTTTTAAGTATTTAAAGTATTTTAAATGAACGTTGTAAAAAATCGAGGTACTTCAAAAGGGCTAACAGTGAAAGGTAAGTCTCCTTTTCTATGCTTGAACACTGGAATCCACTTCCCTTCCTCCCGGGCCATCACTGTTCCCAAAGACAGTCTGTGCCCGTACAGACGGATACGTATATTTATCAATTTTGGTGCTAATCATGTTTATCGTTACTACCGCTGTTTGTCCTTCCTTTAATCCACCTGCTCACCCAATATTTACTGCCCCTGGAACTCCACGGGCGATGGTATGAACTTTCTCAGGGGAATGATAAAGGTGACTCAGGATACTGTGTGGGCCATTTTTCAGTAATTCAAAGGAGGGGAAGAAAGGGCTCTGGGGCTGGTGGCCTTCTAAGCAGCAGTCCCAACTTTATTGACAGAGGTTTATTGGTTGCTTTCGATTCTCCCTTTACTTCCAGCGTGGATGGGGCTATCACCTTTGATGCAGAAACGTAGCTTTTACAACGATGAGGGGTTGGACTGAGGGGTAGAGAGTAGGTCCTGTGGTAAAAATGGCTTTCCTTCAGCTTCAGGATGAGGGCCAAATTTCTTTGTGTGAGGTACAACTCCTCAGATCCTGACCTCTGCCTCCTTTGTCCCTCTGTTCTTCAAACCACCACTTGCTCTCAGGAGCTTTACTCTTGCTGGTTGAAGGAGTCCCATTCCCCTGGCTGGCCCTGGCCGTGCTCTCTCTTGTTTAAGGTCTTTGCACATACTGCTGCCTTTGTCAGAACCCGGCCTACAGGGCAGCCGCTCGCATGGCACTTGCCACAGGGTGTGGGCATCGTCGTCAGAGTGTTCTTTTTTCTCCTTCAGCCCAGAGATGGTCTTGCATCTCTGAAGCCCCAGCCTCTAGCAGGGAGCTCGACACATAGAAACTTCCATAGAAACGAAGGTTTGTTGAATAACAGAATGAACGGTGAATGAAGGAATTCCTCTTCTGGAGGCTCGGTCTAGTGTGTTTAGCCCTTCCTGCTTCTGGGAACCCCTTCTTAGACTCCAAGTTCCTGGAAATGGCAGAGGCAAGCCATGTAAGGAAACGGTTCCTTCTAGAAAAAGCAAGATTTGCCCCCAGGGCTACTCTGGAGCTGCAGCCCTCTCTGCCTCCCGAACTCCAGAAAGGTTTGTCTTTCCTTTGGGGAAGGAAGGAAAAACTCTTGGCGGAATTTTCCAGAGCCGGAACTCAGGCTGCTTCCTCAGGATTCATCTCCCCAGTGACTTCCAGTCCCGCCAGATCTGGGTCCTGCCAAAGAGAGGGGGTGGGATGGGGCACAGACCCCCCTGGGCCTTAGTGCAACAGAAACCACCCCCACTGTCCCCAGTCACAGGAAGAGTAGCAGCTGCCACTTACTGAGCCTTTATTCCAGGTCGAGCATGGTGCTAAGTGCTTCTCAGGAATTCTCTCTTTTAAAGATAGTAACAGCTCAAAAAAAAAAAAAAAAAAAAAAAAAAAGATAGTAACAGCTCTGTGAGGCAGGGCAGTTCCTAGCCCCATTTTACCTGTGGAGAACCTGAGATTCTAGAAAAATTCAGTAACTGTGCCAGAGTGTGGCCACATCCCCTCAGCCCACCTCAGATGTCAGCCACAGTATAAGCGGACAGCTCCTGGGGAGCTCAGATTCACCTCGGACACACCAGGAATCATCTGCTTTCTGCCCAGGCGGGTGCCCAGGGAGTCCCGGGTGCGTGTACAGGGTGACTGCTCTGGGCAGGGGCTGCTGCGTGGCCTGTGGCAGGAGCGCATCCTACTTCCTCACTGAGTCTGTCTGGAGTCAGTTCCCATGGCCCACAGCAGAGACTGCCCTGCGTCTCTCTCGCCACCCCCTCACTTCCGCACTCTGTGATCACTTCACAAAGGATTTACTGGTCTTGGGTTCGGCTTTTGGAGGAATTCAAGTGAAGACGGTCACACAGTAGAAAAGTGGCAAAGCTGGTACTTGAACTGAGGTGTACCTGATGAGGGTCTTTTTTTTTTTTTAAGAGTTTATTTATTTATTTGACAGAGAGAGAGAGAGAGAGATCACAAGTAGGCAGAGAGGCAGGCAGAAAGAGAGGGGGAAGCGGGCTCTCTGCTCAGCAGGGAGCCCGATGCAGGGCTCGATCCCAGGACCCTGAGATCATGACCTGAGCCGAAGGCAGAGGCTTTAACCCACTGAGCCACCCAGGCGCCCCTGATGAGGGTCTTTTTGATGTGTTTTTAGGAAGTGAGGAGTTCCAGGAGAAACCCGGGATCCCCAAGCGTAAGAGTGGAGGAGGAGGCAGGGTGGGGTGCTGTCGCCCCCTTCCGGCTGCTCTGCAAGTGTGGTGGTACGTCCCAGCAGTGCTCTCGGGGCTGCTGGTGAGGAAGCAATGACATTGGGCAGGGAAGGCGAAGTCCTCTGTGGTGACACCACACCTCGCTTTGGGGTCGCAGAATTTTAAGAGAAATCACATTCTTTGGCTTTAGAAATAGAAGCTAAAACAAAACCAACCCTTTATTGTCCGAGGGAATCACCAAGTGCAAAGAAATGCTTCAGAGGAAAGAAGATCCACTAGGCTTCTCTCTTTTCCTCTTCAAGAGTCAAGTTCAGACTCTACTCTTGTGGCACTTGTCCTCTGAACTGGTGCCTGAAATTCCACTTAGGAGCTCATTCCTTACAATTCAACTTCGGATCTCCCTGAGAGAATATCCTTTCATCTGTCATTACTCACATTCAAGAGTGAATGGGTTTCTGATCTCTGAGTGAAAGCAAGTATTGATGGGGAGGGGGAAGGGGTCACTGGGTGCCTGAGGGAGGTGGGGAAGTGGTTCCTGACTGGGAGGCAGAGGTAGCCAAGGCCATCTCTCCTAACCCAGCCCCGCCTGATTCCAGATGTGCCTGATTCCAGGTGTGCGGGTGCTGGTTGAGAAAAGGACTAGGAGTTTTAAAGAACCCTAGCGCCCTCCCTGCTGCCCAGTGAGTTTGAACTATGTAGAAGCCGAGATTGGTGGTATGAAAAGCAGGAGAGAAAGACACACACGCAGGGCAGAAATGTCTCCCAAGGACCGTAGTGGGCCAGTAGAGACCTGTTGGTCTCCTCATGGAAGGTGCTGTGATAATGCACAAGGATCTTTGAGGCAGGGGAGACACTGTTAGCTCACAGCTTCGCAGGCAGGAGTGGGCCCAGGGTCCTATCCGACAGGAGAGAGACTTCGAGGCTGCTGAAATGGCTAAGGAACATTGTCTCCAGGAGCGGCATCTCTTCCGACCTTCCAGGAAGAGCTAATTTCCCAGGAGGCTTCCTGAGAGTTCATTGCCAAGGCCAACATCTTTCCTCCCCAGATTCTTTTTATTGCCATGGAGACAGGCTGCTGCTCTGTCCAGTGAGGCATCTGAGCGGCAGACACCATGACAACCTGTGCGGGTTGAAAGCACAGCTCCAGAGCACCTCGCAGACCGGAGCAAGGACAGAGGTCCAGGGACGTTATGATTGTCACGGGCTCAGCTGATGAAAGGGGGACGGCTTGATTTTTGACCGCTTTCCCCTTAGTGAGCAGTGAGGGAGGGATGGGCATGATGGGTGGGCTGGGGGCCGGCAGGATTAAGGTCTTGGGCTGCCAAAGACAGGCAGCTTCACTCTTTTTCTGATTGCATGTTTTGCTTGTCCTGACTAGGCCAGCAGATACGTGCCTGGAGACATGACATAAGCCTGAGCAGGGCACATCTGTCTAGCTCTGGGTGTCGAGAGGGGCCCGGGAGGACAAAGTAGCACATTCTGAGGTTAAAGCAGTGTTTTTTTTTTTTTTTTTTTTTGCAGAAATCATGCCACTGTTCCCAGGATAGTGGAAGCAAAGGAGTTGCTAACAAGCTCATGTGAAGCAAATCCTGGTTCCCAGGTTGGAACATCCTGGCTTATCCAGTGGGTGAGGTTTGTGGTACGAGGCCAGAGGCCTACCAAACCCTCTCCACCCCGCTCCAGTGTTTGCCTGACTCCTGCTGGAGCCTGCCTGTCACAGGCAGATCAGACCGTGGCTGTTTACTTTGCAGAGCTAGGTCAGGAGGCTTGCCCCCTCTCTCCTTCCTTCCTCCCGGTTCTCTCTCCATTCCCTCGGTCCCCCAACCCTGGGCTTCCTGACTCCCAGGCCAGTGCTCTTACTCCCACTATTCCATGGTTGTTTGGGTTATTCAGAGAAGCATCTTCTATCTCACCCTGGAGGACGGGGAGGAGCAGAGCAGTACTGAGATCTGCCTGGTCCCGGAGGGGTTTAGGGAAGTCCCAGACACGACCTTCGGCCTGCTCATCCTGCTGGAGGTGATCCTCCTGAAGGCCACAGCCTAGGGTACAGCAGGGGATCTATAAGAGCGCCCCGTAGGGCTCAAGGGATGACCAAATTCTGATAAGAGATGCAAGTTATATGACTTTAATTCTGGAGGGTCAACCTCTCTGAGTCCATTTTCTCATGTATAAAATGGGGGTAAATTTGCAGGGCTGTTAGGGGAATCACATGAATTAATGCCTGGGCATGGTTTATGGTCAATATTAGCTGTTACTATGATGTCTTAGTCCCAAGTCCTCATACAGAGCTCTTACTGTTCAGTTATTCCCTGTAGACGCCCCAACCCCTGCCCAGCAGGGCGTCTGCTTGTTCCCAGCAAGTCCAGTGTTGAGGCACAGCCTCTGTCCCTCTTCCTCCGTGTATACGGACTATCTAGGGAGTGGCAATCCCACCCCAGAGCTATTCATCCTCATCTCCCGGGAACCCCAGCTGTCAGGGTTTGCCCTTCAACCTATCTGGATAAAAGACCCTCTTGCTCAGACATCTTCAGGTTGGTGAGGTTCCCAGCTCACCTCTCTCTCTTGTGGGATCCCCTAGCTTCCACCCACCAGGCAGGGACACAAGCTTCCAACTGCCTACCATAGGCCCTTCATGCTCTCACGTAAGGTCAGTTCTGCATTCAGAGCTCTGGTCCGACCCCTGCTGGCCTTGCCTTCTCAGCCATCACCTCGCCTAACACGAGAATACACCTCCATTCGCTCAGGCCCTGGGCCTACGCTGTTAGCCCGCATCCACTAATAGCAGTTCATCTGAACCAGCCCCCAGGGAATGCCTCGCACGCGTCACCCAGAGTGTGCCTTCAGAAGCTCTTCCATCCTGGGTCATCACCGCTTGGTGCAGCCCATCACCGTAATCGTGGGATGTCTTTCTCCCCTCCCCAGGTCAAAACGTGCTCTTGGGAAGTTTCGCAAACTCATTCATTCTTTGATGCATAAGTGACTTTTAGGACTTAGACACTGAGAGTGAAAAGACTTCCAGGTAGCCCTCCTTAGTGCTGTGGGCGAACTGTGCTACAGTGGGCACTGTTGGTTGTCACCATCGCCACCATCACTGGTAACATTTACAAGCATCTACTGTGTGCTGGGTGAGATATTTGGCCATTGTAGAGTATAGTGGTTGACATCTTGACTGAATCCCTACCTCATTTGTTATGCCAAAATTCCAGAAGGACCAAGGATTTGCATGGAATGTAATATAACTTATGCTGAGATTTGTGGGCAGGTGTACACTTTATAGCCCCACATATAATAGCAAAAGACAGGAAACCACCTAAATGCCCACCAACAGGGGATGAGTAAATAAGGTAGACTATATCCATTTATGGGATACTCTGGATGTGTTAAGAAGAATGGGCATCAATCTGTAACTACTGATAATGGAACAATCTCTAAGAAATAAGTTAAAGGGGGAAAACAGCAAGGCGTAGAACAACATGCAGTTTGCTACCTAGTGTATGGTGAGAGCAAATTTAGAGAGAGGAATATGCAGATGGCCTTGAGTAAGTTAGTTCCCCTCTTCTAGGCTCCTCCTCTGTAGGAGGGGGAGGAATGGCGCCTGCCTCTTGGGCTATGGTGAGGATTAAGGGAGATAGTGCCTGTAAAGTTCTCAACACAGTGCCTGGCACAAAGCAAACCATCAGTCGTGAGGTGCTGTACACACACACCTCTAATTATCCCTCCGGGTCCAGTGTAGTCAACTGAGCTCTGTGCTGTGCATCAGGCAACCAGCAAAGTCTGGAGACACCAGAGCAGTGGGAGAGTCAGATGGTGGGCAACCCACCACTACAGTTGGGGAACGAAGTGCTGGAGGACTTCGGAGGAAAGCATGTCTCACTTTCCCTGGACCCAGGGAAGGGGTCCAGGAAGTGTTCACTGAAGAGGTAACATATGAGATCTGATATCACAGAGTGAGAAGGAGCAGCTCCAGCCGGGAGACATCACAGGAGGGGCTTGGGGCCCTCAGTCCCACCACTGGAGTACAGAGTGTGTGGAGGGAGGCTTGCAGACCCCTCAGGGTTCGGAGCAGAGGCAAAGGGCATCAGTTCCTCTCGACAGCAGTGACTTGCTCCCCTTTTCCCTGTAGCCTCCTTCTAGAGACCCTAACCTGTTTTGCGTTGCTGCGGTCAAGTCTGGGGCAAAAGTCCTGGGGGCCATTATGCAAATGTGCTGCACAGATTCTTTTCTAGGAACAGCCACCATGCCCCATTGGCTGGGGGAAGTAGCCAGGGACCTGTGTTCTTGAGGGCAGGAGCGTTTCTATCCCACGTGCTTCTAATACAGCCAGCCACCCCGAGACATTTTTCGCCCCTGACAGATTCACACGTGGGATTTGTACGGCTGTTCTGTTTTCTCTGTCCTTAAATCTAGATATGTCTCTCCCTCTCTGTTTAAGAAGGGGAAGGATCCCGCTTCTGGGAGGAGGAAGAGCCGGAACAAGCGATGGGCTCTGGTGGTCACCCTACAATCAGCAGAGAGAGACCCGACGGTCTTGTCAGATGATGGATGAGCCACGCCTGCGGAAGACAGCTGAGTGCACAGCTCCCCCCTGCCCCACCACCCCACCCCCGTCTCCTGGGCAACGATGACCCCCTCCCTCCAACGATAATAAGATGGAAATGAAGAGCGCTGCAGTATAATGAGCACGACAAAAATAGAGACATTGCTAAGTAATGGGCCGGCCCTGGCTGAGGAGCAGGAGGAGGAAGGCAGGGCCCTCCTGTGTGGTTCCCCAGCCAGGCTCTGCTGTGTCGCTGGGACTCGACCAGGCACAAGCGAGTTCGGGCTCCGTAGTGGCAAGGAGATCAGGGAGAGATTAAAAGGTGGGCCTAGGTGCAAAGCCTGAGCAGACTCTGGCCTGGTCACTGTGGGGGAGGGACGACATGAGGCCCCATAGCTGCCTATGGCCAATGGCCATAGTGAGGTTGCTGCCATCAGCTCAAACCCCGCACCTGCTTGTAAGTAGCAGCAAATGGTCTAAAAGAGTTAACTAACGTGACAGATTTTTTTTTTTTTTTCCCAAAATATCGCACCTCTTGTCTGTAGTGTATAGTGGAAGAAGCCTGTTCATTATACCTTTGTTTCTTCTTTTCTTTGTTCCGTTGCTGGCTTGGAGTACCTGCCAGGAAAGGCAGTCGTGCCCGGGGAAGGAGGGATCCACGTGTTGCAGGGACAGCTGTCTCTGAAGCCTTCTGGCACCAAGTCCCCCCGCAGTCTTTCCTTTGTATTATTTTCTAAAAAAATTCAAAACACCTGCATGAAGTACAAAATGCAAAAGGAACAAAAAAATGTTTACAGTAAAACTGGATATTCCTTCCTCCTGCTCTCCACCCCCAGCCACCGTTTCTTTCCTGGAAGCAACCACTGCTAGCGGTTCCTTGTGCAGCTTTCTAGAGATGCTAAGCACACCCAAGTACATGTGTCCCACTCCTCAACACAAACACTTTTTCTTTTCTTTTTTTTACCTAAGGCTAACATCTCCTATCAGTCAGAGCCCTGACAGAAAACAGATGGCCCCCATAAAGTGAGTCATTTGAGTCGAGCATAATAAACGGACGGTTTACAGAAGTGTGGACAGGACATAGGAGAAGCACAGGGGATAGTGTGATGCCCAGGGCCAGCCATCGTGCGGGGAGAGGGGCAGTGACTCCTGTAAGCCCCATGGCCAGCGAAGCATCACATGGAGGAGGCCAGGGGCATAAACACCCACCCTGCTTCTCCTCCCTCTGTCCTCATGCTGCAATACTGAAAATCCAGCCCGAGCCCCAGAACAAGACAGTCTGTTGATGTTGTTTACAGAGGTCACCCTCGGACAGGACAGGCGGGGTGAGGGAGGAGGGCAAGCAGCGGCATGACCACCACACAGGCACTTAGCACCTGGATCCACATTTCACTGGTTTCCACTTAATAGTCTGCCTCTATCTCTAGCCTCGGTCTCCTGCTGGCCTAGAGCACTCTAGTATTCCTGCTGTGGAATACTATATCACATATATAGCATACATAATATATACACGCATATCATACAGATGAATACAAACTACATGTATATGTTCATATATGTATAAAACTGATGGACTTTTTATTTTATTCTTATTTTTTATTTACAAAAAATATTTATTTACTTATTTGAGAGAGAGAGAGAAAGAGTGCATACATACGAGTCAGGGAAGGGATAGAAGAAGAGGGAAAGAAGCAGACTCCCACCTGAGCACAGAGCCCATTGCAGGGCTAGATCACCAGGTTGGATCTCACCACCCTCAAAATCATGACCTGAGCCAAAATCAAAGGTTAGACACCCAGGTGCCCCACACTGATGGACTTGTATGATTGTTTCCAATCTTCTGCTATTCCAAACAATGCTGTAAGGCGTACCCGTTTACTTAGTCATTTCACATGGCAAGGATAGGTACAGAATAAATTTCTGGGGAAGAGATTGTCGGATCAAAGAGTGTATGCTTTTAAAATTTTGATAGACACTGCCACATGCCCCTGCATCGAGCTGGTACAAATTTACATGTGCCTCAGCAATGGATAAGGTTTCTGTGCAGTGTTTAAACAATCTGGGTGACAAAGATGTGAATAAACTTCTTAGAGCATCTCTCTAGTGGTGTCTGTCACCTTCATGAAATATAAATCCCTCTTTTTGGGGGGGGAAACTATGAAAATACACTTTTCCCCCTTGTTTTCTGTAATTTCTTTCAGAATTATTCAGCAGGGATAAAATTTCTACATTCTTGAATGGAGTTCTGCTCATTCTTTGGGAATAGTCCTGTGTCACTTGACGTTATAAATAACAGCCTCAACTTAAAAGTTAAAAGTTTCCAGTTTATCTTCCTAGACATGAACAAATAAACCATATTAAAAAAAAAAAAAGACATCTTGGAGACAGTTAAGGAAACCATAAATGTATTGGGCATCGGGGAACTCCAAAAAAATCACCATTAATCCCACTATGTGTGACAGTGTTGCTGGAGCATACAAGAGAATGTTCCTGCTCTCTAAAAAGACAGTGTGGAATTCCCAGAAGTGAGAAATGCCAGATGTCTGCAATTTACCCCAAAACACCTTAGAAAAAAAAAAGATGGAGCAAATACACAACATGAACAATCATTAAATCTAGATGATAGACACTTTCCCATATGCTCAGAAACTCTCATAAGGAAAAATCTTAACGAGGAGTCCAACCAAGATAATAACCAGCATTTCACCCTTTATCCAAAGGTAAGCCTTCTTCCCTCTCCTCCTGTGGCTTCTGTTCCCCCACCACAGTCCAGCCCTGTGCTGGTGATCCACAACACCCTGACCGTCAGAGCCTCTTCACTCTCCAAATGGTCTTCTTGGGAGTGGGTGTAAAATGGCTCCAGCCTGGCTTTCCCTCTGCTGAGTGGCAAACACTTGTTCCATGGAAAATCCTCAACTCTCCAACAAACCCTTGAAATGTAGGCTCCCTGGTCTGTCCCACACGCAGCTTCAGCCTCCTCAGGCCTGAGTTAAGCAAGCATGAAAGACCACCCCTCCAAGTGGTCTTGGAACACACACCAAGCTCACCAGGGTGCGGTGGAGGCCCCCCTCTTGATATTTGTGGTTTATGTTGGAGAGTAGCTTCCTGTCCTCTCCTCCCTGGAGATGGGGGAGTGGGAAAGTATCAGCATTCTCCGAAAGAATCTTATAAACCCTCCCAGTATATGTCTTGGATAAGACAATTTCCCTCACATGATATTCCCCCCACCATGATATTGAATGTATCTTAGTATTATTAAATAGTCTTCCACTTCTGGGAGGGCTCCACTTCCGGGCTCTACTTCCAGGAGGGCTCACTTACCTGGCTGAGCCTCAGTTTTTCTCAGGTTGTTATCTGGAGACCTCCATTTCTCACCAAGTTGTCTTCTCCATAGGGCTGTTCAAAATATGGCAGCTGGCTTTCCCCTGAGCGAGTGATCTGAGGGAGCAAGAAAGAAGCCATGATATCTCCTATGACCTAGCCTCAGAAGTAACATCCATGCTCCTGCCATATGCTATCAATCACGTGGATCAACTGTGGTACACGGGGAAGGAGACAGGTGTGTGAATACCAGGAGGCAGGGACCACTGGGGCTGTCTTAGAGGTTGGCCACCTTACCTATTGACGTCATCCTGCATGTGCTCAGAGTTGTCAATGTGAGCTGTGACCCATGGACCCATCCCCCACAGAGTTGCATTCCACGTTGGGGAGATCCCTCCAAGGTTTTGAGTGTGGCCCTTGGTCACTGGGTACTGATGATACCTAGTAAAGTCTGTGTCTCTCAGAAGTCACAGTGATAAGAGCACCATCACTCTTTTTGTGGTGAGTCGGGGCCAGAGGATACGTTTTCCAGACAGACCCTGTTCTGTGCTTCCAAACTCCTCTCACAGTGCCTGGTGCTCTCTTTCCGCCTTACCATTGAATGTCTTACAAAAGAAGGCCCTGGGGGGTCCAGCATTTCGACAGAAAGAACTGAATTCCAGCAGGGATTGGGCTCAAACCTGGGTGCTCCTAACTGCTCCCTTCCCACCCCAAAGCACAGGAATAAGGAGCTCTATCTGCAGTGATCAGCATGAGAAATGCGGACAAGGCAAGGAGGGGAGTTGCACTTGAGTTGGGGCAGATGGTGTCTATTTTCCTGTCGTAGGAGAAGTGAATCCTAACACAAGGAGACTTCGGTGGACAAGAAAAGAAGGCACCAAAAGCAGAGGTACAGAGGACACGCCCCACTCCCTACTGAGGACCTTCAAGGTATCTACAAATTCAATGGTCCTGCCACATCAGGGACCGGATCTCTCAGGAGAAGAAAAGGGTGAGAGAAAGGACAATTTCTTTCTTTCTTTTTTTTTTAAGATTTTATTTTTAAGTAATTTCTACATCCAAAACAGGGCTCAAATCCACAGCCCCAAGATCAAGAGTCACATGCTCTACTGACTGAGCCAGCCCGGCACCTCAAGGAAAATGACTTTTTGAGTCTAGGGACTTATACGAACTTAAAACAAGTAAATTCCATTTGGGTTTGCACACCAGTTTCTTGTAATTTTGTAATAATGTTGTGCAAAGTAGCTTCCCTGGGGGTAAAAATGGGAACTGAGAAGTAGCAGGGACTGGGATGGTACTGCCTGTGGGGAGGGCAGTACTGTGTGAGAGCAGCTCTTGGACTTTGTTCCCTCTCTGCCCACGGCTCATCGTGTCCACGCTCTGGAATCTAATTTAGCTGGCCCCCAAACTCAGAGAGATGGTACTGCTGTTCTTATTCTATGGGTAAAGAAACAGGCCCTCCAGAGGATAGATAACTCCCTAAGCTATTCCTTTTTTTTTTTTTTTTGGTAAGATTTTATGTATTTATTTGAGAGAGAGAGAGAGCGCACAAGCAGGAGGAGCTGCAGAGAGAGAGAGAGAAGCAGGCTCCCCGCTGAGCAGGGAGCCCAATGCTATGGGGCTCGATCCCAGGACCCTGGGATCATGACCAGAGCTGAAGGCACCTACTGAGTCACCCAGACAACCCTCCCTAAGTTATTCTTAAAACTCGAGAGGCAGTCCATACCCAGACAAAGCTCACATCCTGGCAGCTGCAAAATTGTTTCCCGCACAGGTGGAACTGGATTTCCAGCAGGGCTGGCCACTTTCCTTACAGACCATTATCAGTTGTCCCTCCTCAGCAACACCTTCCAAGAGACTACACTCTCTAACCAGAAAAGAAAGTGCGATCTGAATGGATTCACCCACTTTGTGGGTCATTCTCATTTCCTGTCCTGCCCTCCACTAACGGTGGGCTTATTACCATTCACCTGTGGCTGCAGGGGCCGGCCACCGTGTAGTTTCCACAGGGGCCATTCCCACAGCGGTCACAGGAGAAGCCAAAGGAGGAATGAGGTGTGTCTTTTCAAACAGCATTTAACTGGATTAAAAAAAAAAAAAAAAAAGCCCATGTGAAACACCCCATTTTTTAAAAAAAGTGAGTTTAGTTCGTAGATTTTTTTTTTTGTCATTCCTGTTGTATGTGGACATATTTCTTCTTTTTCAAGGTTTCAAGGTTTTCTTCCCCATTTCTTTTCTCCTTTATTGTCTTTTGTTAGATTAATGAGGTTTCCTTGGTTCTTTCATTGGTTGGAAGGAGGACATTGTATTCTCCACATCCATTTCTGTGGCTAGGTGAAATTTTTTGTTTAATATGCATACCTAACTATATTTTTCTATAAAAGTCAAAAATTCATTAAAATGGTGATCCTTCTCCTCCTCTAAAGACATAGAATGCCTTATTTTCCCTCTGCTATTTTTCTCCTACCCTCCCTATTGTCGTTGTCTAGTATTTTAATTCCTCGATGCTTTTAACCTCTCAATAGTTATGATTTACCATCCATCAAGGATTAGATTTGCCAACATGTTTTATCACTCTTGGCCCACTACTGCTTCTCCTAGCCCATTCTTCCTTTCTGGTTCATTTTCTTTTTTGCTGAAGTAATACTTCTGAAATGCTGTCAAGTTGTTCCTTTTCTTTGATGTTCTGTGATAAAACTGATGTCTCCAGCGGAGGTGAGGATTATCTTTAATTACGTTGCTTGATATTGGGTGTATCCCTTTAATGCTGGAAACCCTTGGCCATTATTTCTCAACAGGACAATGTAATAGAAGTGTCGGGAGGTGGGGACAACATCACGTAGGATGGTCAAGGAGAGGTCTCTAAGGAGGTGATGTGGGCACTGAAAGCTAAATGACGAGGCAGAAGGAAGAGCAAAGTTAAGAGCTTTGTGGGATTTGGGAATTGAAGGAAGGCCCTGAGTCTGGGGCATGGGGAGTGAGGGGTGTGGCAGGAGATTAGATGAGATCAGAGAGGGAGGGCTCTCTGGGCTCTTCATGGAAGTTTGAGTGGAGAGATGAAGGAGTTCAGCGTGAGACACCTAGCTGTTCTCCTGAGCCCACTGATTTTTTCCTAGGCTCCAAGTGGTATTATCTGCCTTATATTTAGGTGTGACCATCTAGCCGCCTTCTAAAAAACAGGATGAGAACAGAAGCGATGTACGCTACTCCCAGTCCCGCCCTATAAAACACTCCCACGAATTTTCCTCTGTGCTCCTTTTGGTCTCCTGGGATGGAAGCAGCCATAACACTTATGAAAGCTACATGTTGCAGATGGCGGAGTTGCCATCAGGTTGGCTGCCCGAGTGACTTTCTGGAGTGGAACTCCCATCCCCCCCCTTGACCCAACCATCCTGACCCAGCCTGCACTGTTCCATGGGAAAGAAACCATCATCTTGTTCTCCAAACCCTGGACAGTGTGTTATTACAGCCGAGCCTGGTGAATGCTGCCCAGAGGACCTTAGCAAAGAAAGCTGAAGTCCTGTGGATCACATGAGGGAAGGCTTGAACGTTCTGAGTAGTCTTCGATTTTATAGATTAATAGTGTCAGAGACAGAACGGCTTGCTGAGGGGGTGCTGCTCTTCAACACATAAGCAATCACAACCCAGAGGAATTAGCTGCTCTTCCCAAAGACACTCGATGGCAAAGACCAGATTATAAACCAGAGCTCCCAGTTTCTACTCCAGGTTCTGTTCTTGGGACGGCAGGAAGGGAGGTGGAGAGAGTTGGAGGAGAGAGGTAAGGAAGGCTGCACTTGCATTTTTCGGCCACCTGAGGGCTGTGCTTGTCTCTGGTGCTTTAGGACACCTCAGAAAGAACTTTAATTCTTTTTTTTTTTCTTTTTCCTTTTTTTAAAGATTTTATTTATTTATTTGACACAGAGAGAGAGAGATCATGAGTAGGCAGAGAGGCAGGCGGAGAGAGGGGGGGAAGCAGGCTCCCTGCTGAGCAGAGAGCCCGATGCGGGGCTTGATCCCAGGACCCTGAGATCATGACCTGAGCCGAAGGCAGAAGCTTTAACCCACTGAGCCACCCAGGCGCCCAAGAACTTTAATTCTTTAGGCAAGTCTGCTCTCCCTTCCCGTGGCTGAGGACACTTCCGTCCTGCAATGATGCTTTGGGCTCTGTATCAGTTTAGAGGCACAGCAGGAAACGGGTAATAACTCAAACTGGGCAATTGTGAATAGTCCTCTTATTAAACTCCCCTCAAAGTTATGGTGGGATTTAGGAAACCAAGTAGGATGGTGCAGTGCCCTGGGGCCTGTGACGGTGGAAATCGTCACCCCTAAGTCTGAAGGGGTGTATTGATTTCCTATTGGTGCTGTAACAAATGGCCACAAATCTAGTAGTTGAAAACAGCACAATTTTATTCTCTTACAGTTCTGGGGGTCAAAAGTCTAAAATGGGTCTCACTGAACCTAACTCTAGTGTCATGTTTCTTTCTGGAGACTCTAAGAATAATTTCCTTGCATTTTGTAGTAGCTCTTTCTAGAAGCTGCCTGTACTCTTTGGTTCATAAGCCCCTTCCAACTTCAAAGCCAGCAATGGCTGGTCAAGTCTTTCTAATGATGCCATTTCTCCATTTCTGATTCTTCTGATCCCCTCCTCCACATTTAAAGGACCCTTGTGATTACATTGGCCCAAACTGGATAATTCAGGATAATATCCTTATTTGAAAGTTGGGTGGGCGCCTGGGTGGCTGAGTTGGTTAGGCGACTGCCTTCTGCTCAGGTTATGATCCCAGAGTCCCAGGATCGAGTCCCGCATCAGGTTCCCAGGTCCACGGGGAGTCTGCTTCTCCCTCTGACCTTCTCCCCTCTCATGCTCTCTCTACTCTCTCTCTCTCAAATAAATAAATAAAATCTTTAAAAAAAAAGAAAAGAAAAGAAAGTCGGGTGATTGGCAATCTTAATTCCATCTGCAACCTTAATTCTCGCCTTGTCATATAACCTAACATATTCACAGGTTCTGGAAATTAGGATGGGGACATCCTTGGGAGCCATTATTGTGCCTACCATAAAGGGACAAGGACATGAAACCGCTACCAGAACCCAGAGGAGGTAGCTGTGTGAGGTCATGTGACAGGAGTATGACCTTTGGTAGAGAACTGAGTCCTCTAAATTAGGAGTGGTAGATATCATCTGGCCAGCTTTCTACCTGGCCACAGGGGACCAGGAAGCAAAAAGATTTATTGCACTCGTTTGGTAATCAGTCCTGATTAGCATGAGGAACTAGGGTTGCTTCTACACAAGAGGATAGTAAAAAGAATTTCCAGGACTCAGGGCATTTATTTGGGCGTCTCTTAGTACTTCTATGTCCTATACTAAGCAGGGGAATCACAGCAACTGCAACCCACCAAAGCAGGGAAAATAAAGGGGCCAAAGGTCTGGGTTACTCTACCAGACAATCAACTTGGGCCAGCCTAAATGCTGTCAAGGGATGAGGGAAATTTAGAATGGGCGTGGAGGAGAGAGATAGTGAATATGGGTATGACCAGGGACCAGCTACAACAGCAAGGACTCTTGTTTCTGAATTCTTCCAGGAGTTTGCTACTGAGAACCACCTTGAGGGACTCTGTGACCAATTCGGACACAGACCTCCCTCTAGGTCAAGGACTAGGGCATCTTATACTCACCAAAAAATGAAATCTCTACGATCTAGTACAGAAGTCAATACAGTAAAAAGTGAGTGGATTGGGGTGGTAGGAGAGGTGGGGTATATCTGATGCAAATCTGTGTTCATCTTTAGATTTCCTCAGCACTGGCAGCCTCCGGGACTCTGCTGACACTACTAGAGGTTGACCATCACCCTCTCTGGGAACACGTGTTTCTTCACCTTGACTGCCGCTAGGCTGAACATCCACGAACCCAGAGTTCCTGGCTCCTCCCAAAACTTCTGGGCTCGGGTGAAATGCCTTACTGATTCTCACTATAGAAAAGGCCACGTGACAACACCTGAACTGTTGGGGAGTCAACTTTCTGCTGACTGAGGCTCTGCTAATGGAAAACAGGAGACGGGAGGGAGATTGCAGATAAATTCCCCTTCCTCCTCCTCCCCGTGGCCTACTCCAAAGTGCCATTTCTCCCTGCAGCCTGTTTGGAGCGGAACCATATGCCAACCAGACATGCTTGCTGAGTGACCTGCTGTGATCTTGGAGGCTTCTCGTGAAGTGTCAGCCAGAATGACAACGTACCATTTCACACTTCCTCCCGCCTTTCTTGCTTCGCTTCCCCTTTCCTCATCTTCGCTGCCCTGCTTGTGACTCCCAAGTGGAATGGTTAATTTTATGTGTCCATTTGTCTGGGCCATGGTGCCAAGATATGTGGTCATACCTTATTCTGAATGGTTCTGTGAGGGTGTTTTTTGGATGAGGTGAACATTTGGATCAATGAACTTTGAGTAAAGCACATCATCCTCCATATGTGGGTGGGCCTCGTCCAATCAACTGAAGGCCTGAAGAGAACAAAAGCTGACTTTCTCCAGGCCAGAGAGAATTCTGCGTCAGACAACCTTCGAATGTCAAATGTAGCATCAAGCTTTCCCTAGCCTCCAGCCTGCTGGCCCACCCTGCAAATTTTGGACTTGTCAGCCCCGTAATTGCAAGAGCCAATTCCTTAAAATAAATCACTTTCTATATAAATACACATCCTACTGGTTCTGTTTCTCTGGAGAACCTTGGCTAATAACATCAAGGAAGGCTCCGGCCCTTCCATCCTTGAGTCAGCCTGTTTTAGAGGGAATCAGTCCAGCCAAGCCAAGGTCCCTGCCTTTCATGGACCTGACACATCATCTCCATCCCCATGTGAATATTAAAACCAAGGCCCTAGACCCTAAGGGCCAAGCTCCAGGTCCATATTGACTGCCCTATTGTCTTCATCTTTCTTACCACACTGGCTTTGAGTTCCTTATTTCTCTCTGGGACTTGAGAATTTCCTATTATTTATTATATTCCTTTTTTTTTTTTTAAGATTTTATTTATTTATTTGACAGAGAGAGAGATCACAAGTAGGCAGAGAGGCAGGCAGAGAGAGGAGGAAGCAGGCTCCCTGCTGAGCAGAGAGCCCGATGCGGGGCTCGATCCCAGGACCCTGAGATCATGACCTGAGCCGAAGGCAGAGGCTTTAACCCACTGAGCCACCCAGGCGCCCCTATTCCTATTATTTTGTAATAAAATTTCTTTTTATTAATCTTCTTTATTTTATTTCTTAATGAATATTTTTAATATTATTATACACTATTCAGTATCTCTTCATATTTGTAGCAGGAGGATAGCCCTGTCTCTATACAGCACATTGACTGGATTTCCTCATGCAATTTGTCCTTATACATATGAAATTATCAAACAGTAACAAATTCTTCATATGTGTTTGTGAGGCTCATAATTTCCATCATACGGGGATTCGATTTCGCTGACCATTTCGCTAGTGTTGGATAGTTAGATTGATTTTCCTTTTTACTATTAAAATTCATTTTATGGTGAATATATTTATGGATAAAACCTTTCGGTATTTGGTATTATGCCCCTAGTATAGACTCCAAAAAGTAGAATCACCACATCAAAGACTACAAACATTTTAAAATCCAAATCACTCTCATCAATTATGCCTCCATGTGACTTCACTCTAGACATCTTGATTGAAGTTTGGCATCGATGCGTCTCTTCCGACTTTGATCTGTTCCTTGAGGTGAATTCTTTAGATAGCTACTCTCATTCACTAAAGATTTCTTTTTACTAGTTTAAATCTCAGAGGGCAGGCATCGGCAAGTTGTATCTTTCTGGTTATAAGGACACAGTTATGTTCATGAACAAAATATTTCTCATAGTCTTAACATAGCTTTTGTTTTAGATTACACCTTAACGTCACGATACGTGTGTGGATATTTCCCTTTTGCTTCCTAGAAAATACACATTGCAACAGCATGGTTAAGTGTCTGAGCTCTGGGGTCAGACCTGTCGGGATATAAATCATAACTCCACCGCTCACTTGCCTTGTCAGCTTTAGATATTTTATCTGTCAGACCGGAGTAACAATAGTACCTAACTCAAAAGGCTGCTATGAGAATGAATTGAGATAACAAATCTAAAGGCTTGGATACACACAAAAGAAGGCACACAATCAGCCCTCAGGAGTGTAGCTGTTATTAACAATCGGACTTCAGCTCCTCATGGACCCTCCCCGTGGCCTCTGGATCCCAGTGGCAGACAGTGGCCACGGGGAGCCTGGCTCTCCCCCCAGGGCTCGGTTTGTCATCCCCTCGTTTCTGTTTCTAACAGCACTTTACAGATGAACTAAGGGCAACATAATTATTTGTCTTATTCTATCTTCCTTTTAGACTTTAAAACAAATTGTTTTTTAGTTTTTTAAGAGTTAAAATATTACAGGGGCGCCTGGGTGGCTCAGTCGGTTGGGCATCTGACTCTTGGATTTGGTTCCTGTTATGATCTCAGGGTCCTGAGAGCGAGCTCTGCATCGGGCTCTGAGCTCAACATGGAATCTGCTTGAGATTCTTTCCCCTTCTGCTCCTCTCCCTGCTCTCTCTCTCTTTCTCCCTCTCAAATAAATAAATAAAATCTTTTTTATTATTGTTATTATTTATTTTTTTTAAGATTTTATTTATTTATTTGACAGAGAGAGATACAGCAAGAGAGGGAACACAAGCAGGGGGAGTGGGAGAGAGGGAGAAGTAGGTTTCCTGCTGAGCAGGGAGCCCGACGCAGGGCTCGATCCCAGGACCCCAGGACCATGACCTGAGCCAAAGGCAGACGCTTAACGACTGAGCCACCCAGGTGCCCCAAATCCTTTTTTTTTTTTTTTTAAGTTAAAACATTATAGATACCACTAAAGTCCCTTTTATCCCAGTTTTTTAATTGTGGTACAATACACATAAAACTTACCATCTTAACCATTTTTAAGTGTACAGTGCAGTGGTATTAAATACATTTATGATGTTGGGCAACCATCACCACCATCCATCTCCAGAACTCCTTTCATCTTGTAAAATTGAAACACTATGCCCATTAGACAACTCCCATCCCCCCTTACCCTGCCCCTGGCAACCAACATTCTACTTCCTGTCTCTATGAAATTGACTCCTCTAAGTACCTCATATAAGTGTAATCATACGGTATTTGTCTTTTTGTGACTGGCTTATCTCACTTAGCATGATGTCTTTAAGGTTCATCCATGTTATAGCACGTGTCAGAGTTTGCTTCCTTCTTAGGCTGAATAATATTCCATTGTATATACCTACTACATTGTGCTTATCCATCCACACTAAAGCTGCTTGGACAACACTCCTACTCTCCAACCCCTCTCCCTCACACCTAAGGTAATCACACTCATTATCTTAGTTTTTCCTTCC
The DNA here is from genome assembly GCA_028534135.1 of Potos flavus. NCBI lineage: Eukaryota > Metazoa > Chordata > Mammalia > Carnivora > Procyonidae > Potos > Potos flavus. The sequence continues at coordinate 63,035,301 of CM052896.1, forward strand.
AGACTTAAAAAAAATTTTTTTATTCAAATATTTGTACTCACAGAAAAAGCATGGAATATGTGAGGTGTTTTACATACTCCATATCAGACAACATGTAATATTTTGAATCCTGTACTTTTCACCTAATGTTTTTGCATTTATCCATGCTGATATATGTGGATCTAGTTACTCCATTTTCATACTGCATAATTTTCCATTTTATGTATATATTCCAAGTTTTATTTACTCACTCTCCTATTGATCCCTCGGATTCAAGCCCAGTAGCTTTTGATGGCTTTCTGATACTTTAAAAATACATTAAAAATAATTTGTCCAGTCTTTTTCAGTCCAGAGGGAGAGCTGGTTCTGGCTTTGTTTATAGCTCTTCACTCTGCAAACCAAATATTCAAGAATATATCCACAGAATTCTTTACAGTGTCAAGTTCCAGATAAAACGTCAATAAAATTTTCCACCAGAGAGAGAGAAAATCAACTATAGTCTCTGACTTCAGTAAAATTAGAAATACAAATAACTAATTTTATTTTTTTAAGATTTTATTTATTTATTTGAGAGAGAGAGAGAACATGAGCAAGGGGAGGGGCAGAGGGAGAAGCAGACTCCCCAGTGAGCACAGAGCCAGACACAAGTCTCGATCTCAGAACCCCAAGATGACGACCTAAGCAGAAGTCAGATGCTTAACCGACAGAGCCACCCAGGTGCCCCAGAAATAACTGACTTTAATGAGCACTTAGTAAGTACCAGGCACAAATCTAGATGCTTTAAATGTATTAAGCTACTAAATCTCATTTAATCAGCACAATAACCCCATGAAGTAGGAATAGTATTATTACCATACACAAATGAGAAAAAGGCAATGAAATGACTTGCCCAAGTTCTCATAGGGCTTTTGTGGTGGAAGAAGGATTCAAAACAGAGCAGCGGTCTGATTCCATGGTGCTTAATCATTTCATGATAATACTATATTGAAAGTAGAATTTAAAAAAGATAGAATACTTGAAAATTAAAAGTCAAAGGGAGAATAAGCGAATTGGAAGACACTCTAGAAGATTCTGTAGTATGGGGAAGCAAAAAGAAAAAAAAAAAAAAGACAAAAGTAGACCGAAAGCCTCGAAATACTTCTACTGGACAACTAGAAGCCTAACTTTACCAAATGAAAGTAAACCAAGAGGGAATATGTAGGAAGCGAGAAGCAATAGTAAATGTAAAACATTTTCATAAATGTAATTCTGAACTGGCAATGAATTTCTTATTAACATAGTTGGTGTGTTATTTTGAAAGTGAAACGAAATCTTGAAACAAGTGGTATCCAAAATAGGGTGCATGTGCCCCAGAGGGTCAACAAAACGATCTCTTTGTGCCCAGAAAGAAAACATCAGGATTTGTCATCTTTACATTAGATTGATCTATTTTTATCTTTTTGTATATATTTTGTAATTTATATAATATGTTGGAAAGTGATGCATGTCTATAATTTATAAATGAATGAATAAATAAATATTACAGATGGATGCTCAATGTTTATTCATTGGATATTTGAAAATTTTGGGCACCATTTCTAGACAAAATAACAAACGAGACTGGGTTGGGGTTTATTCAGTGGGAAATAAAAGTATGCTAATCTGGGAGATCTCTTTTGTGAAAGAATGGAAATACTGAAAAAATATAGAATTTATTAGAAAATTTTATGGCTATATGTCTGTTGAAATTTAAGGATACTGGCTCAGTCAGTTAAGCATCTGCCTTCGGCTCAGGTCATGATCCCAGGGTCCTGGGATCCTGGAATTCTGGGATCCAGCCCCGAATCAGGCTCCCTGCTGATTCTCCCTCTCCCTCTGCCACTCCCCCTACTTGTGCGCGCGCGCTCTCTCTCTGTCAAATACAGAAAATTCTTTTAAAAAAGTCTTTGCACATGGAATGAAGTTAAGGATCCCTAGATGAGATCACCCTCAATTATCTGGCTAGGCCCTAAATCCAAATCCAATGCTAAGTGTCAGACACACGAGGGGAGGACTGCCGCTCAGAGGAAGACAGAGGCAGAGATTGGAGAGATGCAGCTGCAAGACTAGGAATGCCAACAGCCACAGAGGCTGGCTGAGGAAAGGGATGGACTGTGCTCCAGAGCTTCAGGAGGGAACTTGGCCCTGCCAACACCTGCATTCCAGACTTGTGGCCTCCAGATCTATGACAAAACAGTTTCCGGAGTTTTTGAAGTTCACCCCTTTGTAATAATTTGTCATAGCAGCCTTAGTAAGCTAATATAGATGATAAACAGAAAACACAGTAACATCTGGTAGAAATAAGTCCACATTTATTGATCATTGCAAGCAGGTAAACGAATCTATTCAGACTAGCAGATTGGATTAAACAAAGCAATACAAAATCCAGTTATAGGCTGATGACAAGAGGCGGAGGGGGAAAAAGTGGTTGAAAAGGTTGTAAATATAAGGATGGAGAAGATAGAGTGGCCAATTATTAACTGAAGAAAGTTGGAGCAGCAATATTTGGTCAGACCATGTGAAATTTAAGACAATAAAGAACTAGTGAGAATAAAAAGCTCCCATACATAATTACCCAGGGAAGACTCTACCAAGGGGGCTTTATTTATGTGTAAGTAAAGTTAAAATAGAAAGTAACAAGCTGGAGGAAAGTAGGCTAGGCTAAGGCCTTATTTTTCTAATGCATAAAGAACCTCTACAAATCAATAAGAAAAAGACAAAAACTCTTAGGAAAAAAACGGGCCAGGGATACGAATAGATGTTCCCAGAAAATGTTCAATTGCAGCAGAAAGAAATGGAGTTTTAAACTATGCTGAAATACCATTTTTATCTAAACAACTCATTTATTTAAAAATGTTTATTATTAAAGTACAGTTGACATATAATGTCCTATTAGTTTCCTGTGTACAACATCGTGACTTGATGATTCTGTACATTATACACGCTCACCACGGAAAGAGTGGTCACTTTTCTGCCACCATACTATGTCATTAGAATATTATTGACTATATTCTCTATGCTGTACTTCTCATCACCATGACTTACTTTGTAACTGGAAGTTTGTACCGCTTGATCATCTTTCCCATTTTAAAATTATCCAATTGGTAAAGATCCAATATGTTGATTGAACCCTGGGTTAGCTGGTGGTTAGGGTGTGATGAAACAGGCCCTCTCACACATTGTAAGCAGCAGTGGAAATCCACAGAACGTCGGACAATTTGGCAATTTGGCAACATGGAATAAAATCACACAAGCATATTCCTTTTAACCTACCAACTTCATTTCTAATTTATCTACAGATACAAACAAAACAATGTATGAAAGAAGCTATTAATTATACTACTATTTATAAAAGCAAAAGATTGATTACAATTCAGTGAACAGTCATAAAATACAAATGCTGTGTGCAACTATTAAAAAGAATGAGGCTTCTCAGTATGCAGTGATTCATAATCATCTCCAAAATATATTATTAAATGAAGGGCAGGACAGCGTGCACAATATGCTGCTCTTTTATAAGAAGGAGTTACAACTACACAAGTACGATTTATATGTAGTTGTTCATACATGCACAAAATCTTGCTGGAAGGATGGGTAAAAAGACAACTAGTAACACTGGTTGCCACTGGAGGGGAACTGAGAGGATGGTGGAGTGGAATGGGAGGGAGATTGAAACCAACAAACCAAACAACTCCTACCTGAGACCAAAACACCACCACCATCCTCTCATCTCCACAGAAAGAAAAGAAACTAGGGGCGCCTGGGTGGCTCAGTGGGTTAAGCCTCTGCCTTCGGCTCAGGTCATGATCTCAGTGTCCTGGGATCGAGCCCCTCGAGCCCTGAATCGGGCTCTCTGCTCAGCAGGGAGCCTGCTTCCCCCTTTCTCACTGTCTGCCTCTCTGCCTACTTGTGATCTCTCTCTGTCAAATAAATAAATAAAATCTTAAGAAAAAAAAGAAAGAAAGAAAGAAAGAAAAGAAACTATATAGATAATTGGCAATATTAAGAGCTGGGTCTTTTAAAATGACTAATAAGGGGCGCCTGGGTGGCTCATTTGGTTAAGCATCTGCCTTTTGCTCAGGTCATGATCTCAGGGTCCTGGGATTGAGTCCTGCATCAGTCTCCTTGCTCAGCAGGGAGTCTACTTCTCCCTCTCCCTCTGCCTCCCCCCACCTTTGCACCCACCCCTCCCACCCTCCCTCCGCCCCCATTCATTCTCGCACATGCTCTCTCTCTCTTGCTCAAGTAAAAAGATCTGGAAAAAAAATAATAAAATTACTTACAGAATAGACAAACTGGGGGCGGGAAGCTGATCAAAGAAAAGAGAGAATGTACAAATAATATTTGGTGAGATATGCCCATTCTTGGTTACCCCCCACCCCCCCCCCCGCCCCATTATGTGTCAAGGCTGTGGATGACTTCCATGTCATCTAGAACGGGGTAAGACATAGGCCTTCTTCCCAGGCCAAGCTCTCAAGAGAAGGCAGGAATCCCCTCATCTCATCATCCCACAGAGGCATGCCAGGGATTGTCAGGCCCCCAGTGTGCGCCTGCTTCCCAGTGAGGGTCCTCGTCCCCTTGTAACCTTCCTTTCCTTCTGAAAAGTGCAAATGTAGGAGCAACCTTATCAGTGAGAGAACAAACATACTGTTTGGCATCAGGAAAACTTGAAAAAGTAAAAAATTATTAGAGAAAACAAAAGAATAATTAATCAAACTCTGTCTTCCTGCCCCCTCTCAATAAAAATACCAGGACAAGATAGTTTTAGAGATGTGTTTTATCAACTAGAAATGGATCATTTTTAAAAATCCAGACTGTTTTGGAGGAGAGACAGAGATAGGGGGCAAGAGGGGGAGAGACAGAGGGGGGGATGATGATACTCATTTATATCCCCCCAATTTTGATATATTTGTTTTCATTTTAATTTGATTAAAATATTTTCTAATTTCTCTTGTAAATCACTGTTGATGTCTGGATATTTAGCAGTGCATTTTTTCACTTCCAGATGTTTAGAGATTTCCCAAATACCTTTGTTATTTACTTCTAGTTTCACCCCATCGAGACCAGAGGACATACTTGTAATATTTCAATCTCGTTCAAAGTGTTGGGGTTTGTTTGCTGGGCCAGGATATGGTCTATCAGGATGAATATTTCATGTGTGCTTGGGAAAAACAAGGTATATTCTGCTCTTGTCGAGTGGAATGTTCTATACATGTCAGTTAGGTCAAGCTGGTGGATAGTATTGTTCAGGTTTTTCGTATCCTCATTGATTTTCCGTTTACGTCTCTATCAATTACTGAGAGAGGAGTGTTGAAGTCTTCAACTACAAATGCAGATTATCCTGTTTCTCCTTCTAATTCTAACCATTTTTGCTTTATCTATTTTGAAGTTCTGTTTTTAGATGTATACGCTTAGGATAGTTACATCTTCTTGCTAATGTGATCCCTTTTTCATTATGTAATGTTCCTCTTTATCCCTGGCAATAGTCTTTGTTCTGAAGTGTACTTTTTTTTTTCGTACTAATATAGCTCCTCCAGCTTTCTTTTGAGCAGTGCTTGCATGGTCTCCCTTTTCCATCTTTTAACTTTTAAACCCTTTCTTTCTTCATTTGCAGAGTGAGTTTCTGGTAGACCATGTATTAGCTGGGTCATGTTTTGTATCTAATCTGACAATCTTTGCTTTTTAATTGGGGGTTCTCTCTGCCCCTGTCTTTTTCACCAGCACTTGGTAGAAGCCTTTGGAAGAGAGCTTATGAGTGAGTTCAGACTCTCTTGTGTCTGGGTGTCCATGGTTCCAAACCAGTGGTTCTCAATCAGGGGCATTTTGCCTCCAAAGGGATATTTGGTAATGTCTGAAGGCATTTTTGATGATCACAACGGGGGTGGGTGGGTGACGGGAGGGTTGGGTACTACTGGCATCAAGTAGGAAGACACCAAGAACACTGTTAAATATTCTACAATGCCTGGGACAGCCTTTCACAACAAATAATTATCCTGCCCAAAATGTTAATAGGGGTAACGCTGAGAAATTCTGTTCTAAACTGCATGTTAGCCCACACTCGGTCTTAAAGAATTCATTAAAATTTTAGCTGCTTTCCTCCTACCCACTTTTATGGCAACCTCTTCCTCCCCTACTTTGACAAAAGTGAAACAGTTCATGTGTCCTATTTTTCCTTCGCTGGTCTTCTCAGTGTTCAACATTCAGCTCTCATGGTTGCCTCAGCTTTCTTTCTTTCTTTTTCTTTTTTTTTTTTTTAAAGATTTTATTTATTTATTTGACAGGGAGAGAGAGAGAGAGATCACAAGTAGGTAGAGAGGCAGGCAGAGAGAGAGGAGGAAGCAGGCTCCCCGCTGAGGAGAGAGACTGATGGAGAAAGCTCCATCCCAGGACCCTGGAATCATGACCTGAGCCGAAGACAGAGGCTTTAACCCACTGAGCCACCCAGGCGCCCCTGCCTCAGCTTTCTGATGGGGTCTAGGAAAGTTATGATTCTGTATCTTATCTATATTTTTTTTCATTGCTAGGGTGGGAGTTGATATTTTCTCATAGTTTTGTACATTCTAAGAGGAAGCTAAACTTCCATTCGGTTTTTAAATAATCAATTCTAAACCAGGAAAAGGCCAATTATCGACCAATCTCAACAAGGAACATGGATGCAAAAGTTCCCAAGTGGTAGTGGTAGTATGCACATAATAGAAATTTTTTTTTTAAGAAATTTATACACAAAATAAAAATTTATATACAAATAGAAATTTATCTCATTTGGTGTTCAGTGATAAAAGGGTTAACCATTCATTCCATTGTTTTCTGCAGATAAGTCTTTTCTTCATACTGAAATCTGATGGCAATTAAATTCTGATATTTTTTCCAGCTACTGTATGAAAAGGATGCTGGAGGCCATCACTATACAGCATACTGCAACATAAGGACTCTTTTATTCACCAATTCTGGTGCAGTGCTATATACAAAATAAATCACGGCCATGCAGAGTTTATCCCAAGAGCACAAGGATGTTCACCAGCAGAAAATCTATCACTGTAATCCAGTTCCTTAAGAGATCAAAGGAGCAGTCCATATGATCATCTCAATAGAAGCAAAAAAAAATTTTCCTATAAAATTTAAAATCTATTCAGGATTAAAAAAAAGCAACTCTTAGGAAACTAGGACTAGAAGGGAATTTTCTTAACCCAATATAGAATCCTACCAAACATCTATAAAAAATAGCTTTTAAAAGTGAATCCTAACTATATTCCCATGGGGCTCAGTAATAAGAAAAGGATGCCTGCAGCACTCCTACTATTCAATCTTATACTGGAGGTTTTAATCAATACAATAAAATACCAGGAGGAGATAAGATGTAAGAATTCATAAGGATGAGAAAAACTCAATATCCGTCAATGCATAGAATCTATTACAAGATATTAGAACTAATAAGATAAGTCAGTGATTTGCTAGCTATAAGTTCAACATGCAAAATCAGTAATGTTGTCCTACAACATAACAACCAGTTAAAAATGTTAGAGAGAAAAGGGTACCATTCATAAAATCTATCATATATCTAAGAATAAAAATAACATAGAGTTTGCTCTATCTTTACAGAGAAACATATAAACTACTTTGGAAGAGCGAAACGAAGATCTGAGTAAGTGGAGAGATCTCCTACATGTGAGGAGGCTCAACAACATGAAGATGCCTGTTTGTTCCCATTTTAATCTATGAGGTCAATGTGATTCTGATCCAAATTTTAATAGTTTGTTTTGTTTCTTAGTGCAACTCATATGGAAGAATGAAACTTTAAGAATAGCAAAAACAATTTTGATGAAAAAAAAAGATGGGGTTACTTGCCTTATCATATATTAAAACTTATTAAAATGCTTTGGTAAATAAAAGAGACAAATAGACCAATAGAACAGATAGAGAGCCCAAAAACAAACTTTCACATGGATAGAAGTTTCAGAGATAACAGAAGTGAGATTATACAAGCCAAAGGAGGAAAGGAAGGACTAGTCAATAAATACTAATGGCATGACTGGTTTTTGACATAAAAATAAATTAGCTCTCGTGGCTCAGTTGGTTAAGCATCTGCCTTTGGCTCAGGTCATGATCCCAGGGTCCTGGGATGGAGCCCCAAGTTGGGCTCCCTGCTCAGTGAGGAGTCTGTTTCTTCCTCTCCCTCTGTCCCTCCCCCAGCTTGTTCTCTCTTTCTCTCTCCCTCAAATAAAATATAATCTTTAAAAAATAGAAAATAAAAAAATAAATCAGATCCCTACTTCAAACCATATACAAAAATAAATTGAAGTTGAATTAAAAACTACATTTGAAAATGCAAAGCTGTTAAACTTTTAAGAAAAATAATTTGTCCATTTTTTCACTCATTCAACAAATATTTACTGAGCTTCTGTTATATACTAGCCTAGTACTATATACCTACCCTAGTATCTAGTACCTAGCAGTGAATAAATAAAGTCGAGGGGCGCCTGGGTGGCTCAGTCGTTGGGTGTCTGCCTTCGGCTCAGGTCATGATCCCAGGGTCCTGGGATCGAGCCCCATATCGGGCTCCCTGCTCGGCGGGAAGCCTGCTTCTCCCTCTCCCACTCCCCTTGCTTGTATTCCCTCTCTCGCTGTCTCTGTCCCTGTCAAATAAATAAAATCTTTAAAAAAACAAAAAAAACAAAAAAAAAACAAAAGTCGATGTTCTTGCGATGGTTTGCATTCCCAAAAAACAAATAGATACATGTCAGGTGATGGTAAGTGCCATGGAGAAAAAAGAAAGCAGGATAAGGGGATAGAGAATAGAGTGGGGCTGCTATTTTATAGGGGTGGCTGAGGAAGGCCATCCTGATAAGGTGAGTTTGGCATGTAGATATCCAGGCGAAGAAATTTTTAGGCAGGGGTCGCCAGGGTGGCTCAGTCATTAGGCGTCTGCCTTCGGCTCGGGTCATGATCCCAGGGTCCTGGGATCGAGCCCTACTTCAGGCTCCCTGCTCAGCAGGGGCCTGATTCTCCCTCTCCCTCTGCCCCTGGTTGTGTTCCCTCTCTCACTGTATATCTCTCTGTCAAATAAATAAATAAAATCTTAAAAAAAAAGAAAGAAAGAAATTTTTAGGTAGAATGACCCACCTGAGCAGTGGCCCTGAAGCAGGGGTATACCTGGTCATTGAGGAACAAGAGGGCCAGTGTGTCTCGAGGAGGTGGGGGGAAAGAGTGAAAGAAGAGAAGGTAAAAAGAGGAAGTAGGGGGACAGGGTATGCAGCGCCTGGAAGGCCATTGACAAGGACACCTGAAGGGTGTGGGGAATCACTGGAGGTTTTGAGCTAAGGAATGATAAGATACAGGTAACTGTTTATAAGGATTACTCTAGCTACTGTGTGGGAAGTGGACTGGAGAGGGGTAAGTGTGAAAGGGACAGGATGCCATTCTAATAGTGCAGGCAAGAGACAATGACTTGTCTCTGGATGATGGTGGTGGAGGTAGTAAGAAGTGCATGTGTTCTGACGTATTTTGGAGGTAGAGCAGATATAATTTGCCTACATTAGATGGGAGAGAAGGCGAGAGGTCAAAGTGTAGAGATTCCAAGGCCCGCCCGACTGGGTTAACGGTGGTGCTTTTTAATTAGATCGTGAACCCTGTAGAAGGAGTAGGCTTGTGGGAGAGCATGAAGAACCTGGTTTTAAACATCTTAAATTAGAGATGCTTATCGGACATCAAGTATAAGCATCAAATAGTAGGCTAACTACTATATGAGTCTGGAGTTCAGGCAAGAACGTGAAGCCACAGATGTCAATTTGAGAGAGCCAGTCTATAGATGATGTATGAAACCACAGGCTGGGTGACATCCCCGAATAAATTAATGTTCATAGAGGAAAGGAGGTCCCCGGGGTGCTCCAGTTTTAGATCTGGAAAGGAAGAGAAGGAACCAGTAAAGGAGAATTCAATGGGATTTGAAGAGAACCAAAGAGAAGGAGGTTTCTCAAGAAGGAGGGCGCAATTATGTCAGATGCTGCTGAGAGGCTGAGTAAGATGAAGACCAGGCATTTATCATTAGATTTGGCAAAGTGGAGGTCATCCACAGCCTTGCTGATCGTTTCAGCGAGGGTTGGTGATGAAAGCCTATTGGGCTTCGTTTCAAGAAAGGACAGAAGAGCAAGGGGAGAGGATGAGTACAGATGATCTTTTTGAGGAGTTTTCTTGTAGAGGGAGGAGGGGAATGGGATGGGAGTCGAGGGGGACAAGTATTAAGGGAGTTTTGAGTTTTGTTTTTATTTCTTTTAACATAGGAGATATATAAAGTATATGCTGATGGGAATGATCTAGTACAGACAGTATCTTTGAGGAAGTGAGAAGGAATGGGACCCAGAGCAAAAGTGGAGGTGTTGGCTTTGCATGGGAGCACTGACACTTTATCTGCTGTAACAGAAGGGAAAGCAGAGAATACTTTTTAGATCGGTAATACTTTTTAGAGTACTTCTATATGCTCCATACAATCAGAAGTAAGGTCATTAGCTAAAAGTGAGGATGTGGAAGGCTTTGGAAATTTGAGGGAAGAGGAGAGGTTATAAAGTGATTGTCTATAAGAATATGAGAGAGTGAATCAGTTAGGTAAGTGGAACTGAAGGACTGAAGGACAGCCCTGAAGATCCTCCTAAGGTTAGTGGTCATGAATATCATCGTGCTTGCGTGTTTTTCCCTACAAACATCATTTGCTGATGTGCTATTGGGGAGTGAATGGAGAGTTATATTTATTTGGTGTTGGGGTTCTTCCAGAAAAGTTCAAGGGAGAAAAAGAAGAGCAAGAGAACAACCACACATACAAAGAAGTGACTATAATGATGGAATGTGGATTCTAAGCCAGATGGGGAGGGGGTAAGGACTCGAAGGGGTATAGGATATTAAAAACTGGCAGGTCAATAGAAAACAGGTTCTGTTAGAGTTGAAGAATTATTGAAGTCAGGCTATTGGAGGCAGTGTGTTGAAACCTAAGGATTGAACACGGGGATGCTTGTCATTAAGAGAAAGGAGGGAATGTGATTATTGGTAACTGGCAAGGTCTCAGGCATGACTGGAAGCAGATGACTTGGGAAAGTGTGAAGACAGGATCCCTGGGAGTGAGGGGGCCAGGAACCAAGAAAATCATCCTTGTGATCCTTTGAAATCCCCAGTAACTGAGTACTGGGAAGGGAGACAATGAACCAGGTGCTAAAATCTTCAAAGAATGAAGAGTGATAACCTGGAGGTCAGATGACTGCAAAAAGTATGGGTAAAGGCAGTAGTACACTAAAATTCACACTCAGAATATGCAAATAACCCTTAAAAATCAATGAGAAACAGACAAACAACCCAATAAATAGTGGACAGAGAATGAACAGCCCATTAATATACAGAAGAGGAACCCTGAATGGCCGTCAAACGTGTAAAGAGGACCAACTGCTTGTGTAATCAGGAAAATGCAAACTACAATGAGATGCTATCTTACATCTACGAGGATGACGAAAGTGGAAATGTCTGAGAGCACAAGCATTAAGAATGACATGGAGAAATAGGCGCTCTCCTAGGAGTGTAAATTGGTACAACAGCGTGGGAAAACAAATTTGGTAATATATAGTAAAGATCAAGATGTGTGTGTCCTTTAACCCAGCCTCCTCCTTCCAATATACTCTACGGGAGAGCTCACACATGTGTGGTGCAACGAAATGTGCACAGGACATTTACGGCAGCATTTTAGGTGATAGATAAAAATTAAAGCAACCCAAATGTCCACCAGCATGAAAATGGATACTTATGTGTGCTCATACGGTGGGAACACTCTGTTCTGTGCAGTGAAAGTGAATGGACTAGAGATGCACATGTTGCGGTTCAATTCCAAAAATATAAAGTTGATGAAAACCAGTAAACTGTAGTGTGGTAGGTACAGCATGGTAATACCATTTTTGATAAAGCACAAAAATAAGCCAAACAATACCCATGATTTATGAATGTAAGTGTAATAAAAATATAAAAATATGGGTGCCTGGGTGGCTCAGTTGGTTGCACATCTGCCTTTGGCTCAGGTCATCATGCCAGGGTCCTGGGATGGAGCCCCGCATCAGGCTCCCTGCTCAATGGGGAGTCTGCTTCTCCCTCTAGTCTTCCCTCTTGCTAGTGTTTTCTCTGTCTGTCTCAAATAAATAAATAAAATCTTTAAAAAATAAAAGACAATAAATAAAATGTAAAAACGTGGACAAGAAGGACATACACAACTTTAGGACAGTGGCCCTCCTCTGGGGAGAGTGCGGAGAGGGCAGTAGGATCTTGGAGAGGCACAAAAGGGGGTTTCTACTCAATTTGTAATGTTTTACTTAAAAAATATGAGATAAGGCAAAATGTTAATATTTGTGAAATGTGGGTGTTGGCTGCATGACCCTGTTCTTTGCCATTTGTTTGGAATATTTCACAATAGAAAAAAATCCATGGCATATGTAAGATGACAGCACTTTCAGAGATCAGATAAACACACTTTTAAGGCTCATGTAATCCCACTGTTCAGTGTCAGTCTGTCAATTTGTAAGTACTTCTGGAACACCTAAAAACTGCATAATAGTGCCCTCAGTATCAGGACAGCTGCAGAGGATGAGTAGAATTTCCAAACAGATGTCAGAAATATGAACGTGCCACTCATAGAAACATATAATTCATCATGACAAATGTGCATCAAGAGGAGATGGTACTGGGAGCTTAGTCTAGAATGGGCTGAAATTGACAAAAACTTCCTAAAATATTTCTCTGTGGCCATAGCTCTCCAGTGCTCCAATCTGTGACTCTCCATCCCCCCCCCCTCCCCAGGCTCTCTCTAGGCCATAAGGGCATTTGGAAACCTGCCTCTCCTTCTCCTATGTGATATATAAATGTTTATTTAACACATAGAAATGTATAGATTCCTGTCAAGCTCGTGCGTGCATACGCACACAGACCAGGTACCATGCGCTCCCTTTCCTGGGTCCTCTTCCTCTTACTGCAATCATTACCTCATGCCCCTCTGTCTGCACTCTCCTGGGAAGGTGAACCCCTCTCTTCTTTCAGGACCTTTTGCTACTGGGAACCTAACTGGGGAGGCAGAAGCTTGCCTTGGGAGGGGTTATTCAGGGATATTACACGTGATCCTAAGGATAGCACATTTTGCTTAAATGTTTTCATGACTCAAAAAGGAGCTAGGGACTGTGGTGGGCAGGGAACAGGGTGAGCTTAAGGGGAGTGTCCTGAAAGACAAGAAGAAATGGGACGAAGCTCTTATATAGCAGAATACTCAGGGTGATCAGAAGTTTCATGATTGCTACAGCGCCAGGCTTCTGTTCAAGGATCAGAGAAAAGCACCTGAGTTCATCAGCCCCAGGTAGGCTTGTCTATTTCCTCCACTGATACCGCTGGGGACAAAGGGCTATAGAGACTGGAGAGGCCAGAGTCCTCTAGAAGGACTAGAGGCCAGAGCCTCTTCTAAGCACAGTCCCTGCTCTGCAAGGCTTAAGATTGGCCAAGTTGCGGGGTGTGGTGGTCCTTAACTGAGGAAGTGCTAACCTCCTTATTTCTTATGTACCAGAGATTATCAGTTCAAATCCCTGCTGGTAGTAAGTATCAGCCATGCCAGAAGCACCATGGGGCCAACTGTCCCCACCCTCAAAGAGCATGCCAGGGGGGCTCTTCCAGGGCTAGGTGTGGGAGGGAGGAGAGGGCTCCATCTGAGCCCTCCTGTGAATCCCGGCCCCCTGGAAGTGTGTCTAGATGTTTCCACAATGTAATCAGAGCATATTATTTCAGAAAATTTAAGAACAGTCCAATTTTCATTCAAGTTACCTAAATTCTCTAAATGTACAGCTAACTTAAAGTTACAAAATTTTAGTAGCAGATTTTTACTAGTCACAGCTTTAATAATCATGCCAAATTCTTCGAGGATTCTCAAAATCCTCTAAGGTATAGTTGGTAAAAAAATTTTTTTTTAAATTAACTTTTTATTTTGGAATAATTTTAGATTTGCCAAAAAGTTGCAAAGCTAGTACACAGAGTGCCTGTACACTCTTCATTTGGTTTCCTCTAATGTTAACATTTTACATAAAACAATGGCACATTCATCCAAACTAAGAAATGAACACTGGTACAATATCACACTAAACTACCTGCTTTATTCAAAAACTCCAATTTTTCCACTAATTTTTTCACTGTGCCTGGATCCAATTCAGGATGCCTTATTGTATTTAATCCTCCTGTCTCCTTAGTCCTCTCCTATCCCAGACACTTCCTCAGTCTTGTTTTTCATGACCTTAACAGTTTTGAAAAGTATTGGTCAAGACATTGTAGAATGTACCTCAGTTTGGGTTGATCTAATTGGGCTGGGATGCTGGGCTTGGGAGAATACCCTGGAGGTGCAGTACCCTTCATATCTCATCATATCAGGGCATCCATGACAGCACATGACTTATATGGCGATGTGAACCTTGATCACTTGGTTAGGGCAGTGTCTGCTGGGTTTCTCCACTGTGAAGTTACTATTGTTCCTTTTCTACACTCGATTCTTTGGAAGCAAGGCTCCAAGTCCAGCCTACCCTCAGGGTGGGGAAGAGGGATTCCTCTCCAGCTCATGCAAAGAAAATATTATTTGTAATTCTTCTAGAAAGAAGGCTTATTTCTTCCTCATCACTTAGTTATTGATTTAGTCATTTTTCTGGTACAGTAGGGACACATGCATATTTATTTTATAGGTTAGATTAAAATTCAATACTACGTTATTTATTTTGTTGCTCATTTGTTTCAACTTTGGCCATTGGGAACTCTTTCAGTTTGGTTCCTTTGTCCTTTGACACCCTTCCTTCCTTTCTTTTTTCTTTCCTTTTGTTTGTTTCTTTTTTCTTCTTCTTATTTAAAGAAAAAAAATTTTTTTTTGCAATTGTTTACTTTTTGGCAGTACACGATGTCCCAGGTTCCTCTTGTATTTTTCCTGCTCCAGCCCTAGAAGCAGCCATTTCTCCAAGTAGGAACTGGGTATTTTAAAATGGTAGACTTTTTTTTTTTTTTTTGAAGATTTTATTTATTTATTTGACAGAGAGAGAGATCACAAGTGGGCAGAGAGGCAGGCAGAGAGAGAGGGGGAAGCAGGCTCCCCGCTGAGCAGAGAGCCCGATGCGGGGCTCGATCCCAGGACCCCGAGATCATGACCTGAGCCGAAGGCAGAGGCTTTAACCCACTGAGCCACCCAGGCGCCCAAAATGGTAGACTTTTAAACATCAAAGCAATGTATACTTTTTATAGAAAATTTGGGACGTAATTAAGAGTAAAAATTCAAGGTAAAAAAAATCACAGTCCCACGACCAAAGGAAAACCCCCCATTAGAATTTGGTGTATTTCTTTTCCATTCACTTGTTGATGTTCTTTGTTTTCAGTTTCATTATTTCTGCTTTTATTTATTTGTATTTATTTCTTTTGCTTATGTTTATGTATCTTTTATTCTTTCCACTTTGGGTTTATTGGTATTTTTCTTTTACTAACTTTTTTAGTTGAAAACTCATGCCATTATTTTCCACTATTTGCTTTCTGAAAAATTGTACTTTGTCCTCCGACTAATGCTTTGACCATATTCAGTAAGGTTTTGTTCTTCTGCAAAGTGCTCGCGTTGTTGTTAATTTCTAAATAGTGATTTAATGATTTGATTTCCTCTTCCAAAAGTTATTTTATAAGGGAACTTAAAATTTCTCTGTATATGATATTTTGGGGAGTCTATACTTTCACATTAACTTCTGTATTTATTCTCTCTGTATTAGAGAAAATTCTCTATATTTTCTTACTTACATCTTGTCTATTGAAATGTGATTTTAGAAAAGTATGTGTTGGGGCGCCTGGGTGGCTCAGTGGGCTAAAGCCTCTGCCTTTGGCTCAGGTCATGATCTCAGGGTGCTTGAATGAGTTCCGCATCGGGCTCTCTGCTCAGCAGGGAGCCTGCCTCCCCCTCCCCTTGCCTGCCTCTCTGCCTATTTGTGATCTTTCTCTGTCAAATAAATAAATAAAATCTTTAAAAAAAAAAGAAAGGTATGTGCTACTATTACCCCACTAACTTTGTGGATTTGTCAACTTCAAGCTTACATGTTAAGTACATAAAAGTTAATAACTGTTATAATTTTTGTTTTCTATATATTTTATTACTATCAATTATTAATCATTTTCCATCTTAAGGCTTTTTGTCTCAAATTATAGTTTATCTAATTATACTATTGTCATATTTGTTTGCCTTTTAATATTTGCCTGCTATGTCATCTATTCCTTTTTTTTTAGATTTATTTATTTATTTTAGAGACAGAGCATGTGTGAATGGGGGGAGGGGCAGGGAGAGAATCTCAAGCAGACTCCCCACTGAGCATGGAGCCCCATGTGGACTGGATCTCACGACCCTGAGATCATGATCTGAGCCAAAACCAAGAGTTGTATGCTTAGTCAACTGAGCCACCCAGGCTCCCCTTATCTATTCCTTTATTGACAATCTTTCTATGCCATTTTGTTCTAGTTATATCTCTTGTGAACTATATTTAGCTGGGCTTTAAAAAGATTTAATTTGAGAAACTCCATCTTTTAATAGGTAAATTTAACCCATGCTCATTTATTGTGAACATTCACATACATTTGGACTTATTCCTAAAATCTTGTTTTGTGCTCTTCACAATGCTTTTTTTTTTTTTTCTTTTTTCATTCCTTTTATTGGGTTAATCCAAATTGCTTCTGGCCTTGTTATGATTACCTTCTCAGCACTGATGCTTTTTCTCAAGAGGTGCTTGGCACGAAATAAGTCAATCAGTGAACGACAAGTATCATATGATCTCACTGATATGAGGAATTTGAGAAAAAAGACAGAGGATCATAGGGGAAGAGAGGGAAAAATGAAACAAGATGAAACCAGAGAGGGAGACAAACCATAAGAGACTCAAAATCTCAGGAAACAAACTGAGGGTTGCTGGAGGGGAGGGTGGGTGGGAAGGATGGGATTTCTGGGACATGGACATTGGGGAGGGTATGTGCTATGGTGAATGCTGTGAATTGTGTAAGACTGATGAATTACAGACCTGTACCCCTGAAACAAATAATACATTATATGTTAATAAAAAAAAAAAAGAGGTGCTTGGCAAAATGGCAATGATTTGGAGAAGAGATCCAATGGCTTGGCTCCTCCAAATGCAAGTACCTCTGTCCTGACAATTGCTCAGGCCCCTCCTACGCCTTCTGTCTGTTGCCTTTGAGCTTGGAGCACCTGCAGCTGCTCCTGCCTTTTACTACTGTCCTCCCCTGAAGGCAAGTTGGACTGTGATTTTCACTTGCAAGGTGACCCAACCTGTCTTTCAATAATTCTTCATAATTTTTATAAAGTTTGCTTTTTAACCTTATTGCTTTGGATTTGTTTTCTTTCTTTCTTAAAAATATCTTTTCATCTACTGATTTGTGGTGAAGGGGAAGGCTGAAGTACATATTTAATCTGTCACTTTTATTCCATTACAGCTTATTTACTTTCAAGCATTTTTCTATGTAGACATTTATGTTAATATAATTTCAGTCGTTCTGTACATAAAAGTTTGTCGTGATTTTTCAGCTAGCATTTTAACTGAAGCATTTCCATATTACTACAAACTACTTATAAACACCATTTTTTAACGGCTGCATATATCCCATCAGGTAACATGCCATATTCGGCACTTAAATTTCATCTATTTTTTCACCTGTTACAAATAAGACAATAAAGGTCTCTGTTCATAAATCTATTTTTATACGTAAAACGTTTTAGGTGTATGTCAAGATTTTTGCAGAATCCCAGCAAATCCCAGTTGGGTCATTTCAGATCCACTAACATACAACACACAAAGATATATCGTATATAACACATATTTGTGTATTTATGTATATGTAAAATACTTAGCATGCATAAAACATATATGCATATTTCTCAGAACATACAAGTCTCTGTATGTCATCATGGTTCTTTTGGATTCTATGTCTTTGAAAACAAAAATGGTAAATCAACCTAAGACCAGGCATAGCCCAAGAGTGGGAATGTGAAGTATATCACATGAATGCCTGTGGATGTAGGCCAGCTGTTCTGGTCACATATTCTCTTTTAGAGGGGGGGATACAGCAATAATGACCACATTTTCTGGACCAAAAATAGGGACATATATTTTGTTCCATGATCAGTGTCAGAAGATCAGAGATGGAATATGAAAACATTGATATGATTGGTGTTTTTTTTTACCACCTCCTGCCATATAACTTTGGCTTTCTGACCCCACCCCAACCTGTGGAAGCCCGGCCTATCTCACTTGCATGACCAGAGACACCTTTGCTCTCTTCAAATTCATGAGTCTGAGGCTCACAGTTGCCTTTCTTCTTCTTCCTCTTCTTCTCCTCCTTCTCCTCCTCTTCCTCCTCTTCCTCCTCTTCTTCTTCTTCCCCTCTTCCCCCTCCCCCTCCTCTTCCTTTTTTTTTTTTTTTTAAGATTTTATTTATTTACTTGAGAGAGAGAGAGAAAGAGAGCATGATAGGGGAGAAGGTCAGAGGGAGAAGCAGACTCCCACTGGAGCTGGGAGCCTGATGCGGGACTCGATCTCAGGACTCCGGGACCATGACCTGACGTGAAGGCAGTCGCTTAACCAACTAAGCCACCCAGGCACCCACTTCTTCTATTTTTTAAATGGGGCTCCAGCATGGGACCGAACTCATGACCCTGAGATCAAGACCTGAGCTGAGATCGAGAGTCATATGCTCAACCAGCTAAGCCACCCAGGTGCCCTGCCTTTCTATTCTCTATCTCCTGGGATTCTTTTTGCCTGTCAGAAACCTGTAGCGTACCTTTTTTGTTAAAAGGAGGGTTGAGGGAGACTAACAGGTAATAATATAAGGTGTTAAGGAATATTATTGAGGTTTCTTCTGGTATTAGTCCACTAGGGCTGCCATAACAAAAATACCACAGATGGGGGGCTTAAATAACAGAAATTTATTTCTCACAATTCTGGAGGCTAGAAATCCAAGATCAAGGTGTTTGCAGATTTGATTTCTCCTGAGAACTCTCTCTTTGGCTTGCAGATGGCTGCCTTCTCATTGTGTCCTCACATGGCCTTTTCTTTGTATGCACACATTCCTCCCTGGTGTCTCTTTTGTGTGTCCAAATGTCCTCTTCTTATAAGGACAGTGGTCAGACTGGATTAAGGCCTACCCTAGTGGCCTCGTTTTAACTTAATCACCTCCTTAAAGGCCCCATCTCTACTCCCAAGTCACACTCTGAGGTAATGGAGGTTAAGGCCTCAATATATGAATGTGGGGGCTGTAGGGGAACACAATTCAGTCCATAACACTCCTTGAGATCAAGATTGAACTTGTTTCAAAACCCAGAGATTTAAGTAGAAAGTGCCTGGTTGTTTCAAGTTTTTATGTTGAATACAGATGTGAACTTATCTAGTCTCAGAGTCCTATGGTGTTATTCCCTAAGAAGGGTTAGGTTAGCTATCTCTATTACTCTTCTACTTGTGTGGGGGCTTAGTAGTGGTAGAAAGACCGGGATAGACCACTCAGAAAATGGAACAGGAATTAAGACACACACACAAAAACGAACACTAGAGAAACAAGTATTAGCTATTTCAGCCTGTAGGGCCTCAAATGAAATAAATGTATGCCTCCTTGAGTGTCATGATCATCATTTATATAAAAATTATCAATTTCTAAAAACCTCCATGAGCTTTTTTTTTTTTTTTGGTCCATCAGAGAAAGCCCCAAATCCCATGGCCTTACCTCACTCAGCGTCCCACCTTACCCAGGCCCTGGGCTCTGTCGCTGCTGGCCACCTCTCTATCCCACCTCAGGCCAACTCTGACTAAATTCTGTGCCTGGAGCTTTCTCAGCCCTAGCTACCAAGATGAGGGGACTAGTAGCTTCAAGCTTCTGCCCCCCCTCCTCCTTTCACAGGAGCTTCCTCACCTCTTTCTGCCCAGGGTGCTCACTCTGTCTCACTTCATTTCCTAGAGACCAGGCTCTTGTTTGTGCTGTGCTCGGTCTCATCAGCCAAGCTTGTGCCTTATTCCCCCACACTGTCCACTTGTAACGACTAATGATGAAAGATGTGCCTCCCTTAATAAGAGGCAGGAGTACATATTACAGAGTAGATGTCTGCTTTAACAAACAGTTTCTTTACGGCGATTCTAAAAATATAAAAATAGCCCCAACTGATGAATTTGTATTTTATTCTCCTATAGATCTTAGTACAGTTTTTCTATGAGTCAAAGCCAAGTGAATTTCTTTAAAAGCTTTTGGGTTGAAACAGTTTTAAGTTTAGAGGAAGTTGCAAAAACACTACGGAGAGGTCCTAAGTACCTCCATCCAAATTTCCTATTTCCTACCCATCTTCTAAATGATAGTTCGGTATTCAAACCAGTAAATTGACATGGATACAATCCACAGATCTTACTCAGATTTCACCAGTTTCACGTGCAATCATTTGTGTGGGTGATGATGGACTGTTATCACATATGCAGATTTGTGAAGCCACCAGCACAACAGGGATACAGAACTGTTCCATCACCACAAAGATCCCTTGTGCTACTTCTTTAGAGCCACACCCATCTGCCTCCCTCAACCCCTTCCCTAACCCCTGGCAACAACAAATCTCTTCTCCATATGTATAATGTTGTCCTTTTGAGCATGCCATATTAGTAGAATCATTAAGGGAACTGCCTTTTTCACTCAGCATAATTTCCTTGAGCTCCATCCAAATTGTTGTACATATCAGTAGTTTGTTTCTTTTTATTGCTCTAGAGTGTTTTCTCACACCAATAAATTCTTCAACACCAGCTGGGGGCCCAATAATGTAATTCAATTCTGACATTAACTAGTGAGCCTCAGATGTCAGAGGTTTAAGGGTTTGGTCCCACATGACTGCCCCCAGTCCAGACACCAATTTCAAGTCCCAAGTCACCCATGCTTCTGACCAACCAGCTATAAATTGGGAATCCCCACAACCTTCTTCTTAGGTTTCACGATTTGCTAATATGACCTGAACAGCTCAGGAGAACACTTTGTTTACTTACATTAACTGGTTTATTATAAGGGATACAATTTAGGATCAGCCATGTGGAATTATTGTATAGGGCAAGGTATAAGTGAGTGAGAGAGAGAGAGAGAGAGTGTGTGTGTGTGTGTGTGTATAGTTTCAATACCTTTTTCTGGAAGCTCTCTGAATCTCATTATTCAAGAGTTTTTATAGAGCTCCTCCTCCAGCCCCTCTCTCTCTTCCTGAGGTGGGTGGGTGGAGCTGTTGGTTCCAACTTTCTCATCACTCAGTCTTCCAGGTGACCAGCCCCATCCTGGGGCTATTTAGGACCCCCACCTTAAGTCATCTTACTAGCATGAATTCAGTTTGTGATTGGAAAGGGGCTCCTTATGAATAACAAGAGATACCCTTATCACTCAAAAAATCCCAAGGGTTTTAGGAGCTCTGTGCCAGGAACCAAAGATGGAGATGAAATATATTTTATTTTATACCACTGGGTAGATGTACCACACTTGGCTCAACCATTCATTGAAGGACTTTTGAGTCATTTCCAGCTTTGGCTAATACAAATGAAGCTTCTATAAATGTTCATGTGCATGATGTTGTGTGGACATATGTTTTCATTTCTCTGGGATAAATGCCCAGGAGTACAATTGTTGGTCATATGGTAAGTATATGTTTATTTTTAAAGTTTGAGGGTAGCCAAGACAAATATATAAGTTCTGTGGGCTCAGAACAAGTAGCCCCTCCCTGAGGAAGTCAGAGAAGGCAGTAGAATTTAGATATTAAAATTACAAACTATATTCAGTAGACTTGGTTTTGAACCTGAGCTTTTCTCTTTCTGGTGAGAGATTGAACAATTTATCTCTTTGTCTCAGTTTACGGTTCTGCAAGATGTGGATAGTGACTGCCACTAACTCCAAATGTTATCATGACTATTAAATTGAAAAAAAATCATGTAGAGTGCATAGCACTATGCTTAGGACATAATCGTCAGTAAATGTGACATACGTAACGGATGCTGTTGGTGTCCTGCTTCTGTACCCTGGGCACTCATCTTTCTGTCCGTGGAAGCCCGATGTCCAACAGCAAGCAGCTATGAACTTCCTGAAGGTTTCTGAGCACAGGTGGGACAGGTTGAAAATGTGATGGAATTAATGCTGCTCAGGAACAGTCCTCAACAAATGACTGGTAGGAGTTGGAAATACACTTTTTTTTTTTTTTTTTTTGGAAATACACTTTCATGAGATGAACCGAAAATCCTGGTTTGCTTAGAACTGAGCAGTTTCATGGAATCTGGGTCTTTCAGTGCTAAAACCTTCAGTCCTGGAAAACTAGAATGGTTGGTCAAGCACCTCTTGTGGACGATCTTCCCTTCTGTCTCTCTCCCTCCACTCCCCTCACGTGGTTTCCCAGGGCCATCTCCAGGGCCAGCCTAAGATAATTGTTCCTTGGTCTCCCCAGAAGGAGGTGAAAGATGTGGGGTGAGAGAGAGTTGTTGCAGAAATGAGGTGTTGCTGATGCAGTTGCAATGGCAAAGGTGCCATGGGATCTTTGGGCAGGTGGACCAGAACAATATGAAGGAGGGGTGAGGGTGGAGACCCTACAAAAGTTTGGGAACCAGATGAGAGTGGTTGGACTTTCATCCACAGTTGGATGAGAGTCATTTGTGATGAGGAGAAGCAACTTGCCTGTCAAATGCTGACAAGTTTGGTATCTCTGATGTGGGGGCTAAGGCTGTGGCTTCAGTGGGGAGCTGAGAGAAGAGGAGGTTGTGGCAGATTGGGAAGCTGACAAGAGCTTGGGCCAGGTGGTTGCAGCAGGCTGGGGAAAGTAGAGAAAAAGTTCAAAGCAGCATCTTTCTGGAAGCATGGATGTGGGGAGGGAAGTACAAAGGTGACTCTAAGAAGAGTACAGTGACATTCCTTGTTTGGGGGGTGTGGAGGTGTGAGGGAAGAATCCCTCAGGCATCTACCGGCAGCCCAGCACCATGGGTGCCCAGTCTGCTGTGGTGGTATGGTTCACTACGATGAGGAGGCACTGCAGCGGCCAGGTCGTGGAAAGGCACGAGCAACTCTGTACTTCCCTGGGAAGTTTGAAGGATGCATGAAAACAGATCCTAATATATTTCTTGGTATGATTGTCTTTCCAGGTTCTTCCTCAGCGTGGGTCCAGACAGAAGGAGGCCAATGACTGCCATGCTTAGAGCTGTGTCTGGCCCTTTAGGGGTCTTCGTCGCTCCTCCGTCACTCTTGCCTCTCTCAGCAAGAATAAGCAGCAATAGGACAGACAGGAGCTGTACCCTGGCTGAGAAAGTGGCTGTGATCACAGGGTCCACAAAAGGGTAAGCGAACGGAAATCCCTCGCTGCAATATCACAAGATGTTAGTGTCCCCATCCCAGAGCAGGCTCAGCAGTCAATGCCCTTCTCATACATCCCTGCCTGACACCCCCAAAGCTCTGGCATTTACAATGAACTCCAAATCTCAGTAACTCAGTAACTCTCCCTAAAACATCTGATTTCTAAGTTCCAAGAATGATGTAGTTGGGAAACCAGCTGCCTCGGAGTCAATCAGAGTAGCGTTGGAATCTAATCTCCGCCATGTACTTGCTGGGTAACCCGAAGACATTTAGCTTGTTATCATCAGGATGACATCCCTGTCCTTCGTAGGCACATCACTGTGGTCTTTGAGGGTCCTGGTCTACCAGGGATAAGCCCAAGACCTACTTGTGTCTCAGACTCAGGGTTTCACGAGCTGCAGAATGCCCACCAGCACTAAGGCAATGGGCAGGGCAACATCTTAAGACCAACTCAGAGACCTTTTATAGATGAACCTCTGCTTTCATCACGTTTCTTCCAGTGTCCCTCCAGTTCTGCTCATCCTCTAACCGCCACAAGGAGCCACGATCTGTAATGAGTCATTACTGCAGGCAGGAGGAAGGGAAGCTTCTGGTGTTGAGTGCTTCGGGGGCACTGTCTTCCTTTTGACCGTTCATGGCCTATTCCATCACCAACTTGGACCATTCAATTTTAGAACTGCTTAATCATTCCAGGCTTTAAGACCCCCATGATGTTTTAAATCTTCGTGTGGGCTCCCCGTGCCCAGCCTTCGTAACAAATGAATACATCCAAAATGCCAAGCTGCCCAGATAGTTTCCATGAGACAGGAAAAACATGCTTTCTGCCCTTTCATTACTGGGGCTCAGCCAGCCCCGCCCAGAGCAGCTTCAGACAACATAAAGTAAGGAGATACAGAGGGGACAGAGCATCTTTTTCAGTATGAAAGTTTTTCCACTGTAGAGCAGAAGAAACTATTGGGCTTAGAGAAAGTAATTCCTACCAGAGGCCTCTGGCTAGAACTAAGGGAGAAAATGTTGGGCAGCTCAGGTTTCTCTACAATCGAGGCTGGGGGCCCAGCACATCTACAAATGTTCATTTTAAAACCTTCCTTTAACAAAACTAATGTGAAAATTTTCTCCCCTCTAAAATATGATTGTTAGAGGCGCCTGGGTGGCTCAGTGGGTTAGAGCCTCTGCCTTCGGCTCAGGTCATAATCTCAGGGCCCTGGGATCGAGCCCCACATCGGGCTCTCTGCTCAGCAGGGAGCCTGCTTCCCCCTCTCTCTCTGCCTGCCTCTCTGCCTACTTATGATCCCTCTCTCTCTCCGTCAAATAAATAAATAAATAAATAATCTTTAAAATATGATTGTTATACATAGTGAGACTTAAATGAGGTAGCCTTGGTGAAGGCCTGATATGTGGTCAGATTCAATTGTTCTTCCTCCCTGCTCAGAAGGATTTGGAGGCAGCTCTTGGGACATACTGTGGAACTCAATTTGTGTCTCATGATCAGGCTCAGGGAGAGGATGGGGAGGGGCTGAAGCCACCATAGCCATCTCTGCCCACAGGATTGGCTTCGCCATTGTACGGGGTCTGGCCCGAGACGGGGCCCACGTGGTCGTCAGCAACCGGAAGCAGCAGAATGTGGACCGGGCAGTGGCCGCGCTACAGGGGGAGGGGCTGAGCGTGACAGGCACCGTGTGCCACGTGGGGAAAGCCGAGGACCGGGAGCAGCTGGTGGCCATGGTGAGTGGCAGGGGTGGAAGGCAGATGGGGACAGGCAGGTTTAGCCCTGGCGGGAGGGGGTTGAGGTCTCTAGTACTGGTATCTAGGCCAACAACACATGTGGCCCAAGATAGGGTCCTGCTCAAGGGATGAAACAAATGGACAACCAGTGTGGCTGAGAAGGAATGCTCCTGGTAGGAAGGAACTCACATGGTCTAGACTAGAGGCTTGCTATCAAAGGGTGGTCTGATGACCCCCCAGTGGGGCGTGTCCTGGGAGCTTGCAGGGGACTCAGAATTTCAGGTTTCCCCAGAGCTGCTGAATTAAAGTCGCATTTAACCACACCCCAGGTGAGTGTACCTGTTAGAGTTTGAGCAGTGTAGCGCTAGCATACACCAGGTGTTGAGTTGGGGAGCCCACTAGAGTCACAGTCTGGGTTAAGACCAATTCATGCGACAGTCCTGGAAGGGGTGAGCTGTGAGGCAAATCTGGAGTGTGAAATGGGCAGGTGTTTGTGGTGAATGGGTTCTTATATGTGCGACCAAAGGAGGAGGGTTTCCAGAGTGGAGGGAAAAGGGAGGAAATGATTAGAAATCTAAGAGGTGAGAGAAAGGGCAGCATAGAAGCAGCAACCCCATGAGTGAAGATCTGGACTGGGGGAGGAGCTACCAAGTAGGCATCTTGTGGGGCAGAAATTAGATGCTTCCAGGGAGGTGAGAAACAAATATCTCACTCAACCTCTGATCTCCAAGGTCTGACTCTGCCCCAGGATGGCCCCAGGCAGGGAGGGGTTACTCACCTTACTCTAGGTCATCAGTCTGCCTGGGGAAGGAGAGAGGCTTCTGGGAACCCTTTATTCCATTCCTTCACACACACCCCCCATCCTGTCATTTCCTCCACAGGCCCTGGAGCATTGTGGGGGTGTCGACTTCCTGGTGTGGGTGGCAGGGGTAAACCCTTTGGTGGGGAGCACTCTGGGGGCCAGTGAGCAGGTGTGGGACAAGGTGAGGACTGAGGTAGGATCTTACACAGCCTGCATGGTTCTCTGTCCACCATATTTACAAACACACATATACACGCATGCGCGCATGCACACACATAGTACCTAAGGTCCCTCATACTCCTGTCACTACTGACTTTGATGGGTAGGGGATGAGCTCACCTGGGCCGAACCACCCATCAGGAAGCTAACAGACACTACCATGGCCTGCGTATGCCAGGCACCAGCAGCCTTCCCCTCTGTTGACTCTCCTTGTCCTGGCCACTGCTACAAAGTCCTGAGACGCCAGAAAACATTTCTGGTCTGTCTATGATGAAGGGTTCTGAGGCTGTCCCAGTCTGCACTCATGGGCACCCACTCTGATCCCTTCAGTCTGGCTGTCCCAGGGATGCCTCACCTGTCCACAGACACAGCTGAGAGGAGGACCCCCATCCAGACTTGCCATCCTAGCTGGAATCCACCAAGCATTCTAGGGCCTTCTGTTGCCCCTGCCCTCCTGCCCCTGCTGTCCCTGAAGGCTCCCTGAGAGGGGTCGGCACAGTCTTGACCCGCCTCCTCTCCTGACCCTGTCGGCAGAGGTGGGTCCGTGGTCAGGGTGAGCCATTCCCTCCTCAAGGAGTCTTCTTCTGCTGACCAGCCTCTGCCGTCTGTCCTTGCGGACCCCACCCCACCTTCTCTGTTTGGTTCTCACAATTCCTGGTCTTCTGGACCCAAATCCCAGTTCCCCCTTCCCACTCCTCGGTCATCCTCAGACTTTTCCGATTAAAACAAAAACAAAAACAAAACCAGTAGAGAACATTTCCTGACAGAATGAGTGCTCAGTGTGGATTCCCTCTCTCACCCGCACCTCCCTTAAGGCACTCACCAAAAACAAGTCATCCTGATTTCCCCCCCTTCTCTTTTCTCCAGCCTCCTCTCTGGAGGGCCATGCCTGACTGGGAGAGGTGGTATGGAGACCAGCAGCAGGAGGGTCTCCCAAACCACAGCTTGTTGGTGGTTCTCCTATGACCTGGGCAGGACAGGAACCTGAGAATCTGACACAGGCCCTCACATTCCTTCTCCTGAAGGACGCTGTCCGTCACACACAGTCAAAGATCAGGACCCTAGCTCCGAGTCTATGGGAAGTGCCTTGGGTCCTGCTCTGGCCATGGGTCTCCAAGTGACCAGTGAGAATGGACATTGGACAGACCTCATCTCTCCCTCTCCTCTGCCTCTGCTCTGATTTTCAGATCTTGGATGTGAATCTGAAGTCCCCGGCCCTGCTGCTGAGCCAGCTGCTACCCCACATGGAGAGCAGGAGGTGTGGCAGGGAGGGGCTGGTGGGTCCTGGGGTCTTTGTGCATGGGTGTCCGGTACCCCACATGAAGCACTTGGGCAGGGGCCCAGGAAGTGGAGGGTGGCAGGAGAAGTGGGAGGTGTATCCTTTGGGAAATGTTCTCCATTTCCACACCTACCCTCTTCCCCACGGGATGAGACAATTATGAAAAAAAGAAACATTTGCTGGAGAAGGGGAGAAACCTGCCTTCCAGGTCCTCAGAGGACCGTCATGAGTCCTTGTTCTTTTGATCTCAGAGAATGCAGGGACCTTGCCCCTGTAGTGGCAGCTCCAGGGAAGAAGGGTCCAGAAGGCAGTCACCTGGAGCCCCAGCTCTGGTCCCTTGACTCCAGCCTTTCTTTGTGAGCCATCTCGCCAGTTTCCCTTCTGGTTAGAGGCACTGTGGCATTTGCTCCTTCTCAAGTCACCTGCAGAGCCTGGCTCTTCTGCATCCTGGGCCACCTGGAAGCAGACGAGGTTGGGACTGCTTGGCGGCACACTGACCTCACAGGAGTCTGTGGCTTGGGAGTATTACTGGGGCTCTGCTCTCGGGAAGTGCTGCCTATCAGTCTTGGGTCCCTCACCCAAGGAATACCTCCCTGGCTATGGTCACTGGGTGCCATTGACCCCACCATTGACCTTCGTGTCCACTAGCTTCTCCCCAGTGTTCCAGATAGTCTCTCACCTTATCCTGAATCTTGAGCTGGTTTCCTCTTACTGTGAAAGTACAATTTCCTGGCTCGTCTGGGCTCTTAGTGGGACGCACCTGTCATCTCGTCCCATCTGGCTTTCTCCTTATAGGACAGGCTCCGTGGTTCTGGTCTCATCTATGGTGGCTTACGTGCCAATACCAGTGAGTGTAAAACCCTCTGGACGGGGCTGGGTGAGGGGCAACAGAGTCTTGTTTCGTGTGAGGCCTTACAGTGGGGTATGGGAGAACTGGCTAGTGACGGGAGTTGAGATGAACTTGATTGTTACAGATTTGGGACTATAATCTCACTTTGCCATAACATCTCTGAAAGCCAAGGATGTTAAACCACTTGCCCAAGGTATGCACAGTTTATGGTAAAGCAAGTTCTGAGTTCTGAGACTTCCTCGTTCCAGTTTCTTGGCTGAACGTTGGAAAGCACGGTGTGTCTTTCTCCGTTTCAAGCTTGGACACATATGGCAGTAACTCCTTGGCATTTCTCTAAGCCTGGGGAGGGTCCTCGACCTCAGAACTTCACCCCTTGAAAATGACTGTAGATGGGAAAGGTGGCAGAAGGGATTTTAGTTTGGGACAAAATCAAGTGCATCTTCTTAGTCTGAGACCCAGCATCACAACTCCGGCCGTTCAGGTGACATTCCGTCCTGCCAATTCCAATCCGCTCTGTCTACTTCCTTCCGCTTTTCAGAAGCTGGGAGTCTACAACACCAGCAAAGAGGCACTGTTGGGTCTCTGTAAGACTCTGGCTGTAGAGCTGGCCCCAAAAGGCATCCGAGTGAACTGCTTGGTGCCAGGAATAATCAAGACTGACTTTATCCAAGTGGTGAGGATCACAGTGTTTGCTCCCCAACACCTGTCCCACGGTCCCCACTGGTCCCTTCCCTGGCCAAGCTCCTGGGGCCCACAAACATCTGCATACTCGGATTACAACCTCAGTTCAGGCCCATTATTCAGCCTTTAGCACCAGTGGCCTCTCATTTCCCTGCAGAATGGGGTCTCTATTATCAGTAGGGAGCAAAGCAAAGTTCTGCCCCACTCCCCTCTCCTGAATAGGGTCATCCTCCCACAGAGGCATCGATCTGCCATAATGCCCTTCCCACCACCCCTGCCTTACCCCCACCAACAGTCCTTCTGCCTAATACTGACTCGGAAATCTCTCCTCAGGAGAAATCATTGCCATACTTGCTACCTGACTTCAATGACATCTATAGATTGCAGCGGTAGGTGGGGTTTGGGGCTTTAATGGCCTGTGGCTGCTCTGAAGCAAAGTTCAATTTCAAGAAGAGATAGAGCCCTGACTTTCCAGTCTGCTGGCTGTACCCCCTTGCTCGAGTCTGAGAATGGCACAGCCTGGGGCTAAGGGCTGGAAGGTGGGCATGGTCCTGCTGAGCCCACCATGACCTTCCCTGGAACCTGATTTGACTAGATTCTGTGAGGTACCGGTCATTAGGGTCAATGCTAGACCCCCTCCGAGCCAGCAGAACCTTAAGTCGGAGGTTAACATTGCATGGGCTGTGACCTCGGTGCGGCTCTCTTTCCTTCAGGTTTGGGGAGCCTGAAGAGTGTGCAGGGATTGTGTCCTTCCTGTGCTCGCCAGATGCCAGCTACATCACCGGCGAGAACATCGTGGTAGCTGGCTACTCTCCTAAGCTGTGAAGCAGACTGTTAAGAGAGTGGGGCCATGGTCCTTGGTGTGCAGCTGGAGGCTTGGTGGAGAATAGGGAGGTGGGGAGCCTTAGGGTCCAGAATCATACAGGAAATGAGAAGGAAGGCGAGATGTTTGAAATTTCTCATTTGGAAATAAACATGTTTGGAAACTCCCAATGTGGGCTCATCTTTGTTTGGTAGTGGTATATGAGCATCTCCCTTGACCTGGAAGCCTCATCCCTAGATTAGTCCCTTCCCTTATCACCCCTAAGGCTTTACCGCTTCTTCCCTTCCTTCCACCCTTCCCAATGACATTGGAAATTGAGCAGGATACTTTCTATCTGCCCCTGTTCTTGTTTATTTTTATCTTTCAGGTCTCAGATCAAATAGAACCTTCTCTGAGATGCCTTCCCTTGACCACCCTGTGTAATGTTGCTCCCACCCTAGTCACTTTCTATAGAATGCCAGTTCTATGACATTATCTGCTCTGTTTTCTTCAGAGAATTTTTAACTCTTTGACCTTATTGTTTTTACTTGTTTGCTTATTTATTATATACTTTATTCATTCAAATGTAGGTTTCAGGGGCACCTGGGTGGCTCAGTGGGTTAAAGCCTCTGCCTTCAGCTCAGGTCATGGTCTCAGGGTCCTGGGATCCAGCCCCGCATCAGGCTCTCTGCTCAGCAGGGAGCCTGCTTCCCCCTCTCCCTCTGCCTGCCTCTCTGCCTACTTGTGATATCTCTCTCTCTCTCTAATAAATAAATAAAATCTTTAAAAAAAAATGTAGGTTTCATAAGACCAGGCATCCTGTCTGTCGTGTTCATAGCCATGAACACTTTGCATATAAAAGATGCTCAATAAATATTTATTGAATGAGTTCACTGCCATCTTCCATTCTGGTTCAGTCATCCTCATGCTCATGTTTCAGACTGAAGCTCATCCATCTACTAGAGGTCATTTTAGGGAGCCCCATAAACAGATGAAACATGTTCATTTCTGGATTGGACACAATTTTTCTTTCTCTGATGACCCACCTTCCAATATAATTTTGCCTTTTAATATCACCTGGCAATCTTTCTACACGGTCTTGGGAACATCTCCCTTTCCTTTCAATGTGTTTTGAAACAACAGACGTTTTTTTCCCCTCCCAGTTCTGCAAGTTAGAGGTCTGAGATCAAGGCGTCAGCCAGGTCGATTTCTTCTGAGGCCCCTCTCCTTGCCTTGCAGATGGCTGCCTCCTCCCTCTGTCTTCACATGGTCTTTCCTCAGTGTGTGTCTGTGTCATATAAGACCTCATTTAACCTTAATTGTCTTTTAAAGACCCTATCTCCAAATATGTCTTCACCCTGAGGTGCTAGGGGTTAGGACTTCACCATAGAAATTTGGAGGAGGGAACACAGTTTGGCCCATAATGTCAATCCTGTTAAGTCCTCTTACATCCCATCCCACCCTCCACCTTCAGAGTGGAGGCAGAAACAATGATCTGGGAACTCCCAACTTCTCATCCTTCCTACTGCCTTATGAACTTGTCTGTGAAAAGTTCTCTCCTTTCCTCCCCTCCTCCCCTCAGTGAAAGGTGTCCCCACCCCCACCCCATTCTGCCCTAACCCAAGATGGCTCCCACCTCTGCTCTAGCTGGGCTTCTCTTCCCACCCCCTTGGGGTCTTTGAGCTGTCAGTTATTCCCTCATGTGTGTCTTCAGTACCTCCAGAGCACTCGATCTACCACATCTGGCTCCACAGATCTCAAAACACTTCTGCACCCATGACAGGACCTTTTCATGTTATTTTGTGTTTGAGAATCTGCCGGAGGCTATGGGCTCCTTGCCTGGAGCAGGTGTTCTGTGCGATTATTTCCCTCCCAGTGTCAGGGGAGAGGAAGGATGGCTTCTCCTTTGTAGTGCCTATATTCACTCTCCCTTTGGGGGTGGGGGCAGGTGGGGAGGCCAAGTGGTGCCAGTTGGGTAAATCCTAGCTCCCTCCTGATAAGGGGAGCTGCTGGCAGTCACTCTTCTTCCTAAATCAGGAGGAAGAGTTTGTGGGCTCCCAGAACTTTTTGCTGCCTTCTTAGCTTCCTTGTTTCCAGAGCCACTTGTACTACCTCTTCCCTTAAAAAGCTGTTTGCGTTCCATGTCAGAAAAATCATTTGAAACTTGGAAACAGGGGCGCCTGGGTGGCTCAGTCGGTTGAGCGACTGCCTTTGACTCAGGTCATGGTCCTGAAGTCTCAGGACTGAATCCCGTGTTGGACTCCTTGCTCGGCAGGGAGTCTGCTTCTCCCTCTGACCCTCCCCCCTCTTGTGCTCTCTCTCTCTCTCTCTCAAATAAATAAAATATTTTTTTTAAAAAAAGCTTGGAAATGGGCAGAAGAGCTGGCAGAGTATTTTCAGTGCAGTGTTGGGCTTGACTTTCTGTCATCTCTGAGCAAAGGTTAATGTGTAGGTTTTTTGTCTGTTAGAGATGCAAATAATCCTGTCTATTAGAACAGACAATCCCAAAGGTTATGGTTTATTGTCTTATTGGAAGTTAAGC
Organism: Potos flavus; assembly: GCA_028534135.1. Taxonomy (NCBI): domain Eukaryota; kingdom Metazoa; phylum Chordata; class Mammalia; order Carnivora; family Procyonidae; genus Potos; species Potos flavus. The sequence continues at coordinate 63,067,595 of CM052896.1, forward strand.
AGTTTTGTGTCTAACCCCCAAATCTTATTCTAATATTCCCTATCAAAACTTAGCTTCTCGAATGTTCTTTGAATTAGTCTTAACATGTTATTAGTTCTCTTATTAATTAAGGAGTCAAATCAGGTTTTGACACCTGTTCCTTTTTTATTTGTATGAGAGTCATGGTATTATTTTTTTGAAAACTACACTTTAACATTGTTTTATGGTATGCAGGGGTAAACAAAAAGGAGAGGATGAGACTTTGCTGTAGAACCATTTTTATAAATTATGCTGCTGAACTTCTCCCTTTCTATTATTCGTTTACCTTTCACATGAAAAATTGTTTAAATCCTCTTTCATTTATAAAGAGAAAGCTCCCAGTAATCCTTTATCATCCTGTGGCTGCCATATACTACCCTCTTTGTTTGACAAAGTGGTTTGAAAAAGTTGCGCGAGTTTAAAACCTTGTCTCCGACCAAATGTCTAAGGCGATATGTGAAAAACATAATCGAATACCTAAAAGTAATGTTATACGGGTGTGAAAATTTTCATGTCTCCACAAGGTTATCCCTCCTGCCTTTGCTGCCAAGTTTTGACCTCTGCCAGGCATTTGCAGGGTCTCCACTGGCCCTCTACCTCAATCAGCTTTAACTACCTCTCAAAGTAAGTGAAAGCTTCCAGTTGCAACACCTCTGCACACACTTCTTGTATCACCATAGAAACAAGACCTTCAGGGTGGAAAAAGAAAATCCACATTTTAATGAGGAAGACTGCCGTAAGATAGGGACTAATGAGCTGAACAGCAAACAGAGTGGAAGTTGGAGTAGGCAGTAACTGGGTGGCAGCAAGGGCCATCAGAGGAAGGAGACACAGTGTCTTCTTGACCTCAGAAGGGAGAGACAAGATGTCGAGTCTAACTCCTGTTCTTTTTTTTTTTTATTAAAGATTTTCTTTATTCATTTGACACAGAGAGAGAGAGAGAGAGCACAAGCAAGGGCAGTGGCAGGCAGGGGGAGAGGGAGAAGCAGGCTTCCTGCCGATCAGGGAACCTAACACGGGGCTCCATCCCAGGACCCCGGGATCATGACCTGAGCCAAAGGCAGACACTTAACTGACTGAGCCACCCAGTGCCCCTCTAACTCCTGAGTTCTATTGGCCTGAGGTCCTGCACACCACGGTACTGGTGTGCAGGCTCCTGCTCTGGGGGTGGAGCAGTGAGAACAGGCAGAATTCTCATGGCCCTGAGTTACCTTCATATTATTTGGGGGGATGCAGCAAAACTGGCACATGACATTTCGTAAGTGTTAGGGACTGAATGGTCGCATTTCCCAAAAATTCCTGTTGAAATCTAATCCCCGGTGGTATTTGGAGGTGGAGCCTTTCAGAGGTAATTAGGTCCTAAGGGTGGTGCCCCCGCAATGGGATGAGTGCCCTCTAAGAAGGCTGGCGAGTTAGCCTGTTCTTTTTCCACCCTGTGAGGGCACAGTGAGAAGTCGGAGGTGTGCAACCCCGAAGAGGGTTTTCACCAGAACCTGACCAAGCTGGCACCCTGGTCTCAGAATTGCGGCCTCCAGAAATGTGAGAAGAAAATTTTCTGTTGTTCGTAAGTCACCCAGTTATGGTACTTTGTTACGGCAGCCGGATTGGAGACAATAAGCTTAACAAAGAGAGTGTCCAAATTAAAGAGAAAAATCGTTTCTAAGTAGGTAAGTGGGCAAAATTTATGAAAAACAGTGCAATAAGGAGGAAATCTAACTGGCCAAAACACATATGAAAAAATTAAACTTAATTAGTAATTAAGGAACTCTAAACAAGACCAACGATGCATTACTATGATGCTCATCAAATTGACAAAGATTTTTTAAAGGACCATACTTAATGGTGACGAGGGATGAGATGAGTACATTCATACATTTTGGGTGGAAATGGAATCTTTACAACTTTCTGGGAAATCGATTTTGGCGTGATAAATCAAGAACTTCAATCCATTTAATTCAGGATTTCTTTCCATTTACAGGAATCTAGACTAGAGAAGTGATTTATGAATGTTGAGTGCAACATTACTTGTAAAATTAAAATACTAATAAAAGCCTAAGAGCTCCCAAATAAGGAAATTGTTCATTGTGTGTATCCCGCCAATTTCCCCTTGCTCACCTCACTTCAACCACATGGACCTCTCTGCTGTGCCGGGAGCAGGACAAGCTTGCTCTAGCATTAGGACAACTGTTCTTGCTGTTGGCTGTCCTTGGAATACCCTTCTCCCAGATACCTTCATAGTTTGCAACCTTCCCTCAACCAAGTCTTTGATCAGATGTTGTCTTGTTAGTCACACCCTTTTAAAACCTGCACCCCTCTACCATATTCCTCTTCCTGCCTTCATTTTTCCTCCTGGCCTTTAGCCCCCCTAACATGCTCAATTACAAGTCAATCTCTCTACAAAGTTCATCATTGTCTGGTAGCCTTGAAAAAGGTTTTAAATTTTAAAGCCCAATTAAATTCTGCATTTCATTGCACTGCAAGTTATTCCATATTTCTAAAAATAAGACAGAAAGAAGGACCTTTGAGTCAAATCAAGATGTAAAAGGGCAGAGACTCCAAAATGTGAAATTGGCTGAGTGAGAAGCTGTCTTTCCTTGTTATGTGATAGTGATGAAGCTGGTTAAAATCTTCCACACTGCAGACCAGGGTAGTAGAAAATATTGTCTGTGTAGAGGAGGAGAAATAAATTTCCCTCTACCCTTCAGTTTTTGGCTGAGAAACCCCAGGTTACAAAAAAGAGATTAACAGGAGAAAAACAAATTTAATTTCATACCTACAGAGTCCCAAAGATATGAGACCCAAAGAAGTGACCAAAGCAGGTAGCTTTTATTTTATGTGTTGACAAGGAAAGAATAAATTTGTGAAGAATGAACAAGACAGGGAAGTTGGAGCTTGGGGTAAATTAGAGAGGAAGTAATAAGATTTGTTAGGTAGACTTCTCGGCTCCAAATTCCCTGTCTCTGGTGATAAGGATGTCCCCTTTCCTCCTGACACAGAGAGGGTACATTTCACACGGGAGATTTCTTTTCTGCTTTTAGGGAGACAAAGGACGCTCAGAGTGTCCTTCTTGTATGGGCTGTTTCTTATGTAAGTTTAATTCAAAATAATCAATATGCACATTTTGGGGTGGCCTGCCCTGAACCCCCTCAGCTGTTTCTTGCTTTTAGAAAGATAAGCTTTGATCCGAGCTGACCAGGCTGAAAGCAGAGAGACAATACGCAGCTCTGTTAACAGAGACCCTCCTGCCCACGGCAGGATTGCTGAGGCTCAGTTACTCGAGCTTCTTGCAGAATTGCAAAACCCAGACTTTCCGTTCTGTTCTAAAATTAGCATAAAAGGCAAGGGGGGGGGGGACACAACAGGGGGATAAAATTGGGACACCTGAGAGGCAGAGAAATGAAGGAAGCCAGAGTCCTTGGGCCCTTCCCACACACCTTCCTCCTTGAACTATGATTTAGGGAATCCTTCCTAGTGTGGGCTACAGCCTCATCACAGGTGCAGATTATTCTGCCTTGGCTATTGTCTCACAGAGCCAATGGGGAAACAGTCGAATTTATAACAGCTCTTCCCAACTCCCCCCTTTCCTCTATAAAAGAGTGTTCCTCTCTTTTGTTCTCCAGACTTGCCCACGGTTTTTTCTGTAGCTTGCATGTACTGAGTTGCCATTGTCTGCTCTTCCTGAATTAACCCATTCTGCTGGCCAGATAACTGGCAGTTTTATTTTTAAGATTAACATGCTATAATAGATCCCTTTCTTGTTAAGTGAGTTTGAGTTGGGTTTCTGACACTTGGAACAGAAAGGGTCCTGCCTCATACTGTAACTGACCATCCAGTCTTCCACGGACCACAACCTGATTTGGATCCCAGGACTCCTCTGCAACTGCTCTTGCCATTCACCATTGATTGACTTTCTGGGTCTAAATCTGATGACCCTTTTCAATCTTTACTTTCCTGGATCTATTTATTGATTTTGATGCTATTTATGATTCTTTTCTTGAAATTCTCGTACATTGACTTTTAAGAGACAATGGCTTTTCTTTTTTCTTTCTTTCTCTCTCTCTCTCTCTCTTTCTCCCTTCCTTCCTTCCTTTTCTTTCTTCTTTCTTTCTTGTGGTTGTTCCTGATTTTTTGTTTCTCAATTTATTTTCCAGACCAGTACTTTTCTCTAAAATGATTTGCTCCCAGTGTTACACTCTCGACCTTCTTATTGTCTTCACAAGACAACTTCTCCCGGTGTGACACCATTCACAGTGGAAGCTTCAGGATCTTTATCTTTAGACTCTTACTTCTAGATTCATATAGTCCACTGCCAACTGGAGGTTTCCTCTCAACTTGCCGTAGACACCCTCAATAGTAACATCTTGAATCCAATCTTGTCATTTATCCACCCAAGTATGCCTTTCTTCTTTTGCTCTAGTCACAGTGACTGGTACCACATTTAAGCATTTGCCTTTGTTAGAAATCTGAGTATCGTCACTGGCTTTTCCTGTTCTTCATCCTTTCATCAAATTTGGTCAATTATATCACACAAATATTTCTCAAATCTGTAGCTGCATATCTTACTGCTTTTGCCTTAGTTTTGTCCAGACTATATCGGCTCTGCATTACATGACTCCAGGAGCCTCCACGTAACTACATGGTGAAGGGAGTCATGTGGTAATAGTCCTGATTTAGACCCTCATAACTTCTTACTTGCCTTTCTGTTGCTTCTTTCTAATGTTTTCCTCACCTCCTGACTCGTTTCTCTTTAACCCTCTCTCCAAGTGGGGCAAAAGAGTTCTTCTTGTTTAAAGATTTTATTTATTTGAGAGAGAGCACATGTGTGCAAGAGCTGGGGGTGGGGCAGAGGAAAAGAGAGAGAAAATCTCAAGCAGACTCTGCACTGAGTGTGGAGCCTGTCGCAGGGCTCGATCACACGACCCTGAGATCATGACCTGAGCCGAAATCAAAATTCTGACTCTTGACTGAACTACCAAGGTACCCAGCAAAAGATTTCTTCTAAATGAAAATGAGTGTATATTAATTTTCTGCTACAAATTTCACTGTTTGCCTTATTTTCTACCTTAATCTTTTACCAGTTCAACCCTCTTTCTGTGCATTTGCATATATGGCCCCGGTGGTTTGAAAATACATCCTTCCATCTTGCTAACTTATTTATCTACCTTCCCGATTCAGTCTAGGATTAATGTCCCAGACCACCGCAGTCTGAGTTGGTAAACTTTCCTATCTATGTCTTATAATCACACCTTACATTTATCTCTATAACAGCACACATCACACCCTGTTGAAATATGTATTTACTTATCAGTCTTGCCCATTAGATGTAAGTCCCTTGAGGGAAAACACCCTGTGATATTTATCTGAGTTATTTATTCTCAAGTCTTGCTATGTCACTTGGTGCATATTAAATGCTCAATAAGGGGCGCCTGGGTGGCTCAGTGGGTTAAAGCCTCTGCCTGCAGTTCAGGTCATGATCCCAGGGTTCTGGGATCAAGCCCCGCATCGAGCTCTCTGCTCAGCAGGGAGCCTGCTTCCCCCTCTCTCTCTGCCTGCCTCTCTGCCTACTTGTGATCTCTCTCTCTGTCAAATAAATAAATAAAATCTTTAAAAATAAAATAAAATAAAATAAATGCTCAATAATTCTAAGAAAATGGTAAAAACTAAAACAATTTTTGGCATCTGGCATCCAGCCAGTCCAGTCACATATGTCGTGAGCATATATATATATGTCTGACAAAACCCATAAAATTTAAAGGCCAAAATATAAACAAAGTTAACATTTGGAGTAATATTTAAGTAAAACCTTGAAGTAGATGACATATTCTTAAACATGGCATGAAACCCAGAGCTCATAAAAGAGAAAGATAAATGAAAAAGATAAATATATTTGGCTATGTAACAATTCAACATTTTTGCATGGCAAAAGACGACATAAATTACATCAAAGACAAATGATAGATTTGGAGCAAATATGTGGAACACATATGATTGATTATATAATGAGATCCTATAGATCAATTCCCCCCCAAACCGCAAACAGTTCAATGGCATAATGGAAAAAATATGAAATAAAAAAATCATTAAAGCACATAATCTAAATGATCAATAAACATGAAAAGATACTAATTTCTAGTAGTAAAGAAAATTCAAATTTAAGTAAATATGCAATAACATTATTAACGTACCCCATAATCTTCACCCTCTCTCCTAAATATAAAGGAATCTGAAACAGCCTGGTTTTTACTTTTTGCACCTTTCTCTATGCCCATAACTATATGCAAAGTACAATTACAATTACATAGAGTTTTCTTGTTGATTTTTTTTAGTCATAATGATTTATTCATTATTTCATATTATCTTTTTAATTGAAGTATAGCTGATGTATAATATTAGTTTCAGTGATTCAACATTTATAAACATTACAAAATGATCACCATGATAAGTCTAATTACCATCTGTCACCATACAAAGTTATAACAATATTATCGACTATCTTCCATCCCCGTGATTTATTTATTTTATAACTGGAAATTTGTATCTCTGTATCCCCTTCATCTATTTCATATACCTCCCCACCTTATGTTTGGCAACCACCAGTTTGTCTCTGTGTTTATGAGTCCATTTCTGTTTTGTTTTGTTTATTTTGTTTTTTGGATTCTACATGTAAGTGAAATCATACTGTATTTGTCTTTCTCTGATATTTGTTTTTGTAAAAATGGTATGCATTTCTCTGTAACTAACTTTTCTCACTTGATAATATATAAGGAACATCCATCCAGGTAGATAATATATGCATGATTCATTATTTTGATAATCTGCATAATAATCTATTGAATGGATATGCTATAATATATTCAAATTTTTGTTCATTTATTGGACAGAGAGAAAAACAAGTAGCGTACAAAAAACAAGAATTAGATTGGCATTTAGGGTGCCTGGGTGGCACAGTCAGTTGAGCGACTGGCTCTTGATTTTGGCTCAGGTCATGATCTTGAGATGGTGGGATCCTACCATCTGGCTCTGCACACAGCAGGAAGACTGCTTGTCCTTCTCCCTCTGCTCCCTCCCTCCCCTCTCTCCCCTGCTCTCTCTCTCAAAGAAATGGATAAATAAAATATTTTCATAAAATGAAAACATATTTAAAAAAAAAGACTTTAAACTATTCGTATTTGTCTCCTAGAAATTCTACTGATCTGCCTTTAGCCTAAAGATTTAATTAGGTGGAGAAGCAAAGCTTTGTTCACAAAGATAAACACAGCATTCTATGTAATAAAGAAAAGCCAAAATAAATAAATAAATCAACAACAGGGAAATTATTAAGTTAATTGTAGGTGATTTGGGACGTGACACATGCATCTTCTAAAAACCATATTTTTAAAGACTATGTATGCCATGAATACTGCTCAGGGTACAATATTAATGGTAAAAACAAAACAAAACCCCCCAAAATCCATGGATTTCCTGGTAACATACGTTGTAGCCTGGAAGTTTGTTACTGTGATATCTACCTACACTTAGTTACGAAACTAAAACCATCACAGAACACTAGGATCAACCACCAACTTTTCGTAAGTTGGAATTGACTACCAATATTCCTGGTGTGGTACCACAGCCCACAGAATAAGCGGTCACGGTCTTGAAGGAATTTAATGTGCAATGTCAGAAATACAGAGGAGTGTATTACTAACTAAAATAGGCCATCAGAGTCCTTACAAACATGCATTGACTGAAATGCAGAATCATAGTTAAGCTGGTGGCTTGAACATCAAATGACACTGTTGATGTGGGACCCACATAACTTCTAAAATCTTCCCATGGGTTACCATTACCCTCCCCTAACTTTGCACTCATTCCCACCTGGGGCTCTCCTATTATCATATGGTCATATTATGCTATGACCCCCATTTGGCTTCCCTTCCTACTTCCACCCAAAGATGAGGGCTCTGTGAGTCATGAAGCCCAGCCACACACAGATTCAGAGGATTGGCCTATATGAGGGTCTGGGATCTGTCCATGTGGGTGTGCATTTGTGGGAACTGAAAATCTGTTCTGATGCTTAAATGCCTCAACAAGAAGACTAGCAAGTGGAGTAGGGAGGGGAGGCTGAGCTCAAAGGGAATGTTCTGGAGGAGGATGGAGGACAGAAGGGATGGGTTGAACCCAACTTTTTTCTTTTCCCCTAGGTGAAGAACTTTATTAACCTTGTTTCAAACTTTATTCCCAGGCTTCTTCAGCTTAATTAGCTGCAAAGAATGAATTGTGTGTAAGCAAAAACTGAAAAGAGCTGCAGTCGTCCAAGGGGCTTGGCTTAAAAATATTAGAGATCTATGAGGCGCCTGGGTGGCTCAGTGTTAGGTTAAAGTCTTTGCCTTCAGCTCAGGTCATGATCTCAGGGTCCTGGGATCGAGCCCCACATCGGGCTCTCTGCTCGGCGGGAAGCCTGCATCCCCCCCTCTCTCTCAGCCTGCCTCTCTGCCTACTTGTGATCTCTCTCTCTCTGTCAAATAAATAAAATCTTAAAATATATATCTCTTAGAGATCTAGATTTTACCAGATCCATGAACGATATTTTTAAAAAGCAGTCATAATATAAAATAGCAGCTCCTAGTAACTTCTTCAAGTTTTATCTTCTTCAGGAGTTGACTCAATTCAGTTTGCCTCATCCTTGGAAGCTTCCTCTGAATTCTCCACAAGATCTGGAACATGGTCATCAACCTCCCTGGTAGCAAGTGGTGCTTCCCATCCACAGATTGTGCGGGCAGAGCTTCAGCCAGTCTCCTTCAATTAGTCAGACTGCACCAAGTTAGTTTAAGACAGTAGATAGCATTTCTCTCAGCTGCTCTGTCTCAGCGTGGCCTGTGAGGGCGAAAGTGTTTGCTGCCAGGGATGCCTGCTCTTTAGCCTTGTGATAGTGGACCACTGTTCTTGGTTTGTGAACATATTCACTTCTTCAATACCAGAGATATTGTTTACCCCTAGCTTCTTTAAGGAGAACTGAAGTGTTTTATCATCTGCTGTAGCCGTTCTATGACCCACCTTCTTCTTTCGGGGAGCAGTTCCTTTCCCACCAATGCATACCGCGCTTGCGGTTTGCAAGTCTCTCCCGGTTCGTGATAGTTTCTCTCATCTTGTTAGAGCTGATATGGGACCATGGTAGGGGGTGAGGAGGGCCGGGGGTGCGCTAGGGTTGGCTCTCAGGGGTTCTTAGGTGGACCAGCTGAGATTAGGCGCACACACATGCACTGAACCCAACTTTCAAGTGTCTGTGCCCATGGGAGACAGCATCTGAGAATCTACAGAGGGAAACTGCTGTTGTCACAAAGCTCTCCTTCCATAAATCAGAGAAAGGTCATTGGGACCCACATCCCAGGTTAAGGGTCTGGCCTCTCCAGAAAGGCATCTCTTCCTCTAGGGAATATGGGTAGGACTATCCCTCTAGGGCTGGGACTCTACAGACAGGAATTTTCCTCTGCCTAGCTCACTCCCTGCCCTGCAAGATGCAAGGACGGTGCTGGGGGACCCTAAGGGTAAGTGACTTGTACGGATTGCAGCCATGTGTGGGTGACCAGACTGTGGCCAGGTAGTGATTCCTCACAGCCCAGCCCAGGGTGCGTGCGCGCGTGGGCGTACTTTTCCCAGAACTCAGTTCTGGCCCTGAGTTGTTATTCTTTGAGTACTATGTCTTTATCAGAGGAAATGCTAACTTTTATCCTCCTCCTCCTTTGCTTTTGTTTTTTGGGTTTTTTTTTTTTATTCCTAAGGCTAAAAGGCCAGATCTCTAATCCAGACTATAGCCATCAATAGCCATTGCCTGAGGCACTTCTGAGCCAGCTACTCTTCATTTTTAGAAGCCCCTGGCTTTCCTCTATTCAGAACACAAAGTCATAAGGCTTCCACAAGGATTCTGCTGTGAGGGAGAGAAAGCTTAGAGAACTCCTTCAAGAGTTCTACTGATGCCTTTGTCTAAGAAATATTCCCCAGCGGATCTAAGAGCAGCCCAGTTTTCAAACAGTTCACCCAGTTGTTTTTAGAGTGTAATTTATTCAAGGTTACCAAATTTCAAAAACAGATTTTACTACTCTAACTTTAATGTGTTGCCATTTGAAGATTAGTCTTTCAAAGTATCTGTGGTGTTATAGGACATTTTTTTTAAAGACAGGATTTTTGTATGATAAAAGCGACGCTTTTATCATACAAAAAGATTAGGCCTCAAAATAAAATAAGATGAAAATTGAGAGGGAGGCAAACCATAAGAGACACTGAACTCTAGGAAACAAACGGAGGGTTGCTGGAGAGGAGGTAGGTGGGGGAAGGGATAATTGGGTGATGGGCATTAAGGAGGGCACTTGACGTAATGAGCACAGGGCGTTTTATGCAACTGATGAATCACTAACTCTACCTCTGAAACTAATAAAAAAGAAAACTTTAAACTAATCACTAACTCTACCTCTGAAACTAATAAAAAAGACCTTAATCCTCATAAAATTCCTCACTTAAGAAAAAGCAATATTTTTCTTAGAAAATTTTGTAAGAGAAGTAAAGCAGAAAATTGAGGGAAAAGAAACACCGGAAGAAAATTAGTTTTGATATTTTGGTAAATTTCATTTCAACTGTACTGTTGATTTGCTTTCTAATTTCAATAATTTCTACCTTTATCTTTTTTATGTCCTTCTATCTACTTTGACTTTATCTGCTAGTCTTTTAGGAGCGTCTTGGCTTGAAAACACACTTTTATAATTTTCAGTCTTTCTTAAATTATTTCTGATTACTCTATATAAATTTGTATATCTGTGTGTTTTTTCTGACTATTGCTTTGACTGTATCTAATACACTTAAAAAGTTCTGACATATTCTCATTGTTCATCTCTAAGTATTATAATTTGTGTTTGAATTTCCTTTTTTTTTTAAAGATTTTATTTACTTATTTGTCAGAGAGAGTGTGCGAGAGAGATCACAAGTAGGCAGAGAGGCAGGCAGAGGCAGAGGGAGAAGCAGGCTCCCTATTGAGCAAGGAGCCCGATGTGGGACTTGATCCCAGGACCCCGGGATCATTACCTGAGCCCAAGGCAGCCACTTAACCAACTGAGCCACCCAGGCGTCCCTTGAATTTCCTTTTTAACTAAAGAATTTTTAATGAGGGCATTTTGACAAAAATTTTGTTATATACTTATCTATACTTTTGCTGTCTGATAGAGTAGCTACTAGCCACATGTGGCTAATGAACACTTGAAATAAGATTAGTCCAAATTGAGACAGGCTTTACGTGTAGAATATACACTAGTTTCGAAGACTCGGTATGAAAAATTAATTATTTTTATATTGATTACATATTTAAATGGTAACATTTTGGATATATTTGGTTAAATAAAACATTAAATTTCACCTGTGTTTTTTGTTCTGTAGCTATCAGAAAAATTTAAATTAGGTACATGTTTGCATTTGTGGATTGCATTATATTTTTATCTAATCGCATTAATCTATAGACTTATTTTTTCATTTGAACTGTTAATTTCAGTGTGTTAAACTCATCTGCTAAGATTGGGATTTGACAACTTTGAAGTTACACTGCTAGGTCCCAAAAGATTCATAACCTATTACCTTGGTGGAGTGTACCTTTTATCAATATAAAAAATTATCCTTATTTGCCCTTTTTAATGCTTTTTGCCTTGAAGTCTGCTTTTCTCTGATTCTAACATTTCTACATTTGCTTTCTTTTGATTAGCATTTTACATAGTATTTTCTCCATTCCTTTATTTTCAAATGTCCTACATCATTTTGTTTTAGGTATATCTTTTGTAAACTGCATATAATTATTTTTTTAAATACAATTTGAAAGACTCTTCTTTTAAATATATTAGTTCAATTCATTTGCCCTTGTGATTATTAACATATTACACCTGTTTCCTGAACACTTCTTTTGTGTTTCTGATTACAGAGGCATTGTTCTCTTTCCCCTGACTTCTGATTTATTGGATCAGTGGCCTTCCTTTTTTCTCATCCTTACTCACATTGGGTTTGACATCTTTGCTCTTGGCTGCCTGCCAGAAGGGCAGAGACTGGAGAAGAGAGAGCCCTCCTTCCAGTTCAGCATCTGCATAGAGTCATCCTGACCACTGTCCCCTCCTGCTGCCTACAGTATCTGCTTCTTCCTGGCTCAGAGACCATAACCTTTCCCACATTTTGACAAAGTCCACTCTTCCAGGACTTGGGACTATGGTTCCATCTTTAAGATGGCTCCTCATTCCCCACAAATTCTAGTTCATCAAGAGCACCACCTCATATTTACATTTGGTGTTATTGATTTTGTTAACCTTAAAAAGAAAACTGCCAGTTGTTTTATCAGCAACAATGGGTTTATTCCGTAACAGCAGAGAATTGCAATTTGTGACATGCACACTACTGCAAAGCCGCTGGTAAGTCAAGAGAACAAGAGAGGAACACTCTTTTATAGAGGAAAGGGGGGAGCTGGGAGCAGTTCGAGTACCGTAGCTTCTCATTGGTTGAGTTGTGACTGTCTCTCATTGGCTGGGCTGTTGCTGGGGAGAAGAAAACTTCTCTCTGCCTTATGGGGTTGTCAAGTAGTACAGACTTATAAGGTAAGTCTCTTCCTGTTGGGGTCTGTGATCTACAGCGAGTGGTGGGGATGACAGATCCCCCTTCTGGTCTCCTAACTCTACTTCAGTGAGGTTTTCTTCTATTAATTCTCCCAGTTTTTTTTCTTTTTCTTTCTTTTTTCTCTTAATCCTCTTCATAATATCTAGTGAGTTAGTGTGGAGAGCAAGCAAAAGTATGACTTAATTTATCATCTTCGTCTCACTGTGATATATTTACTTTCTGCTTTTTTTCTATATGTATTTTTTATCTTAATATAACTTTAGTCCAATATTTGCATACATAATTTTGTGTCCTGATTTTCCACTTAGCATTTTAAGTATTTTCCTCATACTGTTATACATATTCTAAAACTTCATTTTAGGGATGCCTGGGTGGCTCAGTCAGTTAAACGGCTGATTCATGGTTCAGGTCAGGTCATGATCTCAGGGTTGTGGGGCTGAGCTCCATTTCAGGCTTTGTGCTCAGCCTGGAGCCAGCTTGAGATTCTCTCTCTCCCTCTCTCTCTGCCCTTCCCCTCACTCACTCGCACACACGCTCTCAAATAAATAAATGAATAAATCTTCAAAAACCAAAATAAACCCCTTTCATTTTAAATGTCTGTATAATATCCCATGAAGGAAACTTATTCAACATTTCCCATTTTTAGAAATTTAGGTTGTTTTTTGGGGACACCTGGGTGGCTCAGTCGGTGGAGTGTCTGCCTTCAGCTCTGGTCATGATCCCAGGTTTTTATATCTACCTATCTATACACATTTCTATCCATCAATCATGTTTTTTTCTATTTATCTGGCTAGATAAGTGGGAATTTCATTTGGTTCAGCTAAATGTCTATCCTTGGGGCGCCTGGGTGGCTCAGCAGGTTAAGTGTCTGCCTTTGGCTCAGGTCATGATCCCAGGGTCCTGGGATGGAGCCCCACATCAGGCTCCCTGCTCAGTGGGGAGCCTGCTTCTCCCTCTGCCTGCCGCTCACCCTGCATGTGCACACACACTATCTGACAAATAAATAAATAAAATCTTAAAAAAAAAAGAAAGAAATTTAGGTTGTTTTCATTATTCTGGTGTTAAAAAATGATCAAGTTACCAGCTATATTTTATATTTTGAATTGTAGTCTTAGTGGGGTATTGAGGTTCTTATAATTGTGAGTGAACAGTTTAGGTCACTCCAGATTTACTCTAATTTTAAAGATTAGACAAAATATATGTGAGCTTAGAGCATAAAGGTTTCTCTGTGCTATTGCAGTTCTTTTAGATCATATGTCACTGAACACCAGGAGACTAGAACAACTCTTTAATAGGCATAGATCTGGATTTAGGGTACAGTATTCTATGTAGATGCCCATGGATACTGGTAGAGTATTCTCTATTTCAAAACTCTCAGAAGGGTAAGTTATAGCAAAGTTGACCACATTTTCTGGACCATGACAGGAACACATCTCATATATTGTCCTGATCTGACAAATGTCCTATATCTGTACTATTCAATAGGATAGTCATTAATCACATGTGGCTACCTTGAGTTGAGTACTGCTGTAAGTATAAAATACACATTGGATTTCCAAGACTTGGTATGAAAAAAGTAAAATGTATCATTAATAACTTTTTACATTGATTACTTGTTGAAATGATAGTATGTGGCCCACATTATAAGTTCCACTGGACAGCATTGTTCTATCTCATGCCATTTTGCATCAGGGATGTTTGAGACCATGGATACATCTGTTTCTTACCCTGTCTTGCTATAACACTTATTATTAACTTCCTGAGACTCCTAGTCCACACAGTCTATGTCACCTGCATCAGCAGCAGCTCTTCTGCTAGACTTTAACTTGAGCATTTGAGAACTTGAGAAACTAAAGATTGTGATTTCCCTCCTGCTCTCTACTTGTTAGCATTCCTGCTTGCCGAAGGTCAGTGCAGGAACTCAGTGGTTAGGTGCTAAGGAGCATTCTTAAGTTTTTTTCCCTTAGGTAAACAAGATTTTTTTTAAAAGATTTATTTATTCATGAGAGACAGAGAGACAAACAGAGGGAGGCAGAAGCAGAGGGAGAAGCAGACTGCCTGCTGAGCAGGGAGCCCAACACGGGGCTCCATCCCAGGACCCCGGGATCATGACCTGAGCCAAAGGCAGACACTTAACTGACTGAGCCACCCAGGTGCCCCTAGGTAAACAAGTTTGAAATAATTTTGAAATTGAGAGCTTTAGATTAAAAATGCACAAATGCGTAAAGCTCTCGTGTAGGAACATATAGATTGACTATTCATGCACTCATTCATTCAACAAATATTTACCTAGTACTTAGTATGTGTCAGTCTCTATTCTCGGCACTTGAGATACATCAGTGAACAAAACAAAGATCAGTGCTCTCTTGGAGTTTACTTTCTAGCAGGTGATATGGACAATAAACAGGAGACATAATAAATAAGTAAATAGTATTTTGGAAGTAGAGTATGGTGGAAAAGAAAAAGTAAAGCAGTTTAAGAGGGATCCAGAGTACTGGAAGGAGAGGGGGAATGGAGAGTGGCCAGGTTTGGCTTCATTGGGAAGTGATATTTAAGCAAAGACTTGCAGAAAATGAAGGTGATAAGTATGCAGGTATCTGGGGGAACAGCATTTCAGGCAGAGGGAACAGTCAATGAAGAAGCCTTAAGGCAGGAGTGTGTTCAGCATGTTTGAGGAACACAAGGCCAGTGTGGCTGGGAAGAGAGTAATGATGAGAGTAATGAAGAGAAGTAAGGGGGCAGCACAGATCATTTAGAGCTTTCTAGAACATGGTCAGGATTTGGACTTTGCTATGGTGTGAATGTTTGTTCACATGTTGAAATTCATATGTTGAGATGAACCCCAAGTTGATGCTATTAGGAGGTGGGGCCTTTGGGAGGTGCTCAGGTCACCAGGGGACTTCACAAATGGGATTAGCGCCCTTATGAAAGAAGCCTGAGAAAGCTCCCATATCCCTTCCACCATGTGAGGTTATAGCAAGAAGAAGCTATGAACCAGCAAGCCAGCCCTTCCCAGCACCTTGATCTTGCTGGGCTTCCCAGCCTCCAGATGGTGAGAAATAATTTTTTTGTTGTTTAGAAGCCACTGATCAATGGTAATTTTTTTATAGCAGTCCAAGTGGACTAAGACAGGTTTCTACTCTGAATGATAAAAACTGCACGTTTTTGTTTCGGTTTTTTTTTAAGATTTTATTTTTATTTATTTGTCAGAGAGAGAGAGAGCACACAAGCAGGGGGAGCAGCAGGTAGAGGAAGGAGCAGGCTCCCCCTTAGCAAGGAGCCTGAGGTGGGACTCGATCTCAGGATGCCAGGATCATGACCTGAGTCAAAGGCAGATGCTTAACCAACTGAGCCACTCAGGGATCCCCAAAACTGCAAGTTTTAAGAAAAAGAATCGCCTGCTCTGGCTGAAGTGTTTAAGGATTACTCAGACCTCTATGTTGAGGCGAGACTTCAGGCAGGCCAGGATGGGAGCAGGGAGAGAGCTGGCAGTGGCTCCCATCAGGCGGTGGCAGCACAAGTGGCAACAATATTACACTTTGATATATAGAGAGGGATAGAATCAATAGGATTTCCTGACAGAGTGGAGGGGACGTATGAGACCGAGAGGCTGGTGACATCTTGACAGGCACCTTATGAGAAACACTGAGCCGGAACCACCCAGGTTGGCCACTCCTGAATTCCCAACCCACAGAAACTCCGAGATAATACATGGTTATTGTCTGAAGTCACCAAATATTAGAGTATTTTGTTATGTAGCAGTTAGATAACTAATACAGTCTCCAAACCAAACTCCTTTTTTCCCCAAACCTGATCCAATGGCAGGCTTCTCTACCTCAGATGATGGTAACTTCGTCCTTCCAATTACCCAGGTTTCAGACTTTGGAGTCATTCTTTTTTTTTTTTTTTTTTTAAGATTCATGTATTTATTTGGGGGGGGAGGGGCAGAGGAAGGGGGAAAGGAGCACGTGCATGCAGAGCACGATCCCACAACCTGAAATCATGACCTGAGCTGAAATCAAGAGCAGACACCCAACCGTCTGAGCCACCCAGGCACCCTTGGAGTCATTCTTGAGTCCTTTCTTTGTATCTGGAATCTGAGGTGGGCAGACGTGTGGGGCTGAGTCCTTAACCTGTAGGATCTGTTACCTCTAGTTAGTGTCAAAAGTGGATTGACACCCAGTTGGTGTCAGAGAACTGGACTGGAGAATTGGTGTGGGAAATGACAAGTATTTGGTGTTGGAAAAAACCACACGTTTGGTGTCAGAAAACATTGCGCATTTCCTTCTGGGAGAAGGGGGAGTCCCCGGTCCCAGCTGGCTCCTTGTCCAGGTAGCCAAGAGTGAGGCCCCACGACCATTTTCAAACAATGAACTTATTACAAGTTTTACTCTCCCCTTGGGCAGCGTTCTCAAGAGTGCTATAAAAGACTGGGACGGACCACCCAGAATATGGAAGAAAATTAAACTGTATAAAAGGTGGACAATAGAAGAAGAGTGATTAGCCACTTCTATTAACTGGGACCTAGAATAAATTTTGAGTATGATGATTTGTCATTTATCACACTGAAGAAGATCTGCGCTTCCCTGACAAGGATCATGCCTTAGTCTGTTCGAGTTGCTATAACAAAATGCCATAAACTGGACTGGTTAAAAATAGCAAAAATTTATTTCTTACCATTCTGGGAGCTGCAAGTCTGAGATCAGGGTGCTAGCATGGTTGGGTTCCACTGAGGGTTTGCCTCTGGGTTGCAGACTGTTGGCGTCTTGTATCCTCGGAGAGCAGAGAGGAGAAGTAAGCTCTCTCGTGACTCTTAGGAGGGCACTGATCCCATTCTTGAGAGCTCTACCCTTAGGACCTCATCTAATCCTAATCACCTCCCAAAGGCGCTACATCCTAATCTCATCATATTGGGGGTAGATTTCAACATATGACTTGTGGGGGACACAAGCATTCAGCCCACAGCACCCATCCCTCTGTTCTAGCGGCTGTATGTTCCCACCTCACCATTCCAAAAGTGAACAGTGCGTGGAGGGCCCCACAGCCCTCTCCACCAAAACACATCCTCCGCTTGCTCAAACTCCTTCCTGCATAGGGCCCTTCCCACCCTCCATTCCTGGGGGACCATGCTCAGTCCTTACGTTAGATAGATGGACATCTGACTGCTTATTGTCACGTTGTCATTAATCACTTCTGTGGAATCGTTTTCCAAAATGAGACCATACATGTCCCAAGCAGAGAGAAGCCTTATATGTTTTCTGTCCCCAGGTACCACCTGTTGCATTGCATAGACTAAAGGCTGAGCACAAGCCTGGCTCATTAAGAGGCAGGAGTGAAACGTACAAAACAGTAGATGCTTCTTCAAACAAATGAACTGTTTAAGTAGATTTTAGAAATATCAAGCAACCCTCTTAATGAATTTTTATAATTTTCTTATAGACTCTTTTACCCACAAGTGCTCTACAGGTCAAAAGTAATTACGGGACTTCTTAGGGTAATGAGGATAGAAAGATCATTTGTGGGGCTTCAGGAAAGGTCAACCCAAGGATTCCACAGCCAGGAGTTACAGGAAGTATTGAACCTGAATTCTGACTGGCCTCGGGCTGAACCAGCGTTCCTCCTCTTACGACTTTGAGAGCTTACCCCTCAGTAGCCTCATCTTTGAAATGAGAGTGAAAATAACAGTGTCTACCTCACAGGAGCAAGGAGAAGATGACAGAAGACAATGCACGTGGAATGCTTAGTATGGCCCCTTCCACAGAAACACTCAATAGACAGGAGCTATTAGCATTCTTATCACTACTTTTCAATCTTCTCCAGAAGGCAGGGGATGCTGGAAGGACAGGAGGCAGAACCAGGGCTGCATTAGGAGGGAGACTCGTTTTGAGATGAGGCTGTGAGAAGCATGACAAACTCCCAGTGGGATCTTGGAGCAGGTGGGCCTGAGCTGTTCCTACGGCAAGGCCTAGGGTCGGGGAGGGGAGAGGGCTGAAGGGGTGCCCGGAGCACCCCTTGAAAAATCTCCAAGCCAGAGAGGAGGCACTGGGCTTTATCTACACTGGATGAGAGCCATCTGAGAGAAGGGGATAACGTGGCCCATGAGACCCATAGTGAAGATGTGTGGGGTCCAGGGTGAGGCAAGGACTGAGAGCAGAGGAGGTTGCCATAAACTGAGGAGAAAACGAAGACTAGGACTATGGTGGTGACTGCACAATATAAAGGGAGGGACGGAGACTAGACATAAGCAGACACAAGGGACATGGTCAGATAATGGATGAAGGAGGCAAGGAATGGAGAAGCGAGCGCTGCTCCTTGCATGGGACTTTGGTGATTTTTGTTTGTTTGTTTAAGCAGGCCCCATACCCAGCGTAGAGCCCAACGTGGGGATTGAACTCACAACCCTGAGATAAGATCTGAGCTGAGATCAAGAGTCAGATGCTTAACCCACTGAGGCACTCTGGTGGCCCTGACTTTGGTGATCTTCTAAACAAGAGCTACTTTGGTGTGACCATGTTTGCCGTGATGATGGAGTGGCCCACTGAGGAAGTGGGAAGCTGGTCTAAGGAAGGGGTTGAGGAAAACTCTGCATATTCCTTGTGAGATTGAAGTGATGTTAGGACATCTACTGGAGACACCACAGAGATGCCACCATAAAGAACCCATGGAGGGGCACCTGGGTGGCCCAGTCGTTAAGTGTCTGCCTTCAGCTCAGGTCATGATCCCGGGGTCCTGGGATCGAGCTCCATATCAGGCTCCCGGCTCAGCGGGAACCCTGCTTCTCCCTCTCCCACTCCCCCTGCTTGTGTTCCCTCTCTCACTGTGTCTCTCCCTACTGCAGGGGGAGGGGCTGAGCATGACGGGCACCGTGCACCACGTGGGGAAGGCCAGGGACCGGGAGCGGCTGGTGGCCATGGTGAGGGGCCACAGTGGAGTAGGAGTTGAGATAAGAACATACAGATCGAGCCCAGGGGAGGAGGGCTCGAAGTTAAAACTCTCCTCTCCTTAACATATTTTTGAATATTTACTACGTGCCAGGCACATACTAACACCCTGTCACATTAGTATGTGAGGCGCTCGATGTTGTTCTAACAGCTTCATGGTGGGAAACCGGAAACGGTTAAGTGGTAGGGATAATTTTGAACCAGGAGCTGCCTGACTCCCAAACCCACATTCCTAACCACGGCTGTGGCTCTGCCCTGGGGGACCCTGTAGGGACTCACACTTGAAGCCCAGTGACACTGGCATAATGCCCGTGACAGGGGCAGATCTGTGGGCTCAAACAAGGAGATACCAGGTTGGGGAGCCCATCATGACCACCGTGAGAGTGGGAACTGTCTAGATACGTTTTCCAGAGAAGAGACTCCAGGTATATGGGGCTTGGAGAGTGAAGATTTTCAGAAATGAGAGAGGGCTAAAAAGAGGGGTCTGCCTGAAGTACAAAGTGGGAGAGAAGAAAGCCCAACAGGGCTGGGAGCACTGAGCTCAGGTCAAGTGCAGGGTTGTGACTTGGGCACTGTCTATTTTTCTCTCAGAGTAAGTCTTAGGGTGAAAGAAATCAGCCCGGGGCCCCAGTGAAGCCTCCAGAAATTCAGCTCTGTGTTCCAGGACCCATCCGGCAGGGAGCCTTCCCAGATGACTGTGGAGGGAAGTTGCTTCGATTCCTCCTCACCCCAGGCCTTGGAGCCCTGTGGGGGTGTCGACTTCCTTGTGTGTAACACTGAGGTCAGTGCCCTGGTGGTGAGCACTCTGGGGGCCATGAGCAGGTGTGGGACAAGGTGAGGCCCATGGAGCACGGAGCTGTGAGGTTCTCCCTGCCTCCCATCTCTGCTCCTGGGAACACCTGCATGTGTCCCCAGCTGCCACTCATGTACCTTCAGGCCACAGTCCCTGATTCCATTGGGTGGAGCACACCTAGGTCAGTCCTGCTAGACTGGAGCCCTCCTGGAGCCCTACTCCAAGCTCCAGATCTGAAGGGACACACCCTGCTCTGGGCCAGAGCTTCTCTGCTGGCTCAGGTTTCTGAGGCTGTCCCAGTCTGCACTCATGGGCACCCACTCTGATCCCTTCAGTCTGGCTGTCCCAGGGATGCCTCACCTGTCCACAGACACAGCTGAGAGGAGGGACCCCCATCCAGACTTGCCATCCTAGCTGGAATCCACCAAGCATTCTAGGGGCTTCTGTTGCCCCTGCCCTCCTGCCCCTGCTGTCCCTGAAGGCCCCCTGAGAGGGGTCGGCACAGTCCTGACCCGCCCCCTCTCCTGACCCTGTCGGTAGAGGTGGGTCCGTGGTCCCACCCCACCTTCTCTGTTTGGTTCTCACAATCCCTGGCCTTCCTGGCTTAGCTCTTAGCTCTGTGCTCCTCCCCAGCCCAGCCTCCAACTTCTGTAGGACACTCAGATTTCAGCATCACCCCTGAACACTGTCCCACACAGAGCTGGTGTTTACACAGTGTGACTTCTCACTCTCCTTATGAAAACAGATGCCACTGTGCCAGCTTTCCTAACGTTCTCTGCAGATACTGTTTTCACTGCTGTGCTTTTCTGGAGCGTGATGGGGTCCTGCAGAGAATCCGTGCAGCGAGTGACTGTGAGGGGGTTCTTAGGCTAAGTACTGGACAGAGCAGCCCCCTCAGACCCCTTCTCCTCCTCCACCCTGGGGCCACACAAAGAAGAGCAGTGCACACCCCCAGCTTCCCTCCAGAGCCTCTCTGGGCTGTGGGACTGCAGACCAGCAGAGGGGCCAGGGTCCCTGACAGCTGCCCTCTGCCCCTGCTCTGATTTCAGATCCCGGATTCAAAGGTGATGCCCCGGTCCTGCTGCTGAGCTGGCTGCTGCCCTACATGGAGAAGAGGGGGTAAGGGCAGGGAGGGCCCTGGAGTTGGGGTAAGTGCCTTGTTCTGCCCTATGCCAATGGGACACTTGGAGAAGGGGTGCCGAAGTGGAGTATCCCAAGGGCAGCAGGTAGGAGTGTGCTCTGGATGCCAGCCCTGTCTCCTGTCGCCTCCTAAATCACATCTTCAGGCTACCTGGTCCCCGGAGGATGTGGCCAACAGAGAGAAAGGGAACATTGGGAGATTGGGAGCGAATGTGGAGGGTGCATTCCAAACCCACAGAGGAGCCTCTGACATGCTCTGTCCTTGACAATGGCAGAGGCAGCTGCAAGAAACAAGGGCCTCACGCGATAACCCAGAGTGCTGAACCCCTCCAGCGAGGCCAGAGGAAGCCCCTCGGTCCTTCCCCTGCTCTCCAAGTTTCTTCCCTCTCTTGTTCTTCATCTTTTCCTGTGTTAGTCAGCAATCAGTTCCTGTTCCTGCTCTAGATTTTGATTTGGAACTCAAGGTGACTCCTATGGGAGTGGTCTTCCCCTGGGGCTGCTCCAACCTTGTACCTGGCTGGCTCCAAGCCCCTGGGTCTGTTCTCCAGACATCTAGCTGCTGGTTCATCTCTGCCCAAGTAACTGGTTCCAGTGAGTCCTGGTTCCAGTGAGTCCCAGCAAGGGGGACTGTGGCAGCGCCTGCCCAGGTCCAACGTGCCTAGAGCCCCCAGCACCGTCTGTACTCTCCCTTCTCTCCTTATGCCTCAGCTCTGCTTCCTCAGCACTTGGAAGCCCATTTTCTGGAAGCATCTGGCTTCTCAGTTGTGCCTACCTTCCACCTGGTCACAACTGTCTCTTCCCAGGGAAGATTCTGTGGCTCTGACTGACACTGCTGCTGTCTGCATCCCTCAGTCAGTGGGGAACTTGGAAAGGGCAGTGCAGTGTGGCGTAGGGGAAGTGAGTATTGATCCTGTGTGATAATAAAATTCAAAAGTACAGCCTTGAACACCATCCTGTCCATGTTTACAGTTATGCTCATTGCCTTTGTCTCATTCAGTGCCCACAACCCCAAGGCGACCGCATACAACTATAAGATTGTTCTCTGTGCAAGGGCATCGAATCCAGATATAAGTCAAGGCTGAAATCCAGCCCGTGCTCTGCTTGCCAAACCTGGAGGAAGGAGAGGTCTTTAACATTTGTATTCACCAAGTCAGGTTTCTGTGGGGCTGTATCAGCTCACTGGAGAGTTCTTTTTAAAATTCACAGCAGGGGGGGAATTAAAAAATTAGAATAGAATAGAATAGAATAGAATAGAATAGAAAAATAAAATAAAATAAAATTCACACCAGGGGGCAGCACAGGCTCTCGGTGTCCCAATGGGACACCCCTGTGACTTTCGCACAGCGTCTACACTCCATGTACCAGGGGAGGAAATGGAGACCAAGGTTGGCCAGTTCATGGTACAGCAAGGATCCGGCTTCGGGGCCTTTCAGTCTAGTTTCTGGACCTGGCACAGAAGCTCCTCTCTCTGGGTCAAGTAAGCATGGGCAGACATGGCCTCTGCCTTCCAGGGCTTCCTCTAGCTCCTGCTCAGATTTTGTTCCTAGGGGCGGAGACACATCGGGGGGGGGGGGGGTGGCCCAGGAGGACACATGTCCATTCTCCACAGCTCAGGAGGGCTGGCCGGTGCCCTCCTCCCACCTGCAGTACACTTTTCCCGATTCCTTTTCCTTCCTAGATGCTGGCGGCCTGCACTACCAGCAAAACTGTCCTGCTGCTCACCACGTCCGCGGCTGTGGAGTTGGCACCAAAGGGCATCCCGGTGGCCTCCAGCCTCACGGTGAGGATTCAGGACTGTCTGCCGTATCCTTGTCCATGGGCCCTTCCTCTCACTGTGTCTGCAGTTGCACAGCCCAAAAGCTGGGATCTGGAGGACGGGAAGGGCCCCACTGTATCCCCTGAGGGCCCTGGGAGGTGGGATCCAGGGGTGGAGGGTATGCTGGGCCTCCAGCCAAGTTAGCAGAGCCAGAGGTCAGAGTTCACTAGCGCACCAAGACCTCAGTTCTGTCCTCCTTCCATGGGGGGAGGGCAACCAGAGGACCGGGAGGGGACTTTGCCCTTCCTCGGCTCTCCAGGCACCAGCTACATCATCAGGGGAACACTGTGGTGGCTGGCTTCTCCCTGAGGCTCTGATGTCCCCCACCAGGCCTGGAGGCTGTCACTCTGAGTGGATACCACATTTTGCCCTGGGAACCAGATGATGATCAAATAGGAGAAAAAAGTCTGGGCTTCTAGGAGGTGTCACAGGTCCAGGCACTAACTGATAAACAGAATTCGGAGACAGCTCTAGCATACGGCATGACAGGTTATGGGACAGAGTTGCTGCTGAGCAGTTACTGAGCTGAAATCTATTTGGCCTTTTTTTTTTTTTTTTAAATGGGCCACAAACTTGTTTTGAAACTCTTAACCTTGGCTTCCTGTGACGCTGGCACATACAAACACCAGCTTTGCCTACAAATGCTGTTGCTGTGGTCCATTTCCTCCACTGTCCCCATCTCTTGGAGGTCCTTCCTCCATATTTTTCACCAGCACTGAAGCATCCCGAGAAGCAGAAGAGAGTTTTCTGCCTCAGGAGTTGGGGGGTAGGCAGGTAAACGTCATGTCCTGTGGTCCAGGAGGTTGGCCAAGAGCTCATCCCTTGGAAGGCTGGTGGCTCGAAGAGGAGATTCAGCCTGGGAGCCATAGAAATAAGCCTGGATTAGGAATGGGCCGTCTGCTGAGAGTCCCTTTCTGCCACTGTCTGGGCCTCGGTATCCTCAGCTGTCACATAAGGGGTTGGATTGATAACCCCCACACCTTCTTCTCTGGCTGTGTGTGAAACTCACTCGGCGTTTCCCAATCCTCTAACCTCTGGGTCACAATGGTCTCGGTTAACTTTAAACAATGACCTTGTTGCATACCTCACAGAGAGAACGGTGACAATAAGATGCTATCCGTCAACTTTCCCCACTCTGTCCAAGGTGTACTGTCATTTGCTTCTGTTCTTCCCAGGAAGCATTGGTGGGATAGGTGCATCTTTCCTCTCCGGGGGACCCCTTCCGTATCCCCTGGGCATCTTACCCTCTCCCACGCCTGCTGGTCACCTCCTTCTGAGAACCATCTTCCCCCTTCTCTGCAGTCTTAAAGACAACACAAAAGCATCCAACAAACTCAGACTCTCATATCTCCATCCTAGAGCCACTATAATGGTTCCCTCCTTCTCACAGGTGTCCCTCTCTCCTGCACCTCTGCAGGATTTTTTTATTATCAGTGCACATGCTGAGGTTTTATTTTCCTGCACTTTTGGGTGTTTAGGAATTTACCAGGCATATCCTTGCTGCTCTTCACTTACTCAAATACTCAGTAGGCTCATCAAGAGTTCTTTCCCAGTCACGGCCTCCAGCCAGCCTCCATGCCCATTACTCTCTCATTTTTTTTTCTCTTCTGTCTCAGAAATTGGCCATTTCTGCACTTGCTCTACAATGTGGCCGTTATCCTGGGCTCCATTGCCTGCCCAATTGCCTATTCTATCAATCTCAGTCCTGTTCCAAGGAAGTTTTTCCTAGGGCTCTGGGGAGAGGGGGAGATGATATCTGCCATGGATTTCCTCTGTGGTTCTGGAAACAAGTTAGTGTCCATATATGTTGCTTTCCAGATGAGCTTCCAAGACAGATGGTCCTTCTCAAGAGAATGTCAATTGTGCCAGCCCTTAGGCAGCTCACAAAGGAAACAGGTAGGCTCTGTCTGCCTGACGTTTTGGGGCCTCAGGGGTCCATCCCAGGGCTCCAACTAGGCAAAGAGGTTTCATCTCCTTTCCCCTGGTTGCTATCTCAAGACCCTATACCCCAGGGTCCCAGCCATGAAGCATTTGGTCACCATGGTTATGAGTCATGCCTGAAATCGAGAAGTGGGAAATCCCACACCCACCTGGGAGGCATCGGAATTTGCAATATTAGAATCCCTTCAGGAGGGCCTCCAAAATATGGATTGGTATTTCCAAGGTATCCATATATCTATGTGTAGAAGGGTCATAACAAGAGTCACAAATCATCATTTCTTTGGCTTTGTCCCATCGGCTCCCATGGAGCTCCATGAGCCTCACAGACTTTTGCAAGCAGGACCTTTCTTATCTTTCCTACACATTCTTGCTTCTGCTCATAGAAGAAGACACTTTGTATAGTTCAGCCCTTTCAAAAGTGCTGGTGAGAAAACAGCTACCCTTCACTCCACTGCCTTATTACCTCTCCCAGAAGAGCTAAACTGATGGTGGCTTACACAAGCAAGCAGTGTTTCCTGTCTCCTTCTCTTGGGCCACCTGCACTGAGATGTGGTAGGTTCAAGTGACCTCTCTAGTCTCTAGCAATCAGGGCTGGCTCCTGCTCTATCCATCCAGGTTTCTGCTCTGGGGGAAAAAAAAGATGTTTTACCTGAAACTTGCTGGGTACATCAGGTCAGCTCTACTCTGCCAGTTGCCGTCGGTTTAGAGAGGAGGTGGTAGCAAGCTTTTCTCTAAATCAGCACTAACAATGTGAAGGTGACCTTGGCTTTGATTCTGTCTGTCTCCTCCCCTATAGTTCTCAGGTACTTAGAACCCACTAGGGAAGGAGAGAAGTGACTAGCTCCTTCCATGACTATCCTGTGGTAGGAAACATTCCTCTCTCCTCCGTGACATGGTAAGAACTGCTGGCCCTGCCAAGGCCGTCCGAAGATAAAACTCCTGCTGGTGCCACCACTGCTCGTGACCACAGATGTTGGCACAGATGTGAAGTATGCCCGTCTGAGCTCTGCTGCCAAAATCTTTCATGCCATCTCTTATTTCTGCAGCAGCCAAAGGCCTTGACTTCTACTGCTGTGGGAACAGCAGGTACCTGCTCTCAGGAGGGCTTGTGTTCGCACACACCACACTTCGATTTATTCATCCGTCTACTATCACATTACTTTAAAATTTAACTTCATTTTTGTGATTTCCTTAAGTACTCAGGACTCTTCGGAGTTAGACTGGAGGGAAGGTAAGGACAGTGCCATGTAGGAGCCCTGGGAAGTCAAGATTCTTCTAAGACTGCTTGTCCAACTGGGCTTGTTCGCACTGGGCTTTTTAGACAATGATGGGTGAGTCTGCTTTCTTTAGGCCGGCCTCCTTGCTTTTCCAGAATTACACAGAAATCCGAATATCTCATTGTTTTTAACACAAGCTGTCCCAGCTCTATCTTGATTTTTCTGCCCCGTAAGGCAGCATGTGGAGAAGCTATGGTTCTTGCAGTGAAATACAGTGAAATGCAATGAGTTGCAGAGATGTTGCCCGGCCACATATGAACACATGATGCTGAGCAGAGTGAGAAGCAGAGTGAAATCCATATCACAGGATCATTTATGTAATAAAAAGTTACACACACACAACATGACAATAGATTTTAATAAGAACGTACATAGATCAAGAGCTATACATCGAGTCTGTTAGAATGGGGAGGAACATGGGAGTGGAGGTTGGGAAGTAAAAAAAGAAGTAAATAAAGAAGTAAAATAAGAGTGGGGCCAGGACAGACCAGTGGTGAGAGTGCCCCCGACCTCAGGAACTATGAACCCTCTCTTCCCATGATTTAAAAAGGTTAGAGATGGAATAAACCCTGAGTCCTGGGATTGGATGGTAGAGCCAAGTGAGGTCCCGAACAGTGGAACCATAGAACTTATAACTTGTCCCCTCGGTCTCTCAGGAAGGAAGGATCTTGTTGCTGGGCTGTGGGGCCACTGTTGTAGCGAGAGGATAAAGGGTGGACGTGCAGAACTCTGAAGCGAGAGGAGACAGACTACTCCACAAGAGGAAGGCAGGGAGCTGCTGGAGAAATACCAGTAAATTTCCAGGAGTTGGGAAAAGTTAGTGGGGGAAGGGAAGAGGAGAGAGCAAGAGAGTGAGAGAGAGTTGCCTTCCATTGGATGTATGTGAGAAAGCACTGACATAAAGAATGTGAAGGTTGCGGGGGCCGGAGAGCGAGCACATTTGCATAAGGAACCCAGGAACATTCTGGGAGGAGAGCGGTAAGACCCACATTCCTTCTTGATGGGTTTTAAATCAGGGTTCCCCAGGACAACTAGACCAAAGCCCAATAAAGCTTCTAGCATATAACATAGGAGAATATGTTCCTGATCTCCTGGTAGGGAAAGATTTCTTTAATGGAGTAGAATACCAGCCATACAGAAAAGAGTAATACATTTGACTACATTAAAAGTTAAGAACTTCTTTTTACCAAAAGACACTAGTAAGAGGGTAAAAAAGTAAGCCTCTGAGGAGAAGAAAATGCAACCGACAACCAACTCAAAAGAAAATGGGCAAAAGATCCAAACACTTTACAAACTGGGATTTCCAAAAGACCCACAAACATATGAAAGGGGGCTCAGCCACATTGGTAATCAGGAAAATTCAAATAAAAAACACAATGAGATAAAAGTTAGACAAAAATCGACTATATCAAGTGTTGGCAGAGCAACCAGACTGCGAATACACATCCTGGCCAATTTAAATTGATGCCACCACAGCGAGAAACAGTATGGCACTGTCCCTCAACGTGGAACATCCCTTATGGAGTAGCAATTCCACTTCTAGGTACATAAACAATAGAAACGTGAACACTTGTGTAACTTCATTTGTAGCAGGCCTAAACTGAAGTGACCCCATGTCCACCGACAGTAGAATGTATAAACCAATGGTGGGTCTCACCATATAATACCATATTGCACAGATTGAAAAGAAATGAGGTGAACATGGACTGTTCTTGAACAAGGAAAGAACGTACAGTCACAGGGCCTCTATATTTTCACAAATGTAACACTGAGTCAAATTAGCCAGTCACAAAAGAGTACGTATCATATGATTCCACGTATGTGAAGGTAAAAGAAAAGATGCAAAAATGAAACCAGAGTGTTTAGGGACTCACTGAGTGCCTGGATGGTAGAAATATAAGGAGAAGCAAGGCAGTGGCTGCCATGGCATTCAGAATACCCAGGGAGTGGTAGTGGGAAAAGGGGTGCATAGCTTTTAAGAGGGAAGATTCAAGGGCTTTTGGGGTGCTGGTGATGTCTGTTTATTGATCTGGGTGGTAGCTATCTGAGTATTGATCTTGATTATTCATTGTGCTTGCTGTACATTTTTGTTTGGGACTCTCCTCTGTATGGGTGCTCTACTTTACAATTGAAAAGTTAAAAAGTTACTTTACCTTAACACCAAAGGATATGCAGATGCCTGGAGTGGACCCCCTTACAAAACTCTGGTAGTTGTACTTTGTTATTGTTGTTGTTGTTACTTACGGATTGGTGGATGAAAGTGGCAGCACTTTATTCTTTGGTATTGCAGTTGGAGTCACTTTTTTTTCCTCCGTCTTTCTGTTGGGACTTTTTAGCACCCATTTGCAGCTAGCAAATCTGGCTCTGAAAGAGAATTCCAGGATCTGGTTATCCACGTAAGGAAAATCATCCATCCTGACCAAGTTCAGAGTATACATCAAGGATTCAAGTTCTCTACATGTGGCATTATAATCTATAAATGCTGGGGCATCTGGGTGGCTCAGTCGGTTAAGCGACAGACTCTTGATCCCAGCTCAGGTCTTGATCTCAGGGTCGTGAGTTAGAGCCCCACGTTGGGCTCTGCATTGGGCATGGAGCCTACATACATACATAGATTCTACATACATAGAATCTATAAATGCTGCTCCAAAGAGTCTGTAAAGAAGCCAAAGCCACCCTCCCAGAGCTGAAGAATAGCCGTGTATGGACCTGGGAGTTTGTTGTGATATCGCATGGCTGCAAATATTGATTCTGTTGGTTTACACTGGATCTCAGATCCAGTGCTCTGAGACAATTGACTTTGAAATCGAAACCGCTAAAGATGAAGATGGTAAATCATTTTTAAAGGTTGCACGGTCTAGGATTCTTGGAAGTATGGGCTAGCTTTCATGTTTGTCCTGCAAGATAAATTGTAGAAAGTAGATATGGAAAGAGAGTGAATTGATTGGGTTTAATACTTACGATACATCATTAGAAACCATTGACCAAAAAGAAATTCCTCTGTGTCTTTATTCCGGTCATATCATGTTTATATGGTATTTAAAGGAAACTCCATAAGAGAGGACTGTTATCAATTGTTTATACATCTTAACTAATGGCCCAGAATACTTCTTATATTTCACTTTGGGAGAAAGTGATAAATAATAACTGAGTCTGCGGGCGCAGATTAGCTTGGGCGAGTTTATAAGCCATCACATTTATGAGCTATTTTATAAAACCCTGAGATGTACTTATGGATTATTTTAAAATAAAATATCCTATTTGTTCTTAAGTGGTATATACAATTTTGTACAGTTCAATTACTAACAGTTCTGTTCTATTGGAGATTTTGCTGTAAAGGCTGAAGTGAGAGTAGGTTAAGAATAGGGTTTGTGGGGGCACCTGGGTGGCTCAGTCGTTAAGCATCTGCCTTCATCACTTCAGGTAGTGATCCCAGGGTCCTGGGATAGAGTCCTGCGTCAGGCTCCCCGCTCAGCGGGGAGTCGGCTTCTCCTTCTCCCTCTGCCCCTCCCTCCACTCATGTGCACTCTCTCTCGCACTCTCTAATAAATTGAAAAAAATCTTTTATAAATTAATAAATAAATAAATGTCTATCCTTCATCCATCCTGCTATCTGCTCAGATAAGGACCCGTTCCCTTTAGGACCCACCTACTCCAAACAGCCATCTCATCCCCTCCTCGCTCCCCCAAAAAAGGGGTTGTGGAGGGTGGTAGTGAAGGCCTGTCTGAGTCTGAACTCCAGGGCTGCTCCACCTGTCCGTCTTACACCTAGCCCTGCCAAGCATGTGTTTGGCACTGAGGGTGACGACTGCTCCACAACAGAAAGGGAGAGGTTCACAGGCTGGATGGCTCCAGGAAGAGGAAATGAGGGTGTGTGTGAAAAGAAAAGGGGCGGGTGGGAATGTCTCCAAACTTCAGTTCTGTTCCTGAGTGGCTTACCCTAGGTGCAGGTCCTAATCAGAGGCTCTCTTCGCTTCCTTCTCTTCTGCTGCTGATTCTTCCTGGGGGCAAGCCATCACATCCCCCACAGCAGCCAGCAAAATGAACAGGAGCCACCATCTCCCCCTCTCCAAATAGCCCCTGTCTTCCGATCCTGACCTGGGGCTCCCATCAGATGAGCACTGGGAATACTGTGGTCACCTTTGGGGGTGAAGATATCTCAATCTTAAGCCTCTTCCTATCCTTCTTGCCAGAAGTGAGGTCAAATATTCCATTATGATTTTGGGTCAGAGGCAAAAGACTAGCCCAGTTTGTGCTAGATCGGTCAAAATGCGTAGATGGTTGACAAGCCCCATGTTTAAGGATTGCACTTTACTCATCTTCACTAGTACAACTTTAACAATTGCAGCTAAATCTTACATGTAGTCAAATGAAGATACCAACTTTAAAAAATTGTAGGTGCTGTGACATTTCTAAATTCTTTCAATAGTGATACATTTTAAAATGTTTTCAGGTCAGATGCCTGGTTAAATATAAGGCTGCTTATCATGAACCTAACATACCACTCAGGGCTGAAATTAGATATTTAACAACTCTCACATTTTCTTAAGCAAAATAGAAACGTATCATTCAAAAAATGTATGCTTATTTGTGGAGAAAATGGAACAAACACTTGAAAGTGGAACTTTTCTGGGAAATCTGGGTCATATAGTTGTGTATTTTTTAGAGGATCCAGGTGACATCAGCAGAACCCAAACTGTCTAAGAACCAAGTGTTTCCACTTTGCTTTGTGCTGGGCAAACCCAAGTGCTTCTGCTGCTCTGGGCTAAGGTGAAGCTGATGATGGTTTGGCTTCAAAGGCAAAAGAAACGAACATTCTTTACCAGCTACTAAAAATTCAAATGCATCATATCACTTTTAGTTAGTAGTGCTTTTATTTATTTTGATTTTTTTTTTTTTTTTTTTGAGAGAGAGAAAGAAAATGAGCAGGAGGAGGGACAAAGGGAGAGAGAGAATCTTAAGCAGGCATCACACCTAGTGCATCTTAAGCAGGCTTCATGCCTAGCGCGGAGCCCAACATGGGACTCCATCTCACAACCCTGAGATCATGACCTGAGTCGAAATCAAGAATTGGATGCTTAACCCACTGAGCTACCCAGGCGTTCCTAATTAGTAGTGCTTTTAAATGGAACATCCATAAATAAGAGTAAAACAACTTTTCAACATAGGTAGTTGTTGTATTCATTAGGATTTGGATTCTCACTAATTCGCGGAGCCATTTACCAGTTTCTATTGGGAACCAAGTAAGTGCCAAGTACTGCCGTGAGGTTTGGGGAAATGGAATACAGACTAGTCCCTGATCTCAGTGTGCACCTGATATAGGAGGTAAACAGATATCTTGGCACATCAGAGCATGGTTGGTGCTGTAACTGAGGAGTAAGCTGGGTTTGGAGGCTAAGCACATAGGAGGAGTACCACCTCCTAGTTCAGGTGGGACAAGAAGAATTGGAAGTCAAAATGCACAGGGCTTCAGCCAGGGAAACAAGACCAAGAAATGGCATTCTTTTTTTTTTTTTTTTTTTTAATTTTATTTATTTATTTGACAGAGAGAGAGATCACAAGTAGGCAGAGAGGCAGGCAGAGAGAGAGAGGGGGAAGCAGGCTCCCTGCTGAGCAGAGAGCCCGATGCGGGGCTCGATCCCAGGACCTTGAGATCATGACCTGAGCCGAAGGCAGAGGCTTTAACCCACTGAGCCACCCAGGCGCCCAAGAAATGGCATTCTTGACAGAAGAAACATCATTTGTGAAATTATGAGGCATTTATGGAACTTGCTTTGGTATCTCTGGGGCTCAGACACAGTGAAAAAGGAGCAATGGGAAATAAAGATAGACGTAAAAGCAAAGGCCAGAGCAAGAAATCCCCCAATGTCAAGACAGGGATGTTGGACCCTGTCTTGAGGACAATGAAGAGCCAATGGAGGGTTTTTCTTATCCTTGTTTTCTGAATGAGACAACCCTCTGTGGCTCCTAGCTTTATGCAAGGAGCTCAGATTGAGTTCTTGGCCACGTCCAGGCCTGAAACATGATCTTCTGTTCCACAGGGTTGTTAGAACTCCAGCTTCTATGTTTCAAGGCTCTCCAGTCATTCATCATTGAGTATCTACTTTGTGCTTGGCACCTCACTGGGTAATGTTGATAGAAAATTGAATATGAAAAGTGAATTGATTAATATAGTATTCTGCTATAATGTATAAACTCCAAAACTGTAGTGGTTTGATACCGGGGTCAATATCCTACCACCCACAGGCCAAATCCAACCTCTGCCTGTTTCTACAGATATTTATGGAATATGGCCATGCTCATGCATTGACATAGTGTCTACGGCTGCTTTCACACCACTATGTTAGAGTTGAGTGGTTGTAGCAGAGACCACATAGCCTGCAAAACCTAAATATTTACTCTCTGGCTCTTTAGAGAAAAAGGTTGCCGACCCTGGACTTAATAAGATAGAAGTTTATTTCTCTGTTATGGAAAGGCCAATTGGAGGCAGAGAGTAGTTCTGCTCCACAGAATCACTCAGAGATCAATGGGGCTGATGCCCTCTTCAACACATGACTTCCAAGCTAATGCTGACGCCAACATCTGGGAAGCCAAGAGGGGAGGGGGGTGTGGAGGATGACACGGGAAGGTTTTATAGGCCCTCCCCTGAGAGGGGCTTCCAGGGTGAAGCTGACTCAAGCTGAAAAGGGAAGAAGCTTTCACATGAAATAGATTCCAGAATTTTTATTACTATATTGGACTAAACCAGTTAATTACTAAGGTGAGACTATGCTGTGACTGAAGGGCACTGGCAGGCTTTTCCTGCCTACGAGGAATCCCACCCAGTTGCAGGGCTGTGCCGTTGTCAGGAGCCCCACCCTGAGGCCAGCACAGCCTCCAGAAGCCAGCTGTCTCTATAGCCACAGTAGTGGCAACATGAAGGAGTTGCTCAGTGCTTATCTCATTTACTTCTTCCACGAAGTGTTGTGTGGGGTCCGCTGACTGGCAGAGCCCATGCCTCTGTCCTAGTGCAGAAGTGGCAGGGATATCATTTTTGGGCTAGAGAGACAGGGTAGAGGTGTGTGGACTCACTGGTCAGAAATTCTCCAAACATTAGAAGAGTCTTCAAAAGGTGCCAGGTAGCCAGAAGATATGCAGTGGTCCAAGTTTTAACATGAGTTGGAGACTCATGTTGGAGACAGTTGGTATAGTACCGAGATCAGTGGTTCTATACTCAATAAGTAGCGACCTTGGGGAAGTTATTGAAATTCTTTGTGCGTCAGTCTTTTAATCTATCAAATGAGGGTCTGTGCTAAGTAATTTCTAATGTCCTGTCTTTAGAAGGAAACAGCTGTACATGCACTTGTCAGACACTCCTAAGCCACTCAGAACTTGAGGACAGGCTTCTGTCCTTCCACAAGTTTTGAGCATGTAAAGAGTACTTGGAGCCTGATGTAGAAATGGGGACAACTTCATCAAAGATCCGTCTAATCTCAGAGAATACCATACGACACGCAACTTTAAGGACTCACTGAATTCTGATTTGCACTTAGAGATGTCTCTTGATTGGCACTTTTGATTGGCACTTGGGCATATCTTTGCTGCACTGTCTATTCCACTCGCTGCTGGGGAGGATGGTGATGGTGAACCCACTGAAGACAGAAGCAAACTGAAGCTTGCTGAGCTTGGTTTGCTTCTGCTTCATCCCCCACCCCTACCTCCAGTTTCTTTCATCCTCTCCGACTTCCCAGGAGACCTCTGTTCCCTCAGGTAATTTTAGCTGTTGATTGCTAGAAACTCAGAATTATATGACATTTCACCTTCAAAGATTATCTTAAAGCGAGTATAGCAGAATTCCTTAGGAATAGGGGCAAGTGCTCCCATAAATATCAGTGATATCTCAGAATGGGCTGACATTTGGCTCTTGTTTTTGTTTTTAAAATAAAATAAATCATGCTGTATCTTCCTGGTTCTAGAACAGTTCCCTTAGGTCAACATTGGTGATGCCCAGTGGTCCCTGAGTCTCCGGACAGGAGGAAACATGTATCTCAGACTGATGTGGTAAATGAGTTTCTAATGTGCAG
This sequence comes from Potos flavus, assembly GCA_028534135.1. NCBI lineage: Eukaryota > Metazoa > Chordata > Mammalia > Carnivora > Procyonidae > Potos > Potos flavus. Next base: position 63,102,199 of record CM052896.1, read on the forward strand.
TCCCAGCCTCCCTCATGTACGTTCAATTTCCCACTTTCACTGTGGGTCTAGAGGAGAAAGTATGATGAGTGTACAAGGGCAAGGCGCAAGTGACTAAGACCCACTTTTTATGGTTAGGAGGAATTTTGATGTTCTGATTAAGGATGAGATGTCAAAATAATTTTTCCCATCAAATAAGGTGCCCAGCAGTGTGGGAAACAGCAGAGAAGTAATGTTGGAGTATGCAAAAAGCCTCCTAGGAAGGTGGAAGTCCATTTTAGAGAAGACTGAATTCGAGGGGCACCTGGATGGCTCAGTCAGTTGAGTGTCTGTCTGCCTTCGGCTCAGGTCATGATCTCTAGGTCTTGGGATAGAGTCCGCAGCCCCCTCCCCCCCTCATGCTCGCTCTCTCTCTCTCTCTCTCTAATAAGTGAAAAAAATATTTTTTAAAAAAAGATTGAATTCAACTAACTTAGCGGCAAGTGGGGACCTTAGAATTATAAGTGCATGAAGATGAACTTAGCAAACCACTTTCCCTGATTAAAGTAACTGTAGTTATGTTGAATGCATTTCCAATGAATAGAAATGTAACAGTATCATCTAAGATATCATGTCCCCAGGAAAGTTATGGGAACTAGAAATCCAAGACTCCATAGTTGATTGGGCTTAAATTATTTCTACATTTTCTGTACTTCCAGTGAAAGGATCTTAGATAAGAAAGAGGAGCTTGGTGGATTTGGGGTTTGCAAAGTATGGACAAATTTATATGCCAAGAGCATCCATAAATGCGAAATAAATAGGACTATCAGGGGCTGGTACTTCCTCTGAAGTCATACTTTTCTTTGAAAGAATTTATCATATGGCTCTAACCAATGGAAAGAGATATGTCATTGACAATGTCCTCAAGAAGATTCCTACAAGAAATATAGTATCTGGTTTCATAACCCCCAGTCTGCTGACTGATCACAGAAGAAAGGCCAGATCTGAAGTCTAAACACAGAAAAAACATATACTTATTAAAGGCATTTGTCAAACAACTCTGACAGGGAGATAAAATAGGGGAAAGGTGGGATAAGTCTTTCCACACTCATAAAACTAGCCCTAGTGCTCTCCAAGACTTCTGTTACCCAGCTCCTTCTGGCCGGTCAGTCAGTGCTTCTGTCAGTCCCTGTCCAGTCTCAACCATTCCCATTTTACCTCCCACATCTCCACCCTGCCAGTCCATGGAAGCATGTGGCCAGCCCTCCCACCATCCTTCATCCCTCCAGGCTGGCTCAGCCACCGGCCAGGGCCTCTAGGATCTGAACAGATCACTGGTCCAGAATTAAGATCTAGGACTTGACCTGAACCCCACATAGGTAGGTAAGATCCTGTTGCCCGTGGATGGATATCCTAGGTCACAATCATGTGACCCATGGAACAATGAAAACAATCAGGATAATCCCCACTGATGAACTTCTCCCTCTCCCCACAAATGCCATGGCAAGTCCTGGCCTGACTCACACCTTTATTTGCTGTGTTCTTTGCACACTCTACTTCAAACACTGGGCTGAACTTCCGGAGTCCTCTTTGGGTAGTTTCGTCATGTCAAGAACTTACCCACCGTTGTCTTCTAATTATATCTGATGTATTTTGTGGGTTTAATGAAGAATTTCTCAAAGACTGTGGAGCAGGGAGATTTGCAACAGATTCTACCTGCTTCCTGTTTAGCTACAGTTGTTTATCACCTTCACCGAAGGAGGAACCTATAAATCCTCTGCCCTGTTTGAAAAACGGATAAAATGGCCCAGCTGCCCACATCATTCCAGATTGAGCCAAACAGGTGTCAGCTGGTACTCATTAAAATAAGGCCTCCCTATTTGACAATTGTCATTCTATGTAGTTTCTATTAAAAAATCATTTGCCCTCTCTCCCCTTATCCATAATTACAATATTCCAAATTGAAAAGGAATGAAAAAAGTAAGAAAATAATTCAAGAGAAGTTGTTAAATTTAGAGACTAAATTTTCAAATAAAAGGGGTTTCCAACAGTGGGGGGAAAAAAAAACAAAAGGAACAAAATCAATACTCAAAGAAAACCAGAGAAAACATATCATATTTGGAAAAAATTACAGAGAGTATGTCCAAAGTCCCAGGCAAAATCAATAACAAAAGCAACACCATGACATAGTTTCATAAAAATTTTAAACTATAAGGGGGGGAAAAAGAATTCTGCAAGTTTCCAAGCAGAAAAAGTAGGTCATTTTCAAAGAGCAAAATATCAGTCTAGCTTGGGCTTTTTCCACTGCACTGAGCAATGCCAGATGACAATACGATGACATCTTCCATGGGAGGGATAAGCTGCAGCTCAAGAATAATGGGCCACATCAAGCCACTTATATATGGAGGAACCAGAAAGATGTTCTCAGACATGCCCAGTCTCAAAAAATGTGGCAGCCAGGGGCTTTTTTTTTTTTTTTTTTAAGATTTCTCAAAGCTACAATATATATAGTGTGTAAGGCTAAAATTAGAGAAAGAAATTTGAATGGATAGTGACTAAAAAAATGAACTTGTGATAATTATTGATACCAACTATTGTTTAAGAAGTAAGGATACCAGTGGAAGGGTTATTTCTGATACCAGTGTAATTATTTGAAGAAAAGTAAGCACAGAAAGCATAAAAGAAAAGTGAAAGAGGAAAAAAAAAGTTAGAAATATCAAATTTAATTATGAATGTGAAATTAGAGTAGGGAGTAAGAAGTGCAGACAAAGAGCAGTATCCTTTCTCTTCTGTACAGGAGAGCAGATCAGGTTTTTGATCAGGAAAAGAGACCTAGAGTGCTTATAGGATGTTTTAAGATATTGAACCCATATGACTTTAAAGTAGGGTTTTTTTTGTCTTCCAAACCATATTGAAAGAGAAAGGGAAAAACTGAGTCCATATAACTAAAGAGACAATAAAGACACCTGCTATACTTCAAAAGGATTAAGGCCAAGTATACCAAATAAACTAGATTTAATATAAATAACTGAAACCCAACATTAACAGGCTACTTCTACCTAAATCACAAGCAAAATTAATATGCCAAAGGTTATAGCTAAAAAGGTTGGTCTAAAATAGGTCGTTTCAAAAACAATAAAGAAAATAAAAACAGGGGAAAAAAGAAATTAAAGTTGGTAAAATTAATAACCAATCATAGAGTTGAGAACAAAACTGATTAAGCATGGTAGAAAGTTTCAATAATAAAAGCTACCAATATCCGATTAAATGGAACTGTAAGACAAGAGATGTTAGGAATATGAGAAATTTTGGGGGTGCCTGAGTGGCTCAGTCGGTTAAGCAACTGACTCTTGGTTTCGGCTTGGGTCATGATCTCAGGGTCCTAGGATTGAGACCTGTGTTGGGCTCCATGCTCAGCTTGTCCCTCTCCCTCTGCTCCTCCCCCAACTCTCTCTGACTCTCTCATAAATAAATAAATAAAATCTTAAAAAAAAAAATTCCCATTCTATATTCTCCTTCATCCTACAGTAAACTGAAGCAAGCACAGCAAAGACTGTATTTTGCTTTCATTGGTCTTTTGTAGACCTTTTCTGTGATTCTATGGACAGAAACTAATTATATGAATAAAATGTATATTCTTGACTATTAATATTTCTGCAAACTTGTATGCTAGCTCAATACTGTTGTAAAGGGAGGAGGTGGACACACATAAAGACCACAATGGAGTCACATTGACTAGAGATGGTTAATATTGATGTAAACTATTAAAAACATCATTGCTCAGATAATATTCACCAGGCTTTTGGTGAACTTGATAAGTATTTCCATGAACTCTGGTTTAGTTTAGTGTAATGGCCGAAGTGAATATATCAAGGTTAGATAGAAATCTCTCTTGTGTATCATTATATAGGTACTGATTTTCTCATTTCAGTTAATATTAAGATAACTGGAAAAACAGCATCACTCGTTCATAGTTTTTTGTTTCGGAGGCTTTTTTTGGGTAGGAGAATAATAGCTCTTCACAGGAACAACCCCATTCCATTGACGGAGAATAGAGATTCTGCGAAATAATGACCCTGCTCCTCAAATAAGAAACTTTAATTTGAAAAAGTCAAAGGCCCTGAAACCCATCATTTATCCAGCCTCCAGGCATGCTCTCCAAGAAGGAGTATGAACAAAGAGGGCCCTCCAGGGTTCTGCATAACAAAGAGCCGGAGCTGGCCTGGGTTGGGGCTAAGGTGCAGATGCTCCAATCAGGGAAATGCTCTGTCTATGAATATTCGTTTAGGCTCTAAAGTCTCAGAATTAATGTCTGTCCTTGGGAGGGGTATGTGTGAGGAGGTGGTTAAGCATTAATGAGAAGATAGATAGCCCTTAGAGTACAGGAGCCTCCAGGAGGACAGGCCTTGGGGGAGAAAGCTCACCCAGACATTTCTACTAGACTTCCTGCTCCTAGAGGTCCTTGTGATTATTTACACGGAAAAACCAGGCTTTGCAAAGTGAGCTGTGGGGTTATTACTGGGTCTCACTGATATGGGGAGAGAGGGAGTTCGACCACAAGAGCCGCCTTTCTAACAAAAATAAAAAATCCAGGGGCGCCTGGGTGGCTCAGTCGTTAAGCATCTGCCTCTGGCTCAGGTCATGATCTCATGGGCTCCCTGCTTGGCAGAAAGCCTGCTTCTCCCTCTCCCACTCCCCCTGCTTGTGTTCCTTCTCTCACTGTGTCTCTCTCTGTCAAATAAAAAAAAATTCAAAATTCAAAATCCAGAGGTAATAAAAGACACCAATAAAACAAGCAAACCAGGGTTCCCAAGAGAAATGGTTGATTCTAGGACTGGGACGGGGAAATTATACAATGAGCCTGGAATATCTTACAGGGACAGAAAGTAAGAAAGTGCTATCAAAAAAAAAAAAAAAAAGCTGGACCAATTTGAGCAAGAACATAAATGTTGATAGTATTGGATTAGAAGCCATAGAACAAAATAAATGTCCATGAGTCCATATTGATATCAATAAATGACTAAGTAAATAAATAAGGGAAGAGAAACAGAAAAATGCATTTAATAAATGTAGAAGGAATGAAAAAAACAGAATAGTCAGTAGGCAAGCAGCACAGCAGAGTTGTTGCAGGCATGATCTGTTTCTAGATGCTAAAATTAGTGAGCAAGAGTTCTAAGAAAAACTGAATATTTGCATAGTCTCAAAGTACCTCTATACAAGACCATTAGGAATTACAATGGGAAAAATATTCTGTTACTGTGGAGAAATCTGGCAGACACCATCTTTTTTTTTTTTTTAATATTATTTATTTATTGGAGAGAGAAGTGAGGGAGAGAGAGCAGGAGCGAGGGGCGGGGGCAGAGGGAGAAGCAGACTCCCCGCCCTGCAGGGAGCCCGGCAACATGGGACTCTATCCCAGGACCTAGAGATCATGACCTGAGCTGATAAGGCGACCGACTGAGCAGCCTAGGCGCCCCTGGCAAACGCCATCTTAACCAAGTGATCAAGGTTAACATCATCAGTAACAAGACACGCTGACATCATACCCCCTGGAAGAGGCTCTGGAAAAGGCACAACATCACTTTCATGGTATTCTTGCTAAAAAGCATACCTTCAGCCTAATCATAAGAAAGTGTTAGACTAAAACTGATAGGCATTCTACAAAATCTCTGAACAGTGCTCTTCAAAAGTATCAAGGTTGTGAAAGACCAAGAAAGACTGAGGACTTGTTATGCAGTGCAGGACACTTAAGGAGACAGATCAACTAAATGCAGTACAGGATCCTGAGTAGGATCTTGGCAGGGAAAAATCTGGTGAAATTTGAACAAGCGATATAGTTTCGTTAATGGTTTCGTTAATAGTATCAATGACAATTTCTTAGTAGTGATCATTGTACTATGGTTATGTAAGACGTTAATACTGGGGAAGGTAGGTGTGGGGCATATATCGATTCTGTACTAGTTTTGCAGTTTTTCTGAAAACTTGAAAAATTTCAAATAAAAAGTCAGAAATCTTCTAATTGGCTTTTAAAAACAGCATTAATAAATTAAGCACCTACAAATGGGAAGAACAAGAAATTCGAAGATTTCTAAAAATACTTTTCTATTTCTTATACTTTCAGTATGTAGTTCTTTAAGGAAATTTATCTTTGTAAGCTGTAACAAAAAAAGAGATTTTAACTGTGGGTTTAATTAAAAGTTTTGCTTATTATAAGAAGTAAATATAAATAACTTTAAAGCTTTAATATTGGCTATGTAATTGCACACAAAAAAACCATGCAATATTCCTAATTGAGATGTCTCTTTGGACAAATTAAACTGATTTAATGATTTTTATTTAAAAGCCGTTCTATGTCTTCTCCCTAACTTACACCGTGTAAAACCGTTAACACAACATTCTACTTTATGAAAGTCTTTTCTCATGAAAAGCTTGATTGATTTGAATTTCCTAAATTTCCTCCACTGGTTGTACTGGTCAAATAAACTAACATCACTTTATATTAATAAAATGGCAAAATTATGTGTTCAACTAAGTTACTTGTTAATATGTAATGTCCTTCCAAAAAGAGATTAATTTTATGATTCTACAAATGACTTAATGTGTCAACTTAAATTATAGTTTCTGGATCTTGAGTTAATTTTCAGTCCTTAAGCCAATGTAAATTTGCATTAACTAATAAATAATCTTTGGACAACATAATTTTCATATACCTGTGCTCTTTAATTCTTTACATGGTAGCATCAATCACTGGATTTAAAAGGATGTCCAAATGCCTTTGGGTTAAAAATACTTATTTTTGTAATGGACCTTCTTTGTCACCCAAGTTAGCACTTGATAGATCTTCCCTTAACATCCTTCACTTAAATTCCTGACTAGAACGTAAAACGTGTGTGTAACTTGAGATTTTTGAGGTGTGCATGCTGGACAGACAACTATTTAAAATAATAGGTGATTGGACGCCTGGGTGGCTCAGTGCGTTAAAGCCTCTGCCTTCGGCTCAGGTCATGATCTCAGGGTCCTGGGATCGAGCCCCGCATTGGGCTCTTTGCTCAGCGGGGAGCCTGCTTCCCCCTCTCTCTCTGCCCGTCTCTCTGCCTACTTGTGATCTCTCTCTCTCTCTCTCTCTCTCTCTGTCAAATAAATAAATAAATAAATAATCTTTAAAAAAAAAAAAAAATAATAGGTGATATCAGGAAGCCCATAGTAATTGACTGGAGATCTTTGGGAACAAATTTAGTCTTTTGCCTCATTAGAGTATCAAATTCCTAGTATGTGAACATCAAAAGCTTCTCTTCCTGAAAACAGGTGCACGTACTCTGGTACTGGGGGGAAGCTGGTACAGCATTTATGGGAAGGTGTTTGGCAATATTTATTCTAACTGGTTTGTTGAATGTGCTGGTCATAGTGGGGTGCAAGCTGCAGGGGAAAAAAAAACCTTGATATTTATTCATGACACTAACTTTCTTCCATGCTACACTGAATCCCCATTCTGTCCACTCTAATGAAATCTTGGGTAGATCCAATCGCTTTTCTAGCTATGAACAGGTGTGGTCCACTTTCATATTAATCTCATCCCGTTTAAACCTTCTCCCCAACCCCTGGCTCAGTCTTGACTCAGGCTCAGAAACCTGAAGCCCAGGAAGGAGTCTTGGTCAGGTTTTCACTATTTCCTTCTTGTTCTTTTCCTCTATTTCTTCCTGACTCACTCTGTGACCTCTAGCTCCCTGAGGGTTGGTGCTGGGGGAGCAAGACAGGCAAAGGTTGGAAAGGGTCTTCAATGGCCAGCATCCGAATGCTTGTCCTTTTATGGGATGATTTTGGAGTTCATTGGAGACAAACATTCACCTGAACGTGCCTGACGCCTCCAACACACTCTCCTGTTGACCATTTGTGACGCTCACACTCAGACTCTGCTTCCTTCCCCATCCCAATGTCCCAAGCCTTTTCTTGTGGGCTCCTTGGTAATTCCAGGTCTCCTCCATAGGGCCCACATCGGGCCACAGGAAACACACACCTTTGCCCCATGGCTGGAGGAGGTACAGCTGTTCCCACTCAGCCCACAGAGGCAGCTTTGCCACAGATCGTGGCCTTAGGAGGTTCACACAGCAGTGACTCGGGCACTAGTCCCTCCATCCCCCAAATTCCACGGGAAACACAACAAACTCTCTGAGTGGCTCTTATGAACCCCCTCATTTAGGTTAAACTAGAAGGGCAACAAGCTCTGAAAGGAGAAAAGAGCACAGCGCTGACAACTCTCCATTCTCCCACTCTCTAAAGAATGCTTCTCCTAACCTTTGCCCCTCCAGGAATTCCTAGCCTTGTCTTATGTACCCTGGGGGCATAGGCAAGGCGAAGGCTGGAGAGAGAGAACTGGTACAGGTACCCCTTGCTTTTTGAAAGTTCATATGATAACACCTCACTTTTATGAAAGACCTACATTAGTACCTGTTTTCACTAAATGACAGAAATAGGTGGTTTGTCACTTAGTTTTTTCTTTGGGACCTCTATTGAAAATCTGAGACAACTGGAAAAGTCATATCTAATATCCTATTACTATATGAAAATTAAAATGCACATTTCCTTGAGCAGGACAATTCTACTTCTACGCATTTATCTTATAGATATATATGTATATATATAGAAAGACATATATACAAAGATATCCATTGTAGAGGTGCCTGGCTGGCTCAGTAGGTAGAACATTCGACTCTTGATCTCAGGGTTGTGAGTTCGAGTCTCGCACTGGGCATAGACATTTCTTTTTAAAAAAGATATTCTCAAAAAAAAAAATAAAAAGATATTCTCAGGGTATCTATGTGGCTCAGTTAAGTGTCTGCCTTCGGCTCAGGTCATGATCCCGGGATCCTAGGATCGAGCCCCATGTCAGGCTCCCTGCTTCTCCCTCTCCCTCTGCCACTCCCCTTGATTGTGTTCTCTCTCTCAAATAAATAAATAAAATCTTTTTTAAAAAGATATTCGCTATAGCTCTATTTATAAAATGAAGAGTTCCGAAACAATGTGACTATCTATTAATAGAGAATATATTACAGTACATCCATTCAATAGAATATTATGTATGCATTAAAAAGAAAGAGGTATGGGCGTCTGGGTGGCTCAGTTGGTTGAGCATCTGCCTTTGGTTCGGGTTGTGGTCTCAGGGTTCTGGGATCAAGCCCTGTGAAGGTCTCTCCGATCTGTGGAGAGTCTGCTTCTCCCTCTCCCTCTCCCTCTTTCCTCCCTCTCTCTCAAAAAAATAAATAAGATCTTTAAGAAAATAAAAAATAAATAAAAATTTAAAAATAATAATAAAAAGGAGGCAGCTTTAGCTCCATCCGGGCTGCCCACGTGCCATCCAGACTGAGGAAGACCTGGACACCTCAGGGCCACTGGGGCCACGGCCGCATCAGCAAACACCGGAAGCCAGAGGAGGCCAGAGTAATGCTGGGGACACGCATCACCACGGGATCAATTCCAACAAACATCACCCAGGTTACTCCGGAAACGTTGGTATGAGGCGTGAGCACTTAAAGAAGAACCAGAGCTTCTCCCCATCTGTCAACCTTGACAAACGGCGGACCTTCGTCAGTGAGCAGACACGGGTAAATGCTGCCAGAAACAAGCCCGGAACTCCTCCTATCCCTGACGTGGTGCACTCAGGCTACTATGAAGTTCCAGGAAAGGGAAAGCTCCCCAAATAGCCTGTCATTGTGAAGGCCAAGTTCTTAAGGGTAAGGTTGGGGAGTGCTGGGTCCTGGTGGCTTGAAGACCTGTGGAGGGAGGTTCATTAAATGCTAACAAGGGAAACAAAGAAACAAAAACAGAAAGAAACAAAAACAATACAGAAACAGGCAGCTTTAACTTAGCAATACAGTATCATCTCCAAGATAAATCTTTAAGTGGAAGCAAGAGACTAACATGTAAAAATTTGTGCCACAAACAGCCTGTATATATGTGTGTATGTGGTAAACATATAGAATATCATTGAAAAGATAAATTAGAATTTGGTACCAGAGTTTGTCACTGAAAGGGGAAAATAGGGAGTAAGTAAAAAGGTGATTTATCTTTCGCTGTATATAGTTTAGGTTTTTTTTTTTTTTACCATGTATATCTATTACCCTTTTAATATATAAATTAATAGTTTCCCCTCCTGTCCCTTGCTAAGCTATCCCTTGTAAGGCTCTGCACTCTATTTAAGAGGAGAGCTTTTTGCTTGTGACCCTGTTTATTTTCCTACCTCTTGACCTAAGCCAGGTAATGTAGAAAGAAGCCCCAAAGTCCACTTCTCCCCTCTGCCTAAAAGCTTAGGTTCTAGGACAATTATAATCAACCCAGTTAGTGGGTTCCTTTGGTGTCTTCCAGAGTTCTACAGATCTGTGTATCCCTGAATTTTCCCCTCTCCCCATACTTTATCACTCCAGAAGGCAAAGAGAAGGAAAGAAAGTGGAGAAGGTCCTTATAATCTCTTGCCCCAAGGGTGTCCAACTCTCAACTCGCCAGGCCTGTCCATTGGTAACTTTATTGTAGGTTCTTGCTGCCAGAATAATCCTTTCTTCCTCTTCCTAGGAAGGAAGTTAGAGGATGGAGGAATAGACTGTGAAGCCAAGCCTTGGTTCTAGTCCTGGCTTTGTCTTGTGTTAGTGATGAGCCCTCATTGTGCTGTAATCATAGCACATTGTCACAGAAACCCACCCCGGGCCAGGCAATATGCCAGGTGGCTTACACACATTACTCATCTAATCTTCACATTCACCCCATGAAACAGGCACCATTATTCATTCTGTTTTATGGATAAGTTGATGACCTTGCCCAGGGTCATTACAACTCAAACGTCTGAAATTGTTCCCCAAGCTCTCTTGTACTCTCATCCCTTGTTTGTATGACACAGTGTTTCTGGGCTAAGCAGGAGAGTCCCAGATCTAATCATAGGGAGGCCCCTGGTGACAGAAAAGGAGACAAAGGCCAGACTCTAAGGGTCATAGCATGAAAGCCTTGGCATCATCCGGGCGGGGAAGGGCCAGGGAAAACCCTAACAGCTCAGCTCCAACTTCGTGCCTCTGGTACTTCCCTCTGCTTTTCTGACTCTCAGCTTGGAATGCCAGCTGGCTTATGTCAGTGTGTCTCAGCGGCTTTTTCTTCCGTTTCCCACAAGGTCTGCCGTGCATCTCTCACAGCCTCCTCAAGTCCTCCACCTGCCCCACCTCGAGGCCCCTACCCTCGTGTGGGCGCCCTAGCTTTGTGGCGATATCTGAGGCAGGCCCTTGTGAAATGCCCCAGTTCCTCCTCCCCTGAACTTCTCTGTGAATTTCTCTGATTCCCCAGGCAGAATTAGGTGCTTTTCCTCTATGACATTTGGCATCTCTTCTTCTGTACAGAAGATCCTAGAGATCATTCCTTACATCACCAGGAATTCTGACCGTTTGTCTTTGTCTTCATCAGCTGATGAGATAGCTGAGGGCAGGGACAGGGCCACGTTTATCATTCTGCAAATTAGCATGGGGCCCCACACCCAGCACAGCCTCCAGAGTTGTGGTAGGATTTTGTGCGGCATTAAGGCTCTGTAATACATGGGTCTTAGAAGGATTGTTCTGGGGCGCCTGGGTGGCTCAGTGGGTTAAAGCCTCTGCGTTCGGCTCAGGTCATGGTCTCAGGGTCCTGCGATCGAGCCCCGCATCGGGCTCTCTGCTCAGCGAGAAGCCTGCTTCCCCCTCTCTCTCTGCCTGCCTCTCTGCCTACTTGTGATCTCTCTCTCTGTCAAATAAATAAATAAAATCTTAAAAAAAAAAAAAAAAAGAAGGATCGTTCTGACAGCAACATGGAGGGTGAAATGAGAGGAGATGAGAGACAAGAGTAGCTAAAAGGCCGTAACTTGGGCCCCAAACCCCTGGGATCTGATTAGGGCAGTGAAATGAAGGGGAGGAGTGGAGAATAGATACAGGAGATTCGAAACACTGACAACTCTTGGGATTAATTTGATTTTGAGGGTGAGGGAGGTGGAACTTTCTATATCGATGCCATGGGCCCCGGTTGGGGCATTAGATGGATGGACTAAGAAAAGAAAAAGTAAATTGACAATAAAATATCAAGTTCCATTTTAGCCAGGTTGATTTTGAAGTTAACTGTTCAGCAGAGAATTAGCTATTTGGATTTAGAACAAGAGAGAGGTTTGGGTTAATGTATTTGAAAGTCACCAGTATCTGCACAAATCATCCTATCAGTAAGAATTTTAAGCCAGAAGAAAAGAAAGTCATGAAGAAGGAAGAAATAACAGCATTTGATGAAAATAAGTAATAAAACAAACAAATAAACAAACAAATGAGGCACTGAGGAAAAAGAATTTTCTGTTGTCTTTCTCCTTGATTGGACAGTCTGTCATTCCTATCCGGTTCTGGCATAAATCATCTAAAACAACGCGAAATGGGTGCCTCCCACGTGAAACAGCTCTTCAGGGACCCAGTGCGATTGCCTTTGCTGGACAGGAGATGCCAGACAGTCACCCAGAGCTCCAGTGAAAAAGGCATTTGTCACTAGAGACTCAAAGAGTCTCCTTCATGAAAGGAAGGAAGCTAGATTCTGAAAAATTGAGTAAGCACTAACACTGAAAAGGTTTTTTCCGGCTATACATGTGAAGAAAAAGAAAGCATATTTTAAACAAATCCTGGCAGACAGTGTGGCTACTTTGCAACAATAACACAATACAGCAGCCAGGGGGCTGTCCCAGACACTTTGTGTACCCTGGGCTGCATACAGCAAGCTTTAAAAGTTACTCAAATAACTTAAATTCTGGTCTTAGCAAATCTGTGTAAAATTAGGTCCGTCACTCAAAGTTGCTGGAATGGACGTTCCCTATCCGTGAGTGTTATTTTGGTTCCGGTTCGAAGAAGGTTCAAAGAGCATTTGGCCTTGGCCAGAATGGACTACCACCAGCAACAAAATGCCTGTGATATTTTCTTGCACGCGCAAGACAGAACACCTGAAGATAAGGAAGTAGAAGAGCTTTGGGAAAACAAGGCCCATACTTGTTTGCATTTCTACACTAATATCCACTTATCTCTCCATCCTCCACAAAGGGAAGTCATCAGTTAAGAGGAGAAGGATCCTGACTGGCGAAGAAAGCTCTTAAAATTGCAGAATTTTGAAGCACAGGGAAATGATGAGATCATGGGCTGTCTTTGTCATGAATCATGGATGAACTATTGAAAATCAAATCATGTCTTGGAACTGTTTGTAAAGAGTTAAGGACAGACTAATTAAGAAGAACTTATTTAGAAATTTTAAGCAGCCAACATGCATGACCTTAATTTTATTACTATAATGTCAGTAGACAAAGCAGAGGGGAACCCGATGCACCAAGAGATGATGACTTTGGTGGAAAGCAGGATGTGACAACTAAAGGGTATTGTTAAATTATTGTTAGAATTTTCAGAAGCAGATCATTTTACTAGCATAACAGAATAAGCAACAATGCCTGGATAGAAATGGCAAATATGCTGGATTGACACTCCAAGAACTATTATTTTTTTTTAAATTACAAGTTTCTCAGGATGCCTGCGTGGATCAATAGGTTAAGCGTCTGCCTTCAGCTCACGTCATGATCCCAGGGTCCTGGGATTGAGCCCCATATCTGGCTCCTTGCTCAGTAGGGAGCCTGTTTCTCCCTCTGCCTGCCTCTCCCCCTGCTTGTTCTCTCTCTCTGTCAAATAAATAAGTACAATCTTAAAAATAAATAAATAAATTACAAGTTTCTTGTCTTATGCAAAACAGTTCAAGTATTCTTAGAACCAGCCAACACCCCTGCCACACAGGGACACACCCAGTCTGAGCAGCTGATATTTTCCTACAAAAGAGGTCTTTCCCTCTACAAGCCTGAGATGCCTCCAGTTTATTACATTCTGTATACACAGAGAATGGTTTTTGGTATGTTTGTCCAGCTTTACAAAAAAAAAAAAAAAGGCGGGGAGGGGATAAAGTTAAGCATATTGCTTTGCAACTCAATTACTTACATGGTATCCAGTTATATGGATACCATAAGTTACTAAACCTTCTATCCAAGTTGCCTGATTTCAAGCTTTATTACAAAGATGTGGTCATCGAGACAGCATCATACTGGCACAAAAACAGACACAGACCAGTGGAACAGAGTAGACAGCCCAGATATGGACCTGTATGCGACTCTATGGTCAAATAATTTTTGACAAAGCAGGAAAAAATATCCAGTGGAAAAAAGACAGTCTCTTCAATAAATGGTGCTGGGAAAACTGCACAGCTATGTATAGAAGACTGAAACTTGACCGAGCATTCTCTTACACCATACACAAAGATAAACTCAACGTGAGACAGGAATCCATCAAAATCCTGGAGAACATAAGGCTTTGACATCGGCCACAGCAACTTCTTTCAAGACACATCTCCAAAGGCAAAGGAAACAAAAACGAAAATGAACTTTTGGGACTTCATCAAGATAAAAAGCTTCTGCACAGCAAAGGAAACAGCCAACAAACCAAAGAGGCAACCCACGGAATGGGAGAAGATATTCGCAAATGACACTGTAGACAAAGGGCTGATATCCAAGATCTATAAAGAACTTCTCAAACTCAACACCCAAAAAACAGATAATCATCTCAGAAAATAGGCAGAAGGCATGAACAGACACTTCTCCAATGAAGACATACAAATGGCTAGCAGACAAATGAAAAAAATGTTCTTCATTGGCCATCAGGGAAATTCAAATCAAAACCACATTGAGGGGTGCCTGGGTGGCTCAGTGGGTTAAAGCCTCTGCCTTCAGCTCAGGTCATGATCTCAGGGCCCTGGGATCGAGCCCCGAATCGGGCTCTCTGCTCAGCAGGAAGCCTGCTTCCCCCTCTCTCTCTGCCTGCCTCTCTGCCTACTTGTGATCTCTCTCTCTCTGTCAAATAAATAAAATTAAAACAAAAAACAAAACCACATTGAGATACCACCTAACACCAGTTAGAATGGCAAAGATTAACAAGGCAGGAAACAACAAATGTTGGAGAGGATGCGGAGAAAGGGGAACCCTCTTACACGGTTGGTGGGAATGCAAGTTAGTGCAGCCACTTTGGAAAACAGTGTGGAGATTCCTCAAAAAATTAAAAATAGAGCTACCCTATGACCTGGCAATTGCACTACTGGGTATTTACCCCAAAGATATAGATGTAGTGAAAAGAAGAGCCATATGTACCCCAATGTTCATAGTAGCAATGTCCAAATAGCCAAACTGTGGAAAGAGCCAAGATGCCCTTCAACAGACGAATGGATAAAAGAAGATGTGGTCCAAAAAAAAAAAAAAGAAGAAGATGTGGTCCATATATACAATGGAATATTACTCAGCCATCAGAAAGGATGAATACCCAACTTTTGCATCAACATAGATGGGACTGGAGGAGATTATGCTGAGTAAAATAAGTCAAGCAGAGAAAGTCGATTTTATCATATGGTTTCACTTACTTGTGGAATATAAGGAATAACATGGAGGACATTAGGAGAAGGAAAGGAAAAGTGAATTGGGGGAAATCGGAAGGGGAGACAAACCATAAGAGACTGTGGATTCTGAGAAACAAACTGAGGGTTTTAGAGGGAAGGGGGTGGGGGGATGGGTGGGCCTGGTGGTGGGTATTAAGGAGGGCACGTATTGCATGGAACACTGGGTGCTGTACATAAACAATGAATGTTGGAACACTGCATCAAAAACTAATGATGTATTTTATGGTGACTAACATAACACAATAAAAAAAAACCCCTTTTATCCATTGTTACGTGTTCAGGTTGTTTGTGTATTCTGTTATTGTGACAATACTGCAGTGAATATCCTTGTATACATATTTCCATGCTATTGGAGGATAAATTCTAAGAACAAAGATTATGAGTCACGTTTAGTCATATACATTATGACACAAAATAATTGAGTAATATTTGCTTTACATTCAAGAACTTTGCTGCTATGAATATAAGGGGTTTTATTTCACTCACCCCATACCTTGGTTTTGATTAATAAAGAATTATGCAAACTTTCTAATAATATGCTCAAAAATATATAAAATGTATATTTTGATTTCACACTTCTTTAAGAAGTATTTAAAAAACAAGACTATTAAAACAATGACAGGGGTATGATCTGTCATTTGGTATTAAGCTTTTAGTCTATTATGTTTTATAATTTTAAATGTAAAAAAAGGAAAAATAACAGCTTTAGTTACAGATGCATTAAATAATTCTCCAATGAGGACTTGTAATAAACTCTAATACCTCCCGATTGAGGATCTCAAATGTTTTTCTCTAACTTCAGTTTTCCAAAGCTGTGCATAGGTAATTTAAAATTAAGTAAATAAAAAAAGTAAGTAAATAAATTTAGGGGAGACACAGACCCAGAATTACTGGCATTTAGTGTTTAAATAAAAGCTGACACTATACAAATATTGTTGACTGTCTTCAACACAATAATGAAATTACTTTCGGTAATTAAAGCGTATTATCCTGCAATAAATCTGAAAAAACACCTCTGTTTACATTTACAAAAAGATGACTTTTCTAGTAGTACCCTTGAAGGGAGATGCTGAAGAAATCGTGGAAGTGGGCAGGCATGTGAATGCAACAGTGTAAAAATATTCAGTTGCTTAAATTAATCTTTCCTTGCACAGGAAAGGCAAAAGTGAAATCATGTTATTTCATGCATAAATTTCAATAAGTAAGATTGAGGGGCTAAACTTTTAAATGGAAGAAATCACAATAAAAGTTTAACTTTTAAAATATTCAAAACTTCTATATGTCCAAAACCCATAAATAATAAAACAGTCTGATATTGGTAGAGAAAAAGAACAGTATAACTATCAGAACAGAGAGTCAGGAAACAGACCCAAGTGTATATGGGAAACTAATAAATGATTAAAGTAGCATTTTAAATCAGTGAGGCAGGAATGGATTCTTTGGGGAAACTGACCACTGAATGGAAAAATCAATAGAGTTAGATCCTTACCTCACATCATATGTACAAGTAAGTCCAAATGGATTAAATATTTAAAAGTGAAAAAAATCATAGGTGTGCTAGGTCAAAATATAGGAAAATATTTTTATAATTCTTTACATGGGCAAGGAATTTCTAAGTATAAACTGAACTCCCAAAATCACAAAAGAAAGATATATAGATCTGATTGTAACAAAATTTAAAACTGGCACATATTAGAAAATAGGCACAGTGAAAAGACAAATGACCAACTGCTGACACATGTAAGTGTTAGCTATTGTTGCTATGTAGGAAAGTCATTCTCATTAGTGTTCACAGCAAGTTAAAAGGAGATAAGACAGGGGCACCTGGGTAACTCAGTCGTTTAAGCATTTAAGAGTCCGACTCTTGATTTCAGCTCAGTCGTGATCTCGGGGTTGTGAGATCCAGCCCTGTGTGGGGTTTTGCATGAGGAGTTTACTTGAGATTCTCTTACCCTCCCTCTGCCCCTTCCTGTCATGCATGTGTGCTCTCCCTCTCTAAAACAAAATAAATAAATCTTTAAAAGAAAAAAAAAAAAGGAGATAAGACATGCAAAATCATTCCAGTTTCCATGCACACATATTTGCTGGGTATACGCTAAATGCCAGTCATGGTCCAAGGTGCTAGTGATACACACCTTGTTAAGTCTTTGGACATTATGGTGAGGGCAGTAGGGTACCATTAAAGCATTTTAAAGGGTTCAGGGAGGTTCATGCTCGGATTTGAATTTTGGAACAATCATGCTGGCTGTGGTGTGGAGAACCAACTGGAGGGTTGTTAGGTAAGTGGATTTGAAGATTGGAAAACCAATTGAGAGGCTATGACAATAACCCTGGTGGTGCTCACGGGGGTTTATATGGGACTAAGTATGGGATGTGGGGGTGATGAAAGAAGAATGCTATGTGCTGTTTAGATGGTAAACTAGACAAGACCCTGTGGATTGCTTTTGGGGGTTGATGTAGACACAGGAAGAAAATATGTTGCACAAGTTTCTGGCTTGAGCAACTGGGGGAACGTAGTGCCACTTTACTGAGATGAAGAAGCCAGGTGAAGGAGAAGAGGGTAGAGAGAAGATAACGAGTTGTTTCTGACTTGTTGAGTTTTTGGGCATGTGGGACATCTAAGTGGAGAGGTCCAGAGTACCTCTTAGTAGAGAAATCTGGGCTAGAGAGAGTGATAGATCTCAAGTGTCTCAGGTTTCAGCATCAGGGAAAATAGATTTAGTCCTATTTCCCAAGTTTCATGTGGTCAGATCTACCATCTACATGATTATAGGAATTCTACTCTCTTGTAATTTACTCGGTCTCCAAGAATTTCCAGGAATTCTCATGGATGCTTCTAAGCATCCAGGAATTAAACCTAGCCTCAATTTTCAGGGTTAGAACTGTTCTCCTTACCCACCCCTGCCACACATATGGTTCCCTAAATAGGGAATTCGCAACACACAATGCTGGAAAAACCAAGGGCCACACTGCAACACCGTCCACACTCAGGTTGAGATGGGGGTATTTAAGCATGTCTGTTTCAGTGCTCAATGCCTCTCTCTCCTGCAGCACACACACTCTGGAAAAGCGATCAGATAATGAGGAGGTCCAGGGTCATCCTGCTCCTCTTTGCCTAACTCCATCCTGTAAAGGGACTTCTCTTCTGCTTTCCTCAATGTCTGTCCCAGCAACCTGCTTCCTTCAAGGCTTCTCCAGCCATCAGACATTTTTCTACATATCTGAATCACAGAGCCCTTCTGCCCTTATGGAAATAAATGGCTACAAGTCGATAGGGGAAGAAGTGTCATTCAGTCTCCCTCACCTGCAACATCGAGTTCTGGTTGTTGCCAGGACAAGATTCTGTTTTGTATTTAGTATGACAATGCCTTCATCTAAATCAGAGTCCTGCTTAAAAACTTAGGAGCCATGGGGCGCCTGGGTGGCTCAGTCGTTAAGCATCTGACTTCGGCTCGGGTCATGATCCCAGGATTCTGGGATCCAGCCCTGTGATGGGCTCCCTGCTCAGTGGGGAGTCTGCTTCTCCCTCTCCCTCTGCCCCTCATCCCAATCATGCTCTCTCTCTAGCTTTCTTTCAAATAAATAAATTAATATAATATTTAAAAAATTAGAAGCCTTCAAGTCTCATTCGAGACCTCCACATTCTGGCAGGGGACTATATTTACAACCATCCATCCATTTCACACCCACCTGCTGATCAGCCCCTCTTCACTAATGCGTCTCAGACTCTTAATGTGTCTGCGGTCATGGACAGCGTCATCCTCCTGTGTCCGTTCCTCTACCAGCCATAAATAGAGTCAAACGCTCCCATTTCATAGACCTATAGCACTTAGCTTGAACTTTGGCATTGCCCTTATCATTTATTCATGCTGCAGATATTCCTTGAACGAAATTATTAAGGGCAATTAGCATAGTGGCCAAGAACACTGCAGTAAGATTGCCTGGGTCCACAGTCTGATTTTGCCACTTTTTAGTTGTGTAAGCTTTGGCAAATTCTTCATCTCTCTCTGTGCCTCCATTTCCTGGTAAAATATGGGGATATATAAAAATGGGGATAATGAAACACTTCCCTTTGGGAGTTATTATGAGAATTAAATCCATTCATTCAAGCAACGCACTTAAGAGTGGTGCCCACACAAATAAGTGCTAAGTAAATTTAGTTATTGTTATATATTTTATGTTTAAGATACAGTATAGCACCTGCTACACTAAATTGCCTCTCAGTCACTTTCTCTGGATCAGCACAGAGGACAAATACAAAAGCTTAACATCTGCCTCTGCTTGTACTGAACCTGACATGCTTTCTTGAAGAATCCTTTGACACCTTCATTTTTAACAATTTTTATCCTGCAGAGAATTGTCCCAGAATGAGCTGAACACTTTTTTTTTTTTTGGTCCTGACTGCATGAACTTTTTCTGGCTTCACTTCTCATTGAATGATAATTATTTGAAACTTGTTACGTGCCAGGGCTCTGCTAGGACTAGATATGCCATAATTGCAAAACGTATGTGATCCTGTTCTCAATAACAGTTAATGGAAACAGGCATCAAATAAATATAAAAATAATTTGCACAAATAAATATATAATAACAATCCAATGGTAAGTACTTGAAGCAACAGGGTAAGAAGGAAGCAAAACAAGGGAGCATCTAATTTACATTGGCTGGTTAGCAAAGATCCATTTATTATTTTTTTTATTTTTAAAGATTTATTTATTTATTTAATTTTTAAAAAATATTTTATTTATTTATTTGAGAGAGAGTGAGAGTGAGAGAGCACAAGCAGGGGGACTGGCAGAGGGAATGGGAGAAGCAGGCTCCTCACTGAGCAGGGAGCTCGCCAAGGGGCTCGATCCCAGAACCCTGAGATCATGACCTGAGCCAAAGCAGATGCTTAACTGACTGACCACTCAGGCGCCCCAAAGATTGATTTATTTATTTGAGAGAGCGAGAAAGAGAGAGAGGGGGAGGGGGGCAGAGGGAGAGAGAAAATCTGAAGCAGACTCCCCGCTGAGGGCAGAGCCTAACACAGGGCTCAGACCCACAACCCCGAGATCATGACCTGAGCTGAAATCAAGAGTTAGATACTTAACCAAGTGAGCCACCCAGGCGCCCCAGCAAGAATCTACTTAAAGAAGTGATGTTTAATAAGAAACCTAAAGTTTGGGCAGGAATAGCCAGGTGAGGAATGAAAGGGGGCATTGAGGTGTGTGTGAAGGTCAGAAGAAAGGGAAGGGCTTGTTGAGATCAAGGAAATGGACCTCAGCCCAGGGATTGAGATGAGACCCTAGAGGGAGATGGGGTCAGGTGACGGGGGCTCGAGAGCCGTGCCAGGGATATGTGGTTCTATTCTAATAGTTTTGGAACACCTGAAGGGTTTTATGCAACAGAGTAACAAATAATGGCTTTGTATCTTTAAAAGATTGCTCCGGCTGTGGTATGAAATATGGATTGGAAAGCAGTGCAAACAGATGAATTACAGCTCCCTGAAACAATGGATATGGCTTCCAAAGCATATTGCTAAGCAAAAAAAAAAAAGCAAATCACAAGAGAATGCATTCAGATTGACCCAATTTATACAAAATGCCAAAAAAAAAAAAAAAAAGGCAAAGAACCATTAAGGATTTATATATATACACTACAAATACAAAGAAATGCAAGGAAACAGTTATCACGAAAATCAGGATAGTGGTTACTTCTGAAGGGACACAGCAGAGTTCCTGGTTTGGTGGAACCAGGGTAGATACAAGGTGGAAAGTGGCTTTGGGAGACTTTAAAGACCTTTGGAAACATTCCCTGTCTTAAGCTGAGCACATGAGTATTTGTTCTTTAAAGTGTTCATTTACATTATATGTACTCTTCTCTATGTGTGATATATTTTCGTAATAAACATTTAGGCTACCTAACTCCAAAAATTTTGTAAAATGTTAAAACGTGAAAAAGTTTGGCGATGGACACATGAGTATATGTTATATTACTCTTTATAAGTTTCGGTGTGCCTGAAATATTCCAAAAATTATGGTAAATAGCAAAGGGAAAATAGATCCAAAGAGGGAGAGCAGTGTTGTTTACCTCCAAGGGCATCTTCTTGTTGTAACCAATTGTGCAAGTGGAGGTGTGCACCAGGGTGTACTGACACAGGCTACAAGGTCATTGTTGCTCCTGGAGCTCTACAATGGCTCTGTCACTGGTGGGGACGCCACTGCAGAAGCCCAGTCTGTAGATAACCATGACTTGAGTTAGGATATGGCTTAGAGAAAAAGAGACATTCCAGTTATATTTAGGAGGTAGAAGAGTGGAATTGAGAACAGACTGGATGTCTCACTGTATCAAAGGAACGGGAGACACACCTGCTCTGTGTCATTTCTCTTTTCACAAACAAAAGGTTATTCCAAGAGCTCGGAACCGCTGGGTCACAATGCTTCACAGAGGCTACCTTGGAGGCTTTGAAACTTTGATACGACTCCCTCGGGCTGTGGCTTTTCCAAAGTCACCCAAAAGACCTTTGAATTCTGTCCCTGTGCCAGATTTCCCAACAGCAACTGCCAAACAGCTGTGGAAGGAGCATGAAACAGAGAAGGGACTTCTGCAGCACCCCAAAGGCTGAACTGACTTCAAAATACCTTGAGGACGCCACCTGCGTGTCCATGCCACACTTGGGACACCAATGTGATAGCTAACGAGCCAACGGAACACTTATCTCTCCTTCGTTCATTCAGAAAGTGCTTATTGAGCATTTCTCTGGTGGGAGCCACTGGGTCAACCTTGGTATACAAAATGAACAAGATGGTCAAAAGACTGCTTATACTTTGTTATGTGCATTGAGTGTTCTGAGAGTTACTTCGTTGTGTGTGATTTTGTTTTTGTTTTTGTTTTAAGATTTTTTATTTATTTATTTGACAGAGAGAGAGATCACAAGTAGGCAGAGAGGCAGGCAGAGAGAGAGGGAGGCAGGCTCTCCGCTAAGCAGAGAGCCCAATGTGGAGCTCGATCTCAGGACCGCGAGATCATGACCTGAGCCGAAGGCGGAGGCTTTAACTCACTGAGCCACCCAGGTGCCCCGTTGTTTTTTTGGTTTTTTTTTTTAAGATTTATTTATTTGAGAGAGAAAGAGAGTGCAAGTGAGTTTGAGGGCATGGGGGGATAGAGGGAGAAAATCTCAAGCAGACTCTCCACTGAGCACGGAGCCCATGACCTGAGCTGACATCATGATTCTGTGCCTTTACCAACTGAGCCGCCCAGGCACCCCCAAGAGCTACTTCGAATAATCACTGTCTTTTCTACACATGCACTAAGTTTTTCTACCTTCCTTAAAAGTTTTGCTTGTGTAACGGTCTTTTATCCATTTTACTGCTAGGTTCTATTCTTTTTTGTCTTTCTTTTTGGCAATGGAATATTACTTAGTAGATTTTCTTTTTTTTTTCTTTTTTTTTTTTTTTTAAGATTTTATTTATTTGAAAGAGAGAGAGTGAGTGAGAGAGAGAGAACATGAGCAGGGAGAGAAGCAAACTCCCCTGCTGAACAGGGAGCCCTATGTGGGGCTTGATCTCAGGACCCTGGGATCATGACCTGAGCTGAAGGCAGACGCTCAACAGACTGAGCCACTCAGGCACCCCTACTTAGTTGATTTTCAAAAATCCATCAGATATTTTCTGTCCAGCAGGTATTTATACCAGGAGTACTGTACAGCTTATGGTCTTATGCTGATGCTCATGATCTATCTGATGGTATTTCTCCTGGCTTGTCTTCCCTGGGGCAAAGGAATATTAATGATGTGTGTTCTTGGGGTTCTGTAGGTGAGGGATATGCAGGAAACTGAGTGTGAAACACCCCAGCAGGCCAGATTCCATTCAATTCACCAACTATACTGAGCAATGCACAGTGGGGAATGTCATGGTTTATATTAAGATTTTGATACCAAAGTCTGACAAAGCAAATGAAACAGATATCATTGACCAATTCTACTTGTGAATACAGATGGAAAAAATACAATGTTAGTAAGAGCAGATTCAAAAGTATGTTAAAAGAATAACGACCAAATTATAATTGCACTGTTGCACTGTATGGTGACAGACGGTAGCTACACTTGAGGTGGGCACAGCATAACATATAGACTTGTCAAATCACTATGCTGTACACTTGAAACTAAGGTAACACTGTGTGTCAACTATACTTTTATAAGAAAATAAAATTTAAAAAAGAATAATGGCCGGGAATTTTGTTTCCGAAATGAAAATACGGTTTATGATAAAGGAATTTATTATATTCATAAATTACAGAAGAAGAAATCATTTCCAAAGATGCCAAAAAGGGACTTAATATAATTTAACAGGCATTTCTAATTAAATAAAAGCTATTACTGTATTACAATAAAAAGAATACAAGAAACACTAAAAGCAATATCGGATTAACAGTGAAACACAAGCAGCAATTCCATTAAAGTCAGGAAGAAGACAATGAAGGATATGATCACTGCTATTTAAGTTGCCCATGTTTATTGGTTGGAAGACTCAGAATGTCATTTCTTCCCAGATTGAGCTATAGAGACAATTACAATCCAATAAGAATCCCAACAGCTTTTTGGTAGAAACTGACAAGCTGATTCTAAAGTCCATATGGAAATGCAAATGATCTGGAAAGCCAAACAACTTGGTAAAAGAACAAAGTTGGAGGACTAACACTGCCGGATTTCAAGGTTCATATAAAGCTACAGTAATTAATACAGTGTGGAGTTGGTGTAAAGATAAACAAATAGATCTGTGGAACAGATGCTGCTTACATGATGTCTCCAACCCCAAGCTTAATCAGTAAGAAACTCTTTCCTAGAAGTCTCCCATATAACTCCCTGATGTCTCATTGGCCAGAACTGGGTCATAGGGTTACCTCTAAGCAAATCACTAGTTAATAGAATTACCATGATTTACTTGGACCAATTATGCCGCACTCTTTGGGGACAGGCTTCCTTTCCCCAAGGAGCAATGGCTGTTGGGTAGGCTATCTGCATAGAACTCAATAAAAGTATGGAAATGGTGGAGTTGGTAACACTGACCAGGCTGCTTTATTTTCCATTGTGAAAGTATAATTCAAAAAATAAATAAATAAATAAAAATAAAAATAAATTAAAAAAATAAAAAAATAAAAAAGAAAGTATAATTCACAAACAACCTTGCCTTACATCTGGATCTCAGAAGGAAAAACTGTCAGATATTACTTTATCTGAAAATGAAAAGAACAACACAGTCCTGCTACAGTAAGAAGGAGGAAATCATTCATCTGAAACAGCGAAATTTTGCACTGAGCTTTTTATAGCTTTTTAGATAATGCATCTATAGAAAGAAGCAGGGTAAGCTTTACTGCTGAATCATTTACATCAACTCATAGGATTTTGGATATTCATTCTTTTTCACAATAGCCATTGTCTTAGAACATATGCTATTATATAAACATTCTTCACAAACCTTAAAACTAATTCAAATAGAAGTATCTTTATTGTAAATGTCAGCAGCAAAAAAAAAAAAAAAAAAAAATCTAACCAGTGTTGTGGGTACTCGGAGTTTGTATTTTCTCTGTGAATATAGGAGCTTAGAGAAAGTAAGAGTGCAAGAAAAAAATGTTAAATGTTGAGAGTTGTTTCTAGCTTAACAAATCTGGCCAGCAAGCATTTCCTCCTAGAACAATTGGCTTCTTAAAGGAAAAATTCACATTTCCGATTTTATGTATTTTTGTTGGTCAGTTTTGTTTTGTTAGATAGGATCTTATATTTTTCTTCCACACTCTGAATCTCAAGCTCTACCTCAACCACTTCAGGGTATGGAAGCCCTAGAAACAACCTCTCAGACCAGAGAACATGGAAGGACAGTTTTCAGGTCTGGATGCAAGCAAATGGGGAGAAGAGGAAAATGTGGAACTCCGTTTTCATCCTCACCCTCTGATTCTATAATGATTTACATTTTAGAGCCCTGAGAAAAAAATGTGGATAATCTGTACTCAGCTGCTCTTCCTCTAATCCATATGTCAAAGGGAAATCTCCCAGCTCCAAAACTGAACTCCCTAGCTACCTAGTTCTCCTCAGACCCATCTGGAAACTCCCAGATGGGTTGAAACTGCCCTCAGACCCACCCTAGCTGATCCACAAAGTTTGACAGGCCTTCCTTGTTTTGACCTGAGCAGCATCAGTAACCAAGAGTGCTGACCTCACCACAGGCCTATATGCAGCCCCATTACTAGAGTCCTGTCCTTTGGTGACTAAAGGGTCAGCAGGAAGGAGGGTTTGTAACTTCAGTTGTCTCTGTGGAGTTGGGATGAGGCACAGCCTCAAGTAGGAAAACCACAAGAGCCTTTCCGGCTTATTGGCCATTCCTTTTGCTGAAGTTCGGGACAGCATTATCTGAGGTTGGAAACTGGAGAACCAAAGTGGTACTGCTGAGTGCTATGTTTCTCCATGGACCCCAGCCATTGCCATCAGGTATCTGGAGCTGTAGGACCCCAAAGGTGGAACGTGTGCTAGACCTCATCAGTTATCAATCTGTTCACTGATCATCCAAGTTCAGGCAATGGTAGACTGACCGTATCATGTTCTCCAGATGCTTAGAAAGCATCATTGTGGCTGCATTTTTTTTCCCCAAAACTCTAAGGCTTGAAAATGTCATGCTGCAGGATCCTGGGTTCTGAAGGGAAGATGGACTGGACTATGAATCCGGAAGGCCCTGGACAATGATATGAGGACAAGTATAATTGGTTGCAAATCCCAGGGTCCTGGGATCAAGTCCCACATCAGGCTCCTCACTCAGCTGGGAGCCTGCTTCTGCCTCTGCCTGCCGCTCCTCCTGCTTGTGCTCTCTCCTTCTCTCTCTCTCTGACAAATAAATTAATAAAATCTTAAAAAAAGAAATCATCCAAACTGAAGTACAGAGAAAAAAAATATTAGGAGAATAAAGAGAACAACAGTCTCAAATATCTGTGGAACAATCTTAAGTAGTTGTAACTGGAGTCCCAGAAAGAGAAGAAAATATATTGGAAGAAATAATGGACAAAATTTTCCAAATTTGGTGAAAAATATCAAGTCATAGATCCAAATAGTTTAGTGAGCCTCAAGCACAATAATTACAAAGAAAACCACATCTAAGCACATCATAACCAAACTACTGAAAATCAAAGATCGGGGTATCTGGGTGGCACAGTCAGTTAAGCAGCCGATTCTTGGTTTCAGCTCAGGTCCTGATCTCAGGGTCCTGGGATCAAGCCCTGCCTCATGCTCAGTGCAGAGTTGCTTCAGGATTCTCTCTCTCCTTCTTCCTCTGCCCTTTCCCCGTCTCTCTGCCCCTTCCCTGGTGCACACACACACACACCCTCTCTTTGTCTCAAATAAATAAATACATCTTAAAAAAAAAAAATCAAGAAAAAATCTTGAAAGCAGCCAGAGAAAAAAGGACACATTATGTACAAAGAAACAATGATAAGAATTAAAGCTGACTTCTCTTCAGAAATAATGGAGGCCAGAAGAACAGCCTCTTCAGAGTCCTGAACAAAAAACAACAGCAAAACTATCAACCCAGAATTCTATTGAGTAAAAATGTCCTTCAAAATGGAGGGGGAAATGAAGACATCCAGATAGTCAAAAGCTGAGAGAATTCATCACTGGAAAACTTGTACTGCAAGAAATGCTAAGTAAAATTCTGGCTGAAGGCAAATGGTACAGATGGAAACTTAGCGCTACACGAAGAAAAGAGCACTGGAAATTACAGATATATGGGTAAATATAAAGACTACTTTTTCTTACTTTTCTTCAATTCTTTATTCAGTAGTTAACCCCTCAAAGAAAAAAAAAAACAATGTAATGTGGAGTTTATGATTTATGTAGAAGTAAATATAGGATAACAATTACATAATTACACATAAATTTATGAGTTAAATAAATTATAAGTAAAATTATACAGTAAAGTGGAATAATATTAAATCACGTTGGACTATAATAAGTTAATGCAGAGTGTAATCACTATAGCAATCAGTAAAAACATAATACAAAAACATTTTTTTCTGGTAGGCTCTATGTCCAACATGGAGCTTAAACTCACAACCCCTAGATCAAGAGTTGCACGCTCTACTGACTGAGCCAGCCAGGCACCACCTCTCCCTAAAAATTCTTTGCTTAAAGGCTAATAGAAGAAATAGAGTTGAATAGTTAAGAAAAAAAAAAAACTTGACTAGCCCAAGATTTGGAGAAGGAGGAAAGCAGGCAGGAACAGAGAGGAACAAATAGAAATCAGACAGTGAGATGGTAGACTTGGATTCAGTCATTTCTATAATTATGTTCAATGTACAGGAATTAGTCACACCATTTAAGAAGCAGAGATGGTCAGATAGGTAAAAATGCAAAACCCAATTATATGCTGTTTATAAAAGATACGAATACAAAGGCAAAGATACATTGAAAGCAAAAGGATAGCAAAAGATATATCTTTAAAATTTCAAGCTAAGAAAGCTAGGGTGGCGATGTTAATATCACACAAAGTAGACTTCTAAATAAGGAGTATTATAAGAGATAAAAGGATCATTTCACAATGATAAAAGAATCCCATTTCTTCAGTAAATATAACAACCCTAAATTATATGAGCCTAAAAACAGCTTTACAATACATGGAAATAAAAGCCATAAAGCTACTTGAATTAAAACCTAAAAGGTAAGTAAATGTTTATGGAATCTCAGGATGATAAAGCCTCTGACCTCGAATGTTTAAACTCTAATATTAAAAAATTACCAGAAACAACAACAAAAGAAAAATTACAAGTTGAGGGAAAATCTATAATATCTATAAACAGCAAAGGATCTATGAACAAAGTCCAGGGATATCACCAAATGGAGCCTTTTGTCATGTTAGGAAGAATAATTTCAAAGTGAAGGTCTGCACCTGATTCCATCCTAGGCAGGCAATGTCATTACTTGCTTAGTGGTGATATTACCCACCTGACCACTTAAGAATCATCACAATAATTGTATTGGTTAGCTATTGCCTAACCGATTGTAACAGACCATCCCAAAACCTAGTCACTTAAAACAACAATCATTTCTTATTTTTCAGAATATACAGCATGGGTGGGTGATTCTGCAAGTCTGAGCTGCTGTGGCTGATCTTAGTGAAGCTCATTCATGTGTCTGTAGTCACTGGGCAGGTCAGCTGTGAGTCATCCTAGATTATCCGGTCCCAGCCAAATTGGCCCAGACTGGAATGGCCAAACCAGCTAACATGCAGAATTGTGAGATAAATAATAAATGTTTACTGGTTAAAGCCACATAGGTTTGAGATGGTTTGTTATGCAGCAAAAGTTAACTAATACACACTGTCAAAAAAAAACCAAAAACTTTCTGACTATCCACAAGTTACATGATGAACAGGATGATGAAAGAAAATGAGTGTATCCCTTCCTTGAAGACCCTTATTAACATTCTAGCAGAAATAAGAATAAACCTGTAGTTACCTGAAATATGTAACTACGGTCATTACAAAAGTATCTTCTAGAGATAGAAGCAAACCAGAAATTCTCTTGATTACTTAGAGTATGGGTTAGTCTTTATAGAGCCATCCATAGGCCTCTAATATATTTTATGCTAGGCTCTTCCCGGTCTCACTTGAAGTCCTGCAAACTTTTAGAATAGGAAAAGCAACTAAACTCAGGGGAGACTTAAAATCATCCATTAGAATGCAGAGAAAACTATAACTCCTTTTTTACATTTATTTTTATTGTGTCTTCTTAAAATTTATGTTTTTGTTTATATTTTATTATACACAAAATATATCAGTACAGTACTATAAACATAAAATGTAAAAGTTTGTAAATGCTCCAAATAACTTTAATTGATAGCATTATAGACATCTGGAGACCCCTAATATAGACATACCCCTAAATTTTCATATGCCCGACAACCCAGGACATAGAACATGTAGCTCGTTCTCATATATCTTCAAGAAAATTCTCTTCAGGGGTGCCTGGGTGGCTCAGTGGGTTAAAGCCTCTGCCTTCGGCTCAGGTCATGATCTCGGGGTCCTGGAATCGAGCCCCGTATCGGGCTCTTTGCTCAGCAGGGAGCCTGCTTCCCCCTCTCCCCTCTGCCTGCCTTTCTGCCTACTTGTGATCTCTCTCTCTCTCTGTCAAATAAATAAATAAAATCTTTAAAAACAAAAAAGAAAATTCTCTTCAGTTACTACAAGCATCAGATACTGGCCTCCTGTGCTCCTTCTTCTTTGCTTGGGTCTCAGATCCTGTCCTTTATCAGTAATTAATGGGCCTTGTTATGTGCCAGTGTTAGGTGCTGGGAATAAGTGGTGAGCAAACATCACAGCCTCTCCCGTAATGGAACTCATAAGCTGTTTTAGTCTGTTTGGGCTACTATGACAGAATACTACAGAATGAGTGGCTTATACCAATGGAAAATGACTTCTCAGAGTTCTGGAGGTGGGGAAGTCCAAGATCAAGTCTCCAGAACATTCAGTATCAGGTGAGGGCCTGCTTCCTGGTTCATAGATAGCTGTCTTCTCGCTATGCAGTCATGGCAGAAAGCTCTCTATACAAGAGAGCTTTCTTGTGGCCTTTATAAAGCGTACAAATTCATCCGTGAGGGCCCGACCCTCAGGATCTCATTCAATCTTAATCACCCCCCAGGCGCCACCGCCTAATACGATCACATTGGGGGCAGGGTTTCAATATAGGACTTTGGGAGGGACATGAGCACTCGGTATAGAACAGAAACTCTCTCTGGTCACAAAACCCCATGTCTCTTCCAGGGAAAGATGATTTATCCATCTCCACGATGCAGAGTCCTGGCTCCTGATCTGTGATCCTGAGAGGGAATAACACCACATGGTTTCTGTGGAAAATTCAGATCAATTTTGATGCTCTCATGCATCAGCAAACAGGATGTGGAGGGGAAACCCAAAGAGATGCTCCCTGAAGGAAGAGATCAAATAAAATACTCTCAGTGTCTGACACTGCCCCACTGTCCACCTGGAAGCAGCCTTTTCCTGGTCACAGTGGGCAGGCGGGGGAATGCTTTAGGAGTCAAAGGAGAAGCAAAGATGCTGTCTCCCCCACTCCCATCCCTTTCTTCCCTCATGGGAGGGTGAGGCCAGAGTCGCCCATGGGGCCCCTGAGTATACCCACAAGTTGAATACCCTTGATGGTGAAACAGAATGCGTGGCCATGCACAACTGGGCTGAAGAAAGGAAAGACAAGAACTTGGTGCGTGAAGGAGGGAAAAAAGTGCCTCCTTTTTTGATAGCATGAATTTTACCATCTTTTTTTGAAGGGTCAAATGGCTTCTGAACCACTTCTGAACGTGATCATTTCTTCCTTCTCTTCCTTGTTTTTTTTTTCCTGTGACTTTCTTTCTTCTTTACTGTCCCCCAAACCCAAAGCTATGCAGGAATGGAAGAGGAAAATGTATGCTTTTACAGGATGTACTTGATGAGTGTTGATAGGAAAAGAGACAAATCACTTTGTTTCGTTTTCTTCCTACGTGCCAAGGAGAGCAACATTAGAGCAGAGGTGACTTTATATTATAGTATTTAAGTATTGTTAACTTCATACATCACAGTATTTGATTTACAGGATATCAGGAAGAGTAAACGTCACCCAAGGACTCTGCATTCTCTTCCAGATAAAGGCGTAGTTTGTTTTTGATTGTACACAGGATAATTGTTATCATGTTACGTGGAAGTATGACCTCATTGTTATCTTTATTTGGAGATTAAGTACAGTTTAAAGAGATGTGTATGTGTGGCAAGTTGACAAAAGGCAGACTTGTGATGGCTAATTTTATGTGTCATTTTGGCTGGGGCCATGGTGTACAGGTATTTAGTCAAACATTACTCTGGATGTTTCTGTGAAGGTGTTTTTGGGATGAGATTAACAGTTAAATTGGTGGACTTTCAGTAAAGTATATTACTCTCCATAATATGGGTGGGCCTGTCCAGTCAGTTGAAGGTCTTGATAGAACAAAGTCTGACCTCGCTGAACAACAAGGAATTTTGCCAAGAGACCAACTTTGGACTTAAACTGCAATTCTTCCCTGGGTCTCTAGCCTGTGGCCTACCTCATCCGATTTTGAATTTGCCAAGCTCCACAATCATCTGAGTAGATTCCTTAAAATAAATCTCCCTCTGACATACTCGACAAGATGCATAAAGAATTTCTGGAAACCCCATGCATGTATGAGCTGCCCTCCCAGTCTGCATTGGGCTGCAGGTGTCCACCTGTCTTCACCAAAGGAGAGGTAACTCTAAGCCTAGGGGTCTCCGTGGAAAGAAGACAGGGTAGTTGGGTTTCCAACCCATTCTAATTTCTGGTTTTGCCAGTCAAATATCAACAAATGATCCTTAAAATAAAGCCTCTTACTTATCCATTACAATTCTCCCAGGTGTCACCATTTCCTGACCACTGCAGAATTTTTTTTAAAGGAATTAATAAAGATATGAAAATATTTGGGGAGATGTGTCAACATAGAAACACAACAAAAAGATCCAATCCTCAATCGGCAGAAGTTTACAAAAATATAAGAACAAAGGAAGCAGAACTTATTAAATTAAAAAAAAAAAAAAGAAAAACTCCAGAACTGCACAATCAATCAATCCCCGATTGAAAATCATACCAACAGAGTCTCTGGAAAAGTTAACATCACAAGAAACTCCAAGACATAGCTTCTTTGACATTTTCAACTACAGGGAAAGAGAAACTGACACATTTCCAAGCAGGAAATATGGGTCATGTTCAAAGGAGCAAGCCCTCAGGCTTCGCTCTGGATTTCCCGCCTCTCACAAGCAATGTCAGAAGATGGTGAGGTGGTATCTTCCACTGAAGACTGAGTGCAAAGGTGCCCCACCATACCTAGTTGGCATTTTTGTGGGGAGGCAGCAGAAAGGGCTTCATACTGTCTAAACCCAACCTTGGTCAGCTGGCCACCTTATGCCAAGGCTGCCCAGAGAAACACTATGAGATACTTCAGTTGCAGTTAGTTAGATAATGTGCCCAGCATAGTTATTTTTATTGAAGAATGGGTACTAACTTCCAAATACCATCAGGAAGGTATTTGATTTTGCTTTAATTGTTGAAATCAGGACAGCTGAAAAGCAAATAAAGCAACCTAAACAAGGGGCGCCTGGCTGGCTCAGTCAGAAGAGCATGAGACTCTTGATCTCAAGGTCATGAGTTCAAGCCCTCACATGTGTGTAGAGATTACTTAAATAAATAAAACTTTAAAAAAAAAAAAAAGGTAGCCTAAAGGCGGAAAAAAATGGAAGATGAGGAGATACTCGGGTTCTTAAATTAAAAAGAAGAAAAGTAAAAGGAAATGACGGTGTTGACCAAACAGGCAATGTTGCTTGCCTTCTTTATTTTTTTTTTAAGATTTTTTATTTATTTATTTGACAGAGAGGAGAGAGATTACAAATAGGCAGAGAGGCAGGCAGAGGGAGAGGGGGAAGCAGGCTCGCTGTTGAGCAGAGAGCCTGATGTGGGATTTGATCCCAGGACCCTGAGATCATGACCTGAGCTGAAGGCAGAGGCTTTAACCCACTGAGCCACCCAGACCTCCCTGTTGCTTGCCTTCTTAAAAGGAAGTGCCCCAAATTGCAATTCATTCAGTAGTTATAAAATTAAGAAAGATAAAATATTTTAAGATATTAAGCATAATTCCCTTCCTCTATGTTCATTTGTTTTGTTTCTTAAATTCCACATATGAGTGAAATCATATATTTGTCTTTTTTTAGGGGAAGGAAAGGAAAAATAAAATCAGATAAAAACAGAGAGGGAGGCAAACCATAAGAGACTCTAAGAGAACAAACTGGGGGTTGCTGGAGGGGAGGTGGGCTGGGGATGGGCTAGAAGGGTGATGGGAGGTAAGGAGGGCATTTATGATGAGTACTGGGTATTATATGGAAGTGATGAACCACTTAATTCTACTCCTGATGCCAGTACTACACTATATGTTAACTAACTTACATTTAAATTTAAAAAAAAAGATATTAAGCAGAATTTTTAGGAGTTTTTCTTCAAACACTTCACAAGGCTAAAGGGGACAGCCAGCCAGTGCCCCACCTCCAAGTTCAGCAGTGAGCGGGACGGTGACCTTGAAGCCACTGCAGGTAGCTTCACTTTACACAGACAAGAAACACGACGAAATTTGTATTTTATAATTTTGCTTGGATGGTGCAGTCAGTTAAGCACTCCACTCTGACTTCAACTCAAGTCATGATCTTAGGGTCATGAAATCGAGCCCGATGGCAGGCTCCCCACTGCTTCTCTCCTTCTCCCTCTGCCCTCTGCCCCGCTCTCTCTCTCTGTCTCTTCCTCTCTCTAAAATAAATAAATAAATCTTATAAAATGTCACAAGTGGACATGGATCATTCCTATCACTTCATTCATGCTCCTGGTCTCTCAATTGAACTATTATGGAGATTAGCATGTTTCCTGAATCAGAACATGTATGCGTGTTGGCAACATACCTCTGGGGAAGGCATCCTCAACCAGTCTGTGAAGCAGCAGTGTCCTTATCGTCACAAAAAATATATTGTAGGAAGCCTGGGTAGCTCAGTTGGTTAAGCATCTGCTTTTTGGGATTAAGTCCCTCATGGGGCTCCTTGCTCAGCAGGGAGCCTGTTTTTCCCTCTGCTTGCTGCTCCCCCTGCTTGTGCACTCTCTCTCTCTCTGACAAATAAATAAAAATTTTAAAAAACAACTTATGTTTAGAAATTTATTTTTAAACAAAGATATATTGCCTTTAACAACATTAGCCATTAAGATCTAATTCCAGGATCACCAAACAACCTTCTGATTATAACTAACGTCCCTTACAGATTTGTCTCTAGCAAGATATTAAACTGATCAGTAAACATTTTTCACTGTAAATCAAGAACTAGCATTATGGTTTTATTTTTTTTTTTAAGTGAGGATTTCTACAAATCCAATCTGCTGTTTTTCTTTATTATTTTGATACAAGCCTATAATCCCTTATCCACTACTCTGAAATCCAAAAAGAAAGTCGTTTTTTTTTTCATTTGGCAGCAAATCTTGACATGAACAGATGCTAAGGCTATTTATAGTTTCTATCCTACTCAATGGGAATACTGGTATATTTTGCTAGAGAAATATGTGTTTGGTTACAAGGTATCTTTGATCTGTATATATCGAGACATGGTTTTTGTCTTTTTTCTGCATCTATTGAGATAATGTAGTGTTTGTCCATTATTATGCTTTATAGTGAATTATGCTGATCGAGCTCTTGATTTTAATGCTTGACAGCACCCTTCCCCCACTTTCTTTCCTCCTCTTCATCCCTATAGCCCAACGATTGCAGAGAATGTTCCTGAATTAAAGGTACTTGTGTACCTTTAATTAGACTTCCCTCAGTACCTGAATCAGATGCCTTTTCCGTCCAAATATAGCCTGCTTCTGATGAGGGCTGCATCATCAAGGAATAGGACGTGGCTGTGATTCAGGAAGACTAGGGAGGGGCCCCTGAGCATCTCCATCTATATAAAGCTCCACAGGTATTTCTGACACGTTCCTCCAGTTGAGAACCACTGCTCCAGAGAACTCTATACCTGCTTCTCCTTGCATCTCTGCTCCATTCCTCTCACTACCAATCAGACATTTCTGCATGAGAGAGAGGACATGCCAGCTAGGAGAGTGGGCAAAAGACTCACAGAACTGCCTTGGCTCTGGGGTAGATTTCAGAATGGGTGAAAGTGTCTTCTGAAATCAAAAGAGCTGAAGTAACACAGCTAATATTCTGTGATGGTCACTTTTATATGTCATCTTAGCCAGGCCATGATATCCAGATATTTGGTCAAACACCAGTCTGGATGTTGCTGGGAAGGCATTTGGACATGAGATCAACATTTAAGAATCATTCCCTTAGCTCTGGTACTTTGGCTATGGGCTCAAATGTATTCCCAGAATAAACGTGTGGGAGACTTCCTCCCTCCAACATTCAGAAACCTATCCCTGGCTTCTCAGCT
Source organism: Potos flavus (assembly GCA_028534135.1). Lineage (NCBI taxonomy): Eukaryota > Metazoa > Chordata > Mammalia > Carnivora > Procyonidae > Potos > Potos flavus. The sequence continues at coordinate 63,137,667 of CM052896.1, forward strand.
GGATTGGGAGCCCTGGGGAAGGAAGGAACCTGGCTGTCTGTATTCTGTTTCTCACAGGTCTCCCTAGAGCTCCCATTGCAGATGACAGCCCTTCTCACCTCACCCAGGGACTTGGTCATCATAAATTCCACATCTACCTGCATGAAACACCTTGTCAAAGGTGCAAGGAAGACCAAAACTCTACATTTTTTTCTTATTTCTGCCTGAACAAGATCATAAACATTCCAACTTCTAGCCTTCCTGGTTGAGTACAGTGAGTTAGTATTCTGATAATCTGGGCAGAAGCCCATTTTTACCTAAATCAAGTCAATGATATACTTTCCAGCACCTTCATCATCACACTTTTATGCAGAAAACCCCTGATATTTCTATGAACTCAATTATTTTGATGCAGTAGTGAGAAAATTGTGACTCAGACTAAAAGGGACCATCAGGGCACCCAGGTGGCTCAGTCAGTTAAGAGTCCGACTCTTTAGATATCAGTTCAGGTCTTGATCTCGAGGTGGTGAGTTTGAGCCCCGCACTGGGCTCCATGCTGGGCGTGGAGCATACTTTAAAAATTGTAATTAAAGGGAACATCATAAAACATCAGATATGTTTACCTTCACCTGTTCCTAACACCACAGTGAAGCTTTGAGAGTGGAGCTGTGATCCTGTGATATCTACTGCATAAATTACCTGGAAATTTAAAACAAAACCTTTTAAGGAGGGGACCAGATGATAGGTTTGGAAAGGCAGAGCTTTAGGGGAAAGTAGTGCTTGCTTAAATTGAAGAAAATTGAGATGAAGCACCTCCTTCCTCTTCCCAAGGTTCAGGGTGCGGTGGGTATTAACAGCAAGGGATCACCTCTTTCTAAAGAAACCTCTTCACGAATCTCTTCAGAAATGGAGTATGTCCCTCCCCATACCCTTTTTTATGTTCCTAAACTGGGAGAAAGGTTTTAAAAGTCATGGAACAAGTTTTTACACATTTTCTTTGAATATTTGCATATGGTTCCCTGGCTTTGGAATTTCTCATCTGTAGCATCTTGTTGCCTTAATCAAAATCTCAATTTTAATATCCTGTTTTATATATATATACACACACACACATATATATATATTAGAATTATAAGGAAATAAAGTCAAATCCATGAACATAGGAGGAGATCTTAACACATTTTTTTGAAAACTAACATCAAATAGACATCAATAAATATATATAAAATATTTAGAGGGACACCTGGGTGGCTTAGTTGGTTAAGTGGCTGCCTTTGGCTCAGGTCATGATCCCAGGGTCCTGGGATCGAGCCCCACATGGGGCTCCTTGCTCGGCAAGGAGCCTGCTTCTCCCTCTGCCTCTGCTTGCCACTCTGCCTGCTTGTGCTCTCTCTCTCAATCTCTCTGACAAATAAATAAATATTTTTAAAAGATAAAAAATAAAAATAAATAAATAAATAAAATATTTAGAAATAAACTTAACAAAATATGCACATCTAGAAACAAATTAAAAACCTTATCAAAAGATAGAGAACAAAAGGTGAGCGTAAACAGATGTTTATGTTTTCTGAATGAGAAAACTTAACATTGTAAAGATGTCAATTATCCCCAAAATTAGTCTATAAATTCAATGCATTACCAATTGAAACCTCAGCAGGATTTTTAGGGAACTTAATTAATTAGACTGTTCTAAAATGGCAGTGGGGGAGGGGGGAGGCACACCAATAGCTTAGACAACATTAAAAGAGAAGAATGCAGGTATGTGTGTGTGATGAAGGTCTGCTTGCCCCATTAAACGAGATGTATTGAAGGCTCTAGAGTTTAAAACAGTGTAGTATCCTCATGGGAGAAGAGAAATAGACCAGTGGAATGGAATAGAGAGCGCAGACACAGATCCATGCACACATGGAACCTGGTGGACAGTAGAGAAGGCATCAAAACTCGGCAAGGAAAGGATAAACTACTCCAAAAAGGACTTGGAAAACTGGCTCATCTTTTGGAATTAAAAAAAAAAAAAAAATTGGATCATAACCTTATAAAGAGAAAAAAAAGCAAATTTTCAATTAGTTAAAGCAAATAAAAATTTTAAACTATTAGATGAACATAAGGAATGCCTGGGTGGCTCAGTTGCTTAAGCATCTGCGTTCGGCTCAGGTCATAATCCTAGGGTTCTGGGATCGAGTCCTGTTTCAGACTCCCTGCTCAGTGGGGAGCCTGCTTCTCCTTCTGCCTGCTGCTTCCTCTGCTTGTGTTCTTGCTTTCTCTCTCTATCTCTCTCTCTCTCCCCCTCTCTGACAGATAAATAAAATCTTAAAAAAAAAAAGAAAAATGTATAGAAGTATATCTCTATGATTTGAGCATGAGTGGACTTCCTAAAGCAGACACAAAAAGCACAAACTTAAAGGAAAAAATCAATACATTTGAGGATATTCGAATTGAAAACTTCTGTGTGTCAAGACACTGTAAACAAATTTAAAAGACAAGTGGCAGACTAGGAGAGCACATTTGCAACATATATAATAGAGAAAGGATTAGTTTCCAAATATACGAATAACTCCTACAAATGTAAGGAAAACACAGTATGGAAATGTGGCCAGAACACGTAATTCAGGAACACACAATTCATAAAAATAGACACTCAAACAGTAAATAAAAATATAAAAAATCCTCAAACTCTTAGTTACTATGGAAAATAAAGTTAATCCTAATTTATATACCATTTTCTACTAATTAGAGTGACCATAATTTAAAAGATTGCTAATACAAATGCTGGCAAAAAGATGGCAGTTATGAGCTACAAGTTAATACAGTATTTTTGGAAAATATTTTGACATCAATTAAAATTTTAAATGTTTTTACCCTTCAATAGCAGTAGTCATCCATTCCATGAACATCTATTTACTTCCTTGTCCAAACCAGGACACACTTGAAGGCTTGCTGGCTCTCTTCTATCAATTTCTGTGACTCACCCCAGACCCGTGGAACTTGACACCTTTCCTCACCTGTTCCCACTCTGGCCTAGGGCCTTGGAAAGTGTAGAACTGTTTCTGGCCTTCACTTATTCCAAATGCAAAGCACCTTTTGTCTGCACGACTCCAGGCCTGATGGCCAGAAAGGCTTCTTCCTTTTGTTCAGGAAGTATGACCTGATTCTTTCTGTTCTCAGACCCTAAGCGTTAAGGGGAATATTATCAGGTAATTGGGTTACCCCCACTCTAGACTAGGCAGGGACAGGGTGTTTTTACATCACGCCCATTCTGCATCTCTACTCCAAATTCTTCTCTTGTGCCAGCTCATGGTAGTTTTCTCGTCTGCTCTGTTGGCTTGCATCTTTTTCTGATCTTTTTTGATCTAAGACCTGGATGATTACTCAGAATCTAAAAATATGGTGCTTTATTTACTGAACCTTCCTAATCTTTTACTTCCTTACTAGGTGCGGTTGTTTTAAAATATGTTCACAGTTTCATTGGCCCACCTTCCCTCAAATGGTGGAGCAGAATTACCAACCCTTTGAGTGTGGGCTGGGCTTAATAACCGGCCCCTAATGAATAGAATAAAGTGGAAGTGACAATGTGCAAATTGCAGAGTAGGTGACAAAAAGTACGGCCACTTCTTGCTCATTCTCCTTTGGATCTCTCACTCGGGGGCAAGCCAACTGCCATATGGTGAGGTTGTTCATTCAGGCAGCCTACGGCGAAGCCCATGTGGTGAGAGCTGAGGCCTCCTGCCAACAGCCATGTGAGCAAGCCATCTTGGAGCACATTACTCCAACCCCTTTCAGTCCCAGCAGACATCCTGACTGTGACAACACGAGAGACTATAAGCCAGATTACCCAGATAAAACTGACCCACAGAAACTGTGAGCTAATAAATATTTATTGTTTTAAGCCACTAAACTTAGAAGTAATTTGTTATACAACAATAATAACTAATAACATGGGAGAATTGGCAACATCTTGTCTCATGGCCAGAATGGACATAATCAAAGAGAGAAGAAAAGAACATTTAGATCTCCATTTTTTATAAGCTGAAATGCAGTCCCCCTTCAAATTCATATTTTGAAGTCTTAACCCCAGTACCTTAGAACATGACTATCTTTGGAGATAGAGTCTCTAAAGAGGTAATTAAGGTTAAATGAGGTCTTTGGGGTGAGTCATAATCTCTGTGACCTGTGTCCTTATAAGGAGAGATTAGGACACAGACAAAGAGAGGAATGACCATGCAAAGACACAGGGAGAAGGTGGCCATCTCCAAACCAAGAAGAGAGACTTCTGAATGAAACCAAACCTGCTGGCACCTCGATCTTGGACTTCTAAGCTTCCAGAATTGTGAGGAAATAAATTTCCTTTGTATAAGACACCCAGTCCGTGGTATTTTATTATGGTAGCTCTAGAAAATTACTACAATATTTCAAATTGTTATTGCATCACATTCCTCTATTGGTAAAGATTTGTCTTTCAATACAAAGAACACTTATTCTCATATGAAAGTTCTAAACTCCCTTCCAAACAGGTAGAAATTAAGTCTTTGTCTAAAACTATACTGTCCAATATATTAGCCACTAACCATAGGTGACTACTGAGAATTTGAATTGTGGCCAATATGACTAAGAAGCTAAATTTTTTATTTTAATTTTAATTTTAATTTAAAACTGACAGTTATTATTGGAAAACTTTTAGATATGTTTGGAACAGCTTGGGTATGTGAACTTATTTTTTCAACCACAGATTTTATTAAATCTAAACACATGCCAAGTATTTCTGATGAAATTTGGCATCTGAATTGATATGTACTGTAAGTATAAAATATATACTGGATTTCCAAAAATTAAGATAAAAAATGAATGTAAAATATCCCATTAAAATTTTTATATTGATTATACGTTGAAATTATATTTTGGATAAATTAAGTTTAACAACATATGTTCTTTTATTTCATTTTGTATTCTTATAACTAATTCTGTAAATTATTATCACCTGTTTCTTTTTAATTTTTTTAATATGAACACTAGAAAATTCTAAATTACATATGGCTTACATTTTATATTTCCATTTCTCTCATTGGTTAAAGATTGCCCCACAGGACATAATCTCCCTACACCCCTGCTTACCCACTTGGCTCCTCTGGGCAGTGGCACAACAATACAACCCTTTATCTGGGTCCAGAAGTGGTAAGCAAAGCCAGGGCCATGTTTAGTCAGAACCTGAAAGATCTCTTGGCATAAGCAGAGCATCAGAAGGCAGAAATGAGAAAGAGAGCAATGCTGGAAAAAAAATGTTTAAAGAAATAACACCTAAAAATTTCCCAAATATGACCAAAGACATAAACCTATAGATTCAAGAAGGTGAGAGAACCATCAAATAGGAAATCCAGCAAACAACAAATGAGGAAATCTACACTCAGGCACATTATAATCCAACTGCTCTAAACTAGACAAAGAAAAAAATCTGAAAGCAGCCTGAGGAAAACAATGTATTACCTAGAAGGAACAACAATTCAAATAACTGTAGATTTCTCATCAGAAACCACAGAGCATTTTTAAAGTGCTGAAGGAGCATAACCATCAACCCAGAATTCTATTTTCAGTGAAAACATCTCTCAGGAACAAAGGTGAAATAAAGACATTCTCAGAGGAAAGAAAACTCAGAATTCACAGCCAGCAGATCTGCTCTAAAAGAATTACTAAAGGAAGTTCTTCAGACAGAAGACAAATTATATAAGAAGGAAACCTGGAACATCAGGAATGAAGAGCAACAGGAATGATAAATACTGAATAAATATATCAAACTCCTCTTCTTTTAAATTCTGCAAAATATATGTGATGGTTGAAAGCATCAGTCATAACATTGTTTGATGGAATTTTCATG
>CM052896.1:63144011-63157580 GCA_028534135.1 Potos flavus
GTATATATATACAATGGAATACTATGCAGCCATCAAAAGAAATGAAATCTTGTCATTTGCAACGACATGGATGGAACTAGAGGGTATTATGCTAAGTGAAATAAGTCAATCAGAGAAAGACAATTATATGATCTCATATGAAGAATTTGAGAGGCAGGGCGGGGGGTCGTGAGGGTGGGGAATGAAACAAGATGGGATCAGGAAGGAGACAAACCATAAGAGACTCCTAAACTCATGAAACAAACTCAGGGTGGCTGGGGGGTAGGGGGGTAGAGGTAGGGTGGCTGGACATTGGGGAGGGTATGTGCTATGGTAAGTGCTGTGAAATGTGTAAGCCTAATGATTCACAGACATGTACCCTGGGGCAAATAATACATTACATGTTAATAAAAAAATTAAAAAAAAAAAAAAGAACTGGCCCTATTTGTCCTGCTCCATCAGAAGTGACTGTCATTGGGGTGCCTGAGTGTCTAAGTGTCGGTTAAGTGTCGCCTTCCGATCATGATCCAGATCAGGATCCCAGGATCTGTGATTGAGCCCAGCTTAGGGCTCCCTGCTCAGAGGGGAGCCTGCTTCTCCCTCTCCCTCTGCCGCTCCCCCCTGTTTGTGTGCTCTCTCACTCTCTCTCTCTCTGTCAAATAAATAAATAAAATCTTGAAGAAGAAGAAGAAGGAGGAGGAGGAGGAGGAGGAGGAGAAGGAGGAGAAGGAGGAGAAGGAGGAGAAGGAGGAGAAGGAGGAGAAGGAGGAGAAGGAGGAGAAGGAGGAGAAGGAGGAGGAGGAGGAGGAGGAGGAGGAGGAGGAGGAGGAGGAGGAGGAGGAGAAGGAGGAGAAGGAGGAGAAGGAGAAGGAGAAGGAGAAGAAGTAGTGACTGTCATTGTACAGGAAGGACCCTCTGGTCACAGAGCTGGAGGAATTATCCAGAAGATGCCTGGCCTACTATACTAATCAATCTGCCAGGAGTGAGAGTTGCCCCCTACCACCCTGGGAGCGCCCTCATGAAAGGCAAGGGGGTACTGCAGCTTCGTTCATCAGTCAGGGATCTCAGGGGAGGAGAAGCCCTTCTGTATCCCGAGGAGAAAGGACTTAGAGGCTTGCACAGTGATTGGAAGGGTTGGGGAAGTGATATAAAGACTATGGCTGGTTCATTAAATCAGGAAGGGGGGCAGCCTAGGAAAGCTGCTGACAGTAATCCCAGCTGTCTGCAACACCAAAGCAGGTGATTCTCAGGAGGTAGCTGCAGGCTACAGCAAATCATATGTCTACCATATGTCCAAGCATCTGTTCACAATGGTCAAGAGAGACACTGACTTCTCTTCTGCCTTCCAAACGTCCTGTGCATACCTTTAATCGGCAGACTGACCCAGAAGCATACAAGAAAATGAGAGCGGGAAATGGAGTCCCAGACTTGCCTGCCATGCAGGGGACAATAGGGAAAGGGACACGGATGACATCGAGTTGACTGAGATAACCTGGTACAAGCAAATAAAGTCAAATACCCAGAGGGAGGCTGGAAGGCACTCAGGATGCCATCAAAGCCCATGACTCCTCATGTGTTAGTAAAGTAGCTCGTGTACACTATGGGCAGAACCCCAAGGGCAAATTAAGCCCAGGCAGGTGAGATGGCTTCATAATTCTACCAGGTTGTGTCTCCCTCTCACATGTCAAGCTGCCTGGAAGTCTCAGATATGGATCTGCCACCCACATAATTCCCATGTGGCACACACACCGTCTTTCCCACCGCCTTAAACATGACTAGACTCTTCAAAGGCTGGGCCCAAGACAGCAAGGTCTACAAAGAGAAAGGAGTTTTCTTCTCCCCTGCCTAACCCCTCCCTGGGGCATCCCTTTGCAGGGCCCCAAAGCCTCCCTTATAACCAACACAAATGCCCAAGGCCATCTGCTTTTAGTGACACCAGAGGAGTATGGCCTGAGCCTATGGCCCCACAGGACAGCCATGTCATCGTGCAAACAAATAACCAGTTACTATATAAGACAGAAGCATACAGAGTAGCAGGGAGTTTATTTTGTTATGCTTTCCGAGGTCTCATGGGGGACATGGTGGATAATAAGCACAAGAGAGAGAGGAGATTGAGAGGAGTAAGGTGAATTTGGGGGGCCACGCTGGGTTTAACCTGTCTGCCAAGGAGCCAGGCAGCAACAGTGCTCTGGAACGGGGCTTCTGGGCATCCTTCTGGCTGAGAATACACAGCAAAACTACCACGTGGCAAGCTCCTGAGCCTTCCAGATTCACTCTTGTTTCTCCAGGCATTTCACTCCCGGACAGAGCCTCTGCAGATCTCTCTCCTCTCCACCACCCCTTCCCTCATTTCCCCTGTCTCATCAACTGGAGCCATTCATGGATGTGCCGAGCATGTGCTAGGCTGAGGGTACTGAACATGATAACTTGGTCATCAAAGAGCAGTCACCAGCTAAATATTTGTTGCATTGAACTGAACTGAGGGGAAACGCTAAAGTTGTTTAAATTATTATACCTTATGCTGTTTCTAAATCAGATTTGAGGAGAAGCCAGTCAGGGCCAGACTGAGCCAAAAGCAAGAAGAGTCCAGTGCTGGGCCTGGCCCCTCAAAGTTCCCTTTGTGCTGCCACATCCAAATCTACCAGCTAGCCAATCCTAACCCACCAGCTAGCTGCTGGGATGCGGACAGGAGCTCAGTCCAGTTATCCCTGTGGTGCTGATCTGGCTTTTCCTCCCTGGGTATAACCAAAAGAAAAGATCCTTGCTGGCCCTCACCTCCACTGTAGGAAGGCAAACCCCAGAGGCCTGGGCTAGACTGGGCCTGGCTAGGCTGAGCTCCCAGTGTGAGCCTGGTCTTTGAGGGTGCAGAAGCATTGACCTTCTAGTACCTGCCTCTTTAGAGGGTCTGAAACTCACAGGACAGAACTTGAAGCTATAATTGCACTTTGTCATTATGTTGAGAATCCAAACCCCATCCAATCCAAATGCCATCGCATTGTCTTGGTGGGAGCCTTAGAAATCAGAAGTCAAAAAAAAAAAAAAAAAAAGAAATCAGAAGTCAAGGCACAGCTTATATGCTTACACTTTATTGAACAGCAAGGCAGCAAAAGTGAAGCACAAAGGGCAGTGAATGGGGGACGGAGCTCAAGGGACCTCAAGAGGGCGTGTTGCAGGGCTATCCACAGCCTCACAAGAACACTGCCAGTTGCTTAGTCATGCATGGCATCTGAGAGAGGCTGGGGAGGATCACAATGCCTCAGAACCATCTGTCTGGGACAGAAAGGACGATGACTTTATCTGTCAGCTCCTTCCCAGCTCCTGTCTCTCACTGCTCCAAGCTCACCCCATGGGGTGTGAACTCTCCTCTATTTCCTGGTTTGTTAGCAGCTGGTGGGGAAGCCAGAGCTTCCATAGGTCTGATAAAGTCCAGTTCCTTTTCTACAGTCCTTGTGGTCATTTCATAGGGGAGAACAACATATTCTTACTTCCCTTGGCTTTCACCATTTAATTTTTTAACTGAGCGTAATTTGGGCTATCTCCTCCAATGGATCCTTGGTCTAAAGTCTCTGCCTAAAGACTCAACCTATTTTGCCTTCCCTACGTGCACAATTCTGCTGACATTACCATCTAAGGGTTTACAGAATGGCTGAATTATGATCACAAGATTCTGTACCACATTGCCTCAGACCAAGAGACCCATTTAGATAATAGCAATAGATGCCTGACCAAGATATCCACTAGTCCTGCCATATACAGCACCACCTAGAAGCTTCCATCTAATAGAACAATGGGATGGCCTATCAAAGGCTAAGTTGGGGCACCAGTTTACAGATAAGACACTGTAGGGATAGGATTCAGTATATGCCATGTATACATCTTATATACATTTATATTTTATATGTACATATATTTTATATATATTTATGTATATACGTACATATATTTATTTTATATATAATGTATATAGAGATATTGGTAACAAGTATTACATATATTATATTACATATAATTATTATGTATATTGTATTATGTATAATACTTGTTACCAATATACCAGTATACATGGGCCTGGAACCCAAGGACTGGAAGTAGTAATGTCCTCTCTTACCATCAATCCTAGTGACCTACTGGTGGAATATACACTTCCTGTCCCCAAAACCTTAGGCTCTGTTGGCCCAAAGTGCTAGTTCCTGAACAACAGGGAGCAGGGGCACACTTCTCTACCAGGAGAGTCAGTAAGCATCCTCTTCCTCTGAACTTAAAGCAATGAGTACTGCTTGGTCATTTTGGGCTTCTCATATGAATAGGTCAGTAGGGAAAGAGAGGACTTAGCAGGTAAGAGAATCCCAATCCCAATTGCCATGAGGAGCTAGGTGACTGCTACACAATTAAGAAAGGAAAGAGAATATCATAATACATATATTATCTAGGGTCTTCCAAGAAGGAGACACCAAAACAATACTTGTGAGAGGAAATAGTGAAGGAGGAGCCAGGAGAGGCTGCAAGAGCCATCAGACTGCCATGTGGGTCTAACACTAAATAAAAGAGAGGAAAAGAACATCAAGGGGAAGTGTTCTAGACTGCTGTCCAGCCTAAGGAAAGTTGAGCAAAGTTGGTGGTTAGAGGAGTCTTGTATTTCCCAGGACAAGCCTGCCTCGGTGTCCTTGCCAGGCTCAGTCATTGGCTGGGAGCAGCTGGGGAGGGCCTGGACTCACAGGAAAGGCCAAGATAGATTTCAGAATACAGCAGCTGGGGCCTCAGTCAGTCACACTCTCTGTAGTTGGAAGTCTGCAAGACATAGTCTCTTAGCACCAGAATAGATTAGATCCATCCATACATACCATACACACACACAGAATCTCCCTGTTTGTTGTTCTTCGTTCAGCCCTTCGGGAGCAAACTGTTTCAACGACTTTCCTTTTCTCTCCTAAGACATTTTAACCAAGAATCTCAAAACTCAAATATCTAATCTTCCAAGCCACAAAAGATTGGCCAAATTTACTATGAAAAAGCTTGAAACAAACTGAGACAGAATGTTCGTAACATGTATGATAAAAGGACTAATTTCTTTGATGTATGGAAGCGAGGCAAGTGGAAAGTGCTAACAGCCTGAGAGTACAATGTATAAGGCAGTATGAACTCACATACCTCATTGTGGAGTTTAAGGGGCCCTTGCGCACTGTGCAAAGTGGCACATCTAAGTACAACCCAAATTTTTACACACAAACTTGAAAAATTATAACAAGTTATGAAGTCTTGTTGAAAGACATGGTTGACAGTGGAAAAAATGCAAAAGATTCTTAAGCAATCTGCAAGGAGAAAGGCAATGGAAACACACGGCCCCCATGGAAAATCTCTTAGTTGAAATGGATGATAAACTGGCATTCAATTTGAACAAAATGTCTCCTAAAAAATCCAGTTCCATTTAGTGAGTTCATATTACCCAAGCAAATTTCTGATAAGAATTAGATTCTCAGGGATAAAAGGCTCTGACTTGACTGACATGACATCATCAACCCTTTCACTGGTAAATTTATGGGAGTGAAATATCCTGCCACAAATCCATTTCAGTAAGTTCATGAGCTGGGGATTTGCCAACGGTCTGATCACTCAGGAGTAAGAGGACAGTGATGACCTGGGCCTGCTGAGCTAAGGGAAGACTTCAGACTGGTGGTTATCCTACTGAGGTGAGATGCTCCAGGAATTCCAGCACCAAGCAGAGCAGCCAGCCCCACATATCCATGACTTCTCCCTTGGAGATACTATAGTTCACTCTGTTGCTCTTATGAAGGTGAAAAGGGCCGGTGCACCAGCCCCTGAATCCCAGGGTCTTCCATCTACACCAACTCTGCTGAGGCTGCTGAAGATAAGCTGGGCCTCAGTGAGTTACAGTTTTGTGCCAAGGCTAGGGCTGAAGATGGGAGGCAGAACTCACAAGGAGGTGGGTTTCCAGCCAGGGACCTGAACCACTATTTGGCCATGGGGAAGAAGCAGGAAATACAGAGGTCTCTGCTTCAGGAAAAGTTAGGACAGCATGAGCCTCCCAGAAGGGCTGACAGATGAGTGAGCAGAATCACACCTCATCATTATTCCACTTCAAAGCCAGCACTGCAACTGCCCATGCAGTCAGGTGGCCTTCACTCCTAGAAGGTGACTCCTGCTCGCTCGTACCTGACAGGGAGAGGGATGGAAGGAGAAGGAGAGTGTGGGTGGTGGAGGTAGGGGAGGATGGAGAGGCACGGATGGGAAGGCATGCAGTCCAGTCTCTTCTTTCTGCCCACAGGCCTTTCCCATCAGATGGAGGTACAGCTTCTTGCCATAAAGGAATGGCCAGCGAGGCTTTGCAGGGCCAAGAGTGGTATGGTTGTAAGTACTGACTGTAGTGAAAAGGGACAGGAAGAGGAAAACCACTCTGAACCTCTTATTTTTATTTGTTTTATGGGCCACATCCATATAAACCAAAATACATTTTCAAGTGATTCTGAAAGAGGTGAGATGGTAATCCCAAGAGCTTTCAGGTACAATAACCTTGTGTGTGTCACAGCATCTGAAGGACTAACTATAATGGTGCCGAAGTCTCCAGGAACTATGAGAAGGGAGTGTCTCTGTATACTGGGTATGAATGGACATAAGGGTTAGAGCCATGGAGTTCTCCGCTAAAGGAGACACTAGAAGACACTTATATTAGTTGTCCCGAGACTGGTTCCAGGACATCTGGCAACTACAGTGAATTATTATCTAATATAGAGTCAAAAAAATATTTGAAAGTACAGGTTGTCAAGAACATGGTTCATGCTGTCAACTCCAAACATCCTTGCAGTAGAAAACAAATATTTACACCCTCTGTGCATGAGACCGAGCAGTGGAAGACTGAGGAAGATCTCCCAATCCTATATATTTACAACCTCTAATAGAAGAACAAGGACTCTCTTCTTTCCCCTAAAACTAAGTCTCTGTGTCCCCCTCCAACACACTCTCCTAGTTCACCAGCACCTCCTTTCTCCTCCTCCTCTTTTCCTTCCTTGAACAGACCCCCAAACTGGTAGTATGTCGGTCAGATGTGTTTTGTAGACCCAAACTATTGTTTTAAAATTTGAATTAGTTGTCAACATTTTAGAAAGCACATAAACCCATATAAAACTCTAGATTTCCAGCCCATTTTATTATTTACATTACCTGCCTGACCTCTCTGAAATATTAGAGTTTGAAATTTCTACCCATATGGCCATGTTTGCCTCACGCAAGAGCCAAAGGATGTTTTGTCGTGTGTGTGTGTGTGTGTGTGTGTGTGTGTGTTTAACTTACTGTCAGCATCATAGACAGTTGGGATGGGACAAGACTCAAGAGTATTTGTCATCATTCTTTACTTCTTGTAACAGATGAGGAAATTGATGAGTAGGAGATTACAGAACATGGTCAAGGTTATATATTGATTGGGAGCAAAACCAGAGGAGAGTTTAGACCCTTGTTTTCTGAGTCCTTAGCATTTTCTTTAGTGTATCCATCATGTTGTAGAGGTGGGGAGGTAAGAAAACATTTTCCATTTCCCTCTTCATCTGTTATATTGATCTGACATCTGCTGTGCCCCAACCTACAGCCGCCTCTCCTGACAAATTTGAGCACCTATAATCTACCAGTGTATGGCCCACTATTAGGTAATCAAGCAATTATTTTTAGATGTAATCCAGATATTCCCACTTTCTCTAGCTACCAGGGATCATGCTTCCCTTAGTATGAGAACCCTGAATCTCCATCTTGCTTGCTTATAGAAAAATCCCATTTTTAGCAGGTTTCCCTTCCCAAATATTTCTGATGATCCCCAAAGAATGCTAAAAGGTCCCACAAATCCATCCAGATTGTCCCTTGTCCCCCTTGCCTGTGTCTAGATGGCTGCCCATCTCTGCCACCTGTCTCTTTTCATTTCATCACTAGCTTCTCCCCACAGATAATCCTCCCCTCAAACCACTTTGTTCCAAGTCCGTATCTCTGTTCACTACTGTATTCCTCAAGTATAACATTTCACAAAACTATGTGTAAGCTTTATATGATAACAAGATCCAGCAACACTGCAGAAAAGGAAATGAAAAGCAGGAACTAGTTGTCCCTGCTCCTACATTCCCTAGGTTAACCACCCACAGGACATACCCACTGACCAATGTTCTCCTTGACCCCCCACATGCAGCACAGTTGCAGGGGCTAAAGATAGGCCTTTGACCATTTTTCTGCCTGGGAACTAGACCTTCCAGCTCTTCTGCGCCAAGTGAAAAAGAAAATCTAAGTTTGAGACCAGTTTTCCACCAAACATAGTCATCCACAATGCCAAGTCTACCCACAAGGAAGACTAAACTATGGAGTTGTTTGCTTAGCAGTTTATTTCTTTGTTGTCTTGTACCGCTCCACTCCAGAATAGCATTTTAGCTTGGCTTTTCAGAATCAAAAGGCCCATTGATATTTTTTTACAATATTAAAAAAGCAAAGCCTCTGCTTCCCAAAAATGAATTCTAACTTGCACCTTTAACAAAACAGGAAAACTGCTGGCAGGGTGCCTGAGTGGCTCAGTGAGTTAAAACCTCTGCCCTTGGCTCAGGTCATGATCTCAGGGTCCTGGGATCGAGCCCCACATGGGCTCTCTGCTCAGTAGGGAGCCTGCTTCCCTTCTCTCTCTGTCTGCCTCTCTGCCAACTTGTGATCTCTCTCTCTGTCAAATAAATAAATAAAATCTTTAAAAAAAAAAAAAGGAAAACTGCTGGCATTTTTTAATGGTTTTTTCTTTATACTTCTAGCCAATTAGGTTGTTGGGTTTTTTTTAATTTAGGGAACTAGAACCAAGAAAAAAAATGTCTTATAGACCTTCCTGGGAAGCGAAAGTTTTTATTTTTAATAGCTCAACATGGTTTATGAGGAGTGAGTGATCCCCAAAAGAAATAATTGATAAGATGGTTAAAGTAAGAAAAACTTCTGTTCTGCAAAAGACAGTATCAAGAGAATTAGAAGGCAAGGCACAGGCTGGGAGAAAATATTTGCAAAAGCACATCTGATATAGGACTGTCATCCAAAATATAAAAAGAAGTCTCAAAATTCAACACTAAGAAGACAAACAACCCAATTAAAAATGGACCAAAATCTTAACAGACCCCTCACCAAAGAAGATATACAGAAGGCAAATAAGAAAATGAAAAGATGCTCCACATCATATGTCATCAGAGAAATGCAAATTAAAATGAGATACCACTATACACCTCTTAGAATGGCCAAAATCTGGAACACTGACAATGGCAAATGCTGGGAGGATATGGTACAACAGGGACTCTCATTGCTGGAAGATTGCAAAATAGAACAGCCACATTGGGAGACAATTTATCCTTTCTTGCAAAACTAAACAGACTCTTACCATATGATCCAGCAATTGTGCTCCTTGATGTTTACTCAAAGAAGCCAAAAACTTATGTCCACACAAAAACTTGTACATTGAGGTTTATAGCAAGTTTATTCATTATTGCCAAAACTTGGAAGCAACCAAGACGTTCTTCCACAGGGGAATGGACAAATAAACTGTGGTACATCCAAACAGTGGAATATCATCCAGTGTTAAAAAGAAATGAGCTACTGGGGTGCCTGGGATACCTGGGTGGCTCAGTCAGTTGGTCGCCTGACTCTTGATTTTGGCTCAGGTCATGATCTCAATAAATAAATAAATCTTTAAAATAAAATAATAAAAATAAACCAATATAACTCACCATATGATTCAAGGAGAAAAACTACATTATAACAATTAATGTAGAAAAATCATTTGCTAGAATTTAACATTTATTCATGACAAACTAGTAGCGAACTAAGAATAAAACTTCCTTAGCCTCATAAGTAGTATCTATAAAAAATACATATATAACACACAGATAACTTAATGAGGCCATTCGAAAGCTTTCCATCTGAAGTCAGAACAAGACAGACACCTGATAGGATCACTTCTATTTGACATTATCATAGAAAATGTAGAAGGCAAAAATAGATAAATATGAAATATAATATGGTCAAATGTAACAGCCTTTCCTTTTATGGCTTCAGTTATTAAGTCATGCTTAGGAAAGTGTCACACATTAAGAACATTTTTAAAAATATTTTTCTCATATTTTCCTCTAGTACTTCTATAGTTTCATTTTTATGTCAACTTGATTTATGTGTAATTAATTTTACTATGGAAAGATGAAGTAGTGATCCAGCTTTTTTGTTTTTCCTAATCTCTAGCCTCTGGAAGAACTGAAAATAGAAGGGGACTTGAGATTTTACTTTTCATTTGAAATTTTTCTGGAGTATTTCATCTTTAAGCTGTATACATATATCTTTTATAATTTTTTAAAACCAATTTTTAAAATGATTCCTATGTTTTTCATAGTCTTTACTTGAATGTGGCTAATCTAGGATTTTATATCTCCTATGACAGTTACAAAAAGTTTTTTCTATACCTCCTCTCGCATTATGGACTACTAGTTCCCCTGACTACTTTCATTAGCTCTCCTACTAATGTCAACACTGAGAAGACTTGATGAGAGAGAGTCCTGATGGAACTCAAGAAGAGAATGAGCACAGGGCCAGAGTGCAGACACCGTGCCCTAAATCCGGGGTGGGAGGTGTGTGCTATTTCCATGGACATGAAACAAAGGCAGAGCTAAGACCTCTGCCCAGATCTTTTCTGTCATGAGCCCAGAAGGCCAACTTCAGCATGGCTGACTTGTTCAGATATTGTGCTAACTAAGGAAGAAACATGCTTCTAGAAGATCCAGGAAAGTTCTCCATAAGACATATAAATTCACCAGATGAAGCAAGCAGCCCCAGAGGACTGAGTCATGGGAACGGCCACTGGGACTGCATTCAGTAACATTCACTCTAGTTAAACACCAGAAAATGCTAGATCCCAAGTTAGCAGAGTGGTTTAAAATATGTGAAGTACTTCAATCAGCCAGACCTTCTGCACAGAGAAGACGACGTTTGTGACAGAGGAATAAAGCATTTAGGCCTATTGCCCTATTCTTCTCCGAAGATGGCTTGGGTGCAATGTGGTCTCAGGTCACACAGCTGAAAAAAAAGAATCAGCAAGCGTGCCCCGGTTGTGGTGGTACTAGGTAGGCATGGCCTCAGCACCCGTAACAATACTACAGTGGGTTCATGGACCAGTACATGTGGCAGAAATGCTCGATCAGCAGGCTTCATCAGCACCAAGGACCAGGTATCCAGCTATACAGACAAATAAGGCCGAGGTTGACAAGGTGATGGGCAGGTTAAACCCTAGGCTATCCATGGGGCCATTCTCAGGGTCAATGAGTCAGGTGACTTCATTCCCCAACAAACCAAGGCCAACAGCTCTCAAAGAGCTTCTGACTGGAGAGGATCACAGATGTGGAATATTTGTCATAAATAGTGAAACACACCACACCCCAAAAAAGAAAAGAAACTCCCCAGTCCATCACACTAATAAATATGCCAGGAAGAAAGAGAGACGCCCCACCCCAGACTACAACCAGCAGCAGCAGAGAAGAGGATGTGGGTGAATAGTACCCAGAAGCAAAGCCCACACCAAGGAGAGGTAAACAGGAGGTCATCAAGTCCTGGGGCTTTACATTTATTGGCAAAGCTCTTTATTGATAGTCATGGTAATATTTTAGCCCAGAAGGAGGAGCAGGAAGATCAGATGTATCGATAATTCAGGCAGCCACTAAAAGGTTTATAACTCAGCACCTGTCAAGGTCAGGTTGACACTGGGACTCAGGCCATGCTCAGGCTAGATCAGGCCTCCGGTACCCACCCTCTCTGTGCAGTGACAATGACCAGCAAGGATCTTCTGTTTGGTTGATCCAGAAGAGCAAGCCCAGGTCAACACACACAGATACGAACAGAATCAACAGGGAGCGGAGGACTGTGATAATTAACCCTGGGTTAATTATCAGCAAATCATAACCAGGCAAATGTGCGAGCCTGGTGAGGAAAAAAGTTGCTACCTTTAAGCCAGAACTCCATGCTTCTGCAGTTGACCACAGTTCCTCCTGTCCTATGGACTTACTATACCACAGTAGGATTCTAGAAGATAAGGATTTCTGGAGGCATCTCTGGGTACAGGCAGAACAGATTGTCTCTTCTTGCCTTTAGCTCAGTCTGACCCCTGAGCCTGGCTTGTCTTCAAATCTGACAGGGAGACAGCTAAATCCAAACAGCCTTAGCTTTCTCCATTAATTCAGTGAAACATTATGGACCACCACCTACGCGATGGCCATGTTGATCATGCAGCACCTTAGGCCTCAATTGTTTATGTGTCACTGGTAAACCAGTGCCATTAATGTTTGAAAAAATCAAGAAAGCTGGTAGACTGTGATGGGGGGAGAGAGAGAGAGATCTGCAAGGGCACCTGAAAACTGGAAGTAGTTGTGCTACCCCTGGGGATGGAAGCCTCTGCGTGAATTTAACGGAGAGTGGCTCGGTGCTCGTCCATCGCCTTTCCTCCCCTGCAAACGTAGAAAGGCCATAGCTCCAGTCTCCCTGGCAATTCCGTCAGAGCTAAGTAACAACTTCTGCCTATGCCTGACCCCTAAAATTTCCTACAAGAACCTCAGCCCATCCTCTCTCTCCTGTTTGTATGGTTGGAAGTAAAGGATTCAGACTCTATAGGCAAGTGGAGTCCTATCAGCCCTCCCCAGAGGTACCAAATGGAATATGCTATATGGTTCCCGGATGCTACCAGGTATCCAAACAAACCCAAATCTATCTCTCTTTGCTCTCAGACATTTACATGGAAGCAGAGCTCCTAGGAGGAAGGAACTTGAGTCCCTCTGACAACCAAAGTCACTACAGCATGACTGAGCAGTTGGTGTGTCCCTGACTGAGACCACTGGCAGGACCACTAATGCGCCCCTGAGAGAGAATCCACAGAGAGGGAAACAGGAAGGAAGTCATGGTGGAAAGAAAGCTCAGCTCATGCCGAGAACTTACCCTGACCCTGACAGCCCCGATTCAGGTTTATGCTCCACCCAAAGGGCTCTGAGTGGCTCGGAGTGGTGATATGGAGAGACTGTGTCAATGTTATGTGGTACCCCTTTGACTGGGTACAACCCAGGGGACACACGGACACACACACACACACACACACACACACACACACCTTTTATAACTACATATAACCCAATAAGAAGTGGCTCCTCTTACTGGGAAGGCTGAGATGGTGGGGTAAGGGATTGAGGAGTTTCTAGCCAATGACACAAAAATGAATTCTTCGCCAGGCTGCTTTTTCTGAAGTCCTACAATGTAATTCACAAATGATTTGAAGCTCAAAAGAGGGGAGCAAAATATTAATCTACCCTCCACTCCTTTTCCTGATTTCTGGATTTTATTTTTAGATTTTTAAAATTTATTTACTTAATTTGAAAGAGAGAGAACACGCATGTGAGTGGGGGTGGGGGAGTAGGGGGAGGGAGAGAAAGAATCTTAAGTAGGCTCTATGCCCATGGCAGAGCCTGACATGGGGCTCGATCTCATGACCCTGAGATCATGACCTGAGCCAAAACCAAGAGTTGGATGCTTCACCAACTGAGCCACCCAGCACCT
>CM052896.1:63157680-63204112 GCA_028534135.1 Potos flavus
TTTTTTTTTTTTTTTTTAAGATTTATTTGTTTTGACACAGAGAGAGGGATCACAAGTAGGCAGAGAGGCAGGCAGAGAGAGAGGGAGAAGCAGGCTCCCTGCTGAGCAGAGAGCCCAATGCAGGGCTTGACCCCAGGACCCTGAGATCATGACCTGAGCCGAAGGCAGAGGCTTTAACCCACTGAGCCACCCAGGCGCCCCCAGACATTTGCTCTTAACTCTAAATTAAAGCAATATAATACATGGATACGGTTAGGTAAGTCAAATATTATAGAAAAATATTAAAAAATTCTTCTTAAACCTACCAATTTCACTCCCTAAGGGCAACCACTACTCTTAAAAAATGCTTATGTATCACTCAAAAAAATATTGTGTGTGCCTATATCAGCATGCATATTTATATCTTTTCACTTGTATCAAAAGATTTATGGAGACTATTCTGCACATTGCTTTTTTTTCTAACTGAACATTACTTTTTGCACTCACTAATGTGTCTTGGAGATGAGACCATAGAGATCTACTTCATTCTGTTAATAGATGCATATGTTATAGGATAAGAGGAGATACATCATAATCTACTTAACTAATCCATATTAATAAGTATTAGGTAGTTTCCAAGTAGGTTATTCTGTTTTGCTTTGAGTTCTGTAATATAAATAATTCCAACATAAACATTATTTTATATATGTATGTATATATACTTATATATATATAAAATAAAATATGGATACATAAAATAAAATACATAAATAAAATATATATATTTATGTATATCCATAAAGTAAATCTCTACAACAGATAGAAAGAGGTTTGTATTTGAAGAGATTTCCCATAGAGCCTTCTCAACGTGATCCTTCCTGTTCCCACTGTGTAACAGCAGTTTTATCTTGCTTAATGATCGGGGTCAGTTAGTCCTATCAGGATGGTGAACCCTCTATTTCCCTGCTGTCCCTTGTCACAAGTAGCCCAAAGTATCCAGACAGCAGCCACAGCTTATAGCTCAATAGAAGGCTTGCCTTTTCCCAAATGAAAGAATTTCCTCCATGGGAATGCTTTAAATTCACAGAGCACAGGGATGTAGGAACAGGAAAGAGATTTTCCCCAAGTTGGTCACTGGGAGTGATGGCAAACAGAGCCACTCCTGCTTCTACTCCATGTTTCCCAGGGGAAAATGAGGATTCATAATTCTGGGGTCTCAGCTGATGGCCCAACTCAGGTGCAAGGGCCCATTCTCTCCCATCAAGGGCCCTGTCGGTGCCATAGCAGACCTGCCTCTGTGGGGAGGTGAATCTTCTTTGGAGCTCCTCTAGTCTCGTGCTTAAGCCTTGAGCCTGATTCTCAGCTTTCTTTCCCCTCTCACTTCAGGAGGTAAGAGCCTCTTTATATGAGGTCCTCCAGCTCTGACACTTAGCTCTTAACAACTGAATGACTGCCCTCAGTTTTTGTAACCTCTTCCAGGGCATCAGTATGGTTATGATTTTCCCTGTAAGCCTCAAATGCACTGCAACAGCTGATTCTCTCCTGCCAGTACACCATCACAGTTCTAACCAGTGGACGACTGCTCTGCCACCTTCACTCAGTGCTCTGTCTGCCACACCGACACCAGCTGGGGGGCCGGTCATCCAGCTCTAAAACCCTACCTCATCATCTGCTTTCTTAGAATATTCCGTCCCTGCTTGGGTTTTCCAGGAAGTGGACTCCGAGCTGGAGACTAATTGCAAGAGGTTTATTAGGAAGTCCTTCCGGTACCGACACCTGTGAAAGGGAAGAGTGGGAGGCAGAGTTGGTAGAGGATGGAGGCTAGCCGCAATGCAGTCTTAGTGGAATGCCTCAGGGAATCCTGTAGGGGGATCTGAAGATGGGATGGCCCTTCAGGGCTCCCCTAAGTTGGCGAGAGAGGTCTGGGCTCCATACCGCTCATTTGTCAATCATTAGATGTGGGTTGCTGGAAAGGGGGTCAAGACCTCGGCATGGTGTCTCTCTCGGCTAAAGAAATCCTAAAGGGGTTGATTGTTGAGGGTTTTCTGCCAGCAGCACTCCCAGCAGCTGAGGTAATAAATCCACCCATCCTGAAGGATAATACTAGCAGCAGATAGCAGCAACCACCACAAAACTCAAGCTCTGGAAGTAGACATACCTATTATATAAACCCGTAGGTACTCTTAATCAATAGAAAAGTGCACCTGGGGATTATGTGCTCTGTCCCCTGCTTATTCCCAAGAAAGGGAAACCCTGAGGAGCACAGTGTCTGACATCAGAGAGCCTGTGCCCTCAGAGGTGGCTGAACCTGTTACGATAATTTCTTAATGGTTCAGTCATATGGCTGTTGGCGGGAGGCCTCAGTTCCCCACCACACAGGCCTCTTCTCAGGTCTACTGGAGTGTCCTCACAACAAAACAGCTGGCTTTTCCCAGAGCAGGAGGGCCAAGAGAGTGACAAAGAGGAGAAAGACCTAACGCCACTCAGGTTCTAATCTCAGACATCACAAATCATCACTTCTGCCCATTCCATACTTTAAAGGCAAGTCGCTAAGTACCTCTCCACTTAAGGTGAGGAGAATTAGGCTCCACCTTTTGAAGGAAGTAGGATCAAATAATGTGAACATATTTTCAAACCATCACACATACAGGATATTTCCTGAATCAACAGTGATAGAAACTTCTAAGGAAGGGAGTAGACTGGAAGAGTTGAGTAAAATAGGTTTTTGTTTTTCCCTGTTTTTTAAAAATAATAAGTGTGTATTCTTGTCATACTTTTGTGATTAAAAAATAGAAATATCACTGACTATTGAAAATGTAGCAATCAGTGAGACTGGGAAAGAAGCCAGATGCTCCTCAGAGGGGCAGACTGTGACTTACCGCCCACTTCCGTCAAAGTCTCTTCTGCCTGTCCCCACCCAACTATATACAGGCAACAGGGAACACAATGATAGTTGTTAAGAGCCTCTTGAAGAAGTCATCATTTTCCCAGCACACAAACAAGGAGTCAGATGACTGCACTTTATTGAGAAGTGAAAGGTTGAGGAAAAAGCATTAGAACCATTAGTCTGTTTCCTGCATCCCCATTCTTCATCCACAATTTCATTTTATGCAGAAATCATCCTATTAGCTTTGATGGGTTGATTACAGGCTCTGGCTAGCGCACAGACATCCCAGGGGAAGCATCCAAGAGGGCAGAGCTGGGGGATTCTACACCCTTGTGGTTTCCCTCAAGCCGGGCCGTTGGGCCCACTCCCCTTCCTTTATCCCACATAGACTCCCATTCTTCAACACCCAGAGTCTGCCCCAACATCTCTAGGCACTTAGGGGAGCCCTGTGGGAGGATCTGTTGATGACAACGTCCAAGCCGAGAAATCACACAGCAGCTAGGTAGGGACTGTCCCCTGGGCCTGATGGCCTTTCAGCAATTGTTTCTCTCCTGGGAGTCAAGATGTCTCCACCCTTCCTGGGCCTTTGCTGACCCCTTCAGGCAAGGGAAGGAACTTCAGCTGTGTCGCACCAGCATAACACTCCCATCTCCCTGGACCAGGGCGTCTATCTCCCTTACCTGACCCTTTGCAGAGGAGAGACAGCTAGAGTTCCCGGGCTGCAGGCTGCATGGAAGAATCCCAGCATGTCAGGGCAGCACGTAGGAGCAAATAGGACTATCTCTCCTACTTATGAGAGAGCATTTTGTAAAGGTGGCCTATCCCCCTCATTTTACAGACTAAGAACCATCCTTGTGGGCCCCCAAAGACATTGCTAGAGGCACCCTTGTTTTAACCACTAACTCCCTAGTCTAGAGTCAAGACTTGCATTTGTCTCCCTTTTGGAGGCCATCATACCCTGGAGAACTCCCAGTTTGGAGACATTTTGGATTGAGCAGGGCTACTTCCACAAATTGGGCCTCCTGCGGGTATGGGCCAGAGTGCAGACCTGAGGCAGCCACTCCAGAGGCTGTGAGCAGCAAGGGCATCTCTCTGATTTCATCTGCCGCCCTGGGGGCTTCTTAAAAGGCAAAGTCTCTTTCTGACCTCATTCCCAGCACAACATGCCCTATCCCAACCTCTCCTTCTCTTTCCTTCTCCCTCTCTCTCTTCTCCTTTGAGAAAAGTTCCACAGGCCAGGGTTGAGGGTCAGCAAAGCCCAAGGGTCCATCCTCCTCTAGGAATGAGAGCCTCATCTCAGCAGCTTCTCTAGAAGCATCTCTACATATGGGCCCTGATGTTTGCTTTCCACAGAGCAATCAGGTAGTGAGGATTTTCCCAGCACCTCACCAGTCAGGCTGACCAAGGCAGTATTTTAAAGGGGAATATGATTAGAGATGAGTTATCAAAGGGCAGATAGAAGCCTGTAAAATAGGACAAGATGGCAATATTTGTCTAAAGGGCCATCCTCCCCCTAGCCATCTGAGCCCTCTCTGCAAGACAAAGCATGGCCCGTGTGAGAATGGGTTTGAAATGCTTAAGTCGCTACACTGGGGATGCCTTGTAATGGTGCACAAGAGTAACACAGTGACTCATGCACAGTGAGCTTTCCAGGTAGTATCCCACCTGGAAGTTGTCCTCCTCTCTTCAAGACCCAGGGCTCCCTAGAAATACTTCAGTGCAAAACAGAGAGGGATAAGGCATTCCCAGACACTAAGCAACATGCATTTTTTTGAGAGAGAGAGAGGGTGCATGTATGAGTGGGGGCGGGGAGGGGCAGAAGGAGAAAGAGAGAGGATCTTAAGCAGGCTCGATCCCATGACCCTGAGATCATGACCTAAGCCAAAATCAAGAGTCGGACACTTAACCCACTGAGCCATGCAGGCACCCCTCAAGATGTATTTTTGCAGAACAAACAATATACCATCTGAGAAACTTAGTAATAGCCCCCGAAGACATGAATGTCCTAATCCCCAAAACCTATAAACGTTTCCTTATATGGCAAAGAGCACATCGCAGATGTGGTTAAGGATCTTGAGATGGGGAGGTCATCGTGGGTCATTGGGGTGGGCCCTAAATGTAATCACAAGTGTCCTTATAAGGAGGAGGCAGAGGGAGCTCTTACTACAGAGAAGGCGAAGGCGATGTGATGATTGTAGCAGAGATTGGGGTGATGCCCTCTGAAGGTGGGGGAAGGAGCCACAGCCCAAGAGATACAGGTGGCCCCTGGAAGCTAAAAAACACAAGGAAATGGATTCTCCTCTGAAAGCCTCCAAAAGGAACCAGCCCCACCAACACCTTGACTTTAGCCCGATCAGACTGATTTTGGACTTCTAACCACCAAAACTATAAGAGAATAAATGTATATTATTTTAAACCACTATGTTTACGGCAATTTGGTAATAACGTACCATCTTTAAGCCCATCATTATGTGTTTTTAACAGCTTTATTGGGTAACTGCCCATAAAGTGCACAATTTGGTAAGTTTTGACATGCATACCCTTGTGAAACCATCATAACAATCAAGACACTGAGCATATTCCTGACCTCCAAAAGTTGGCTCATGCACCTCTGCAATCCCTCACTCCTGGCCCTCCCTTGGCCCCCACCCCCTCCAGGCAACCACTAGTCTTTTTTCTCACTACAGATTATTTCGTTGTATACAAGTTAAGTCCTAGAGCATATGCACCTTTTTTGTCCGGTTTCTTTCACCCCACCTAGTTATTTCGAGATTCATCCATGTTGTGTGCATATCAATAGTTCATTCCCTTTCGCTGCTAAACAATATTCCATTGCACAGATATACTACACTTTGTTTATACACTCACCTGCTGGTGGACATTTGAGTTGTTTCTGTTTGGGGCTATTATAAATAAAAATGCTATGAACACTCATGTAAAAATCTTTATATGCCTTCAATTTGGGGGCGGTGTAAATACTTATTCATGGAACGGCTAGATCATACTATACATGTATGTTTCACTTCTCAGGAAACTGCCAGACTACTTTCTAAAGTGGTTATACCATTTTACATTCCCAGCAGCAATAACAACTTACTTTTATAGTTTTCAAACTCTTTAAGATTTTCATTAAGTGAAACTCATCTCCACGCCCTAAATAAGGTAACTAAATGCAGTATTACTGTAATGAGAAGCATGAAAATAAATGATAGAGAGAAAAAAAGGAAATGAAGATCAGAGAGAGCAGATAGGGATAGAAAGAAAAAATGGTAGTCAGAGGGAGGGAATTGGAGGAGAGGAACGGGACAAGGTGAATGAGAGAAAACAAAAAGAGAGAGGAACACAAAGAATGAGATCATACCCTGCTATTAACACATGGCTCATGCAAACCAGGTTGGTGGAGATTTTAATAAAGGCACTATTCACTAAGCCACAGGCAAGGCTTGTGAAACCAAGAATGGATGGTTTATACCCTGGTGACCCCCTCTAGGCCAGAAGGGTCTCAGGAAAGGGAGATTCTGGGCAGCCACGGAGCGTAGCTGCAGGGAAAAGGCCACTCATGGGAAGTGGGACACAGCATTCCCTCTTGAGCGGGAAGGAAGCAAGCCTCTGGAATACATACCCCCACCTCCTCTGCACCCACCATCTCTGTCTCCTGCTGATGGCTTCCATTAGCCAAACCCAACTAGAGCCGGAAGGCATCAGAGTATGTTGATGACATCCTTACGTGCCAGCCTCCCTGGTTGGCCGTGGATGGGCAGAAAGTAGGTCTGGAGGGGCGAAAAGAAGACCTCGAGTGTAGGAGCCAAAAGAGGAAAGGGACAAGGAG
Organism: Potos flavus; assembly: GCA_028534135.1. Classification (NCBI taxonomy): domain Eukaryota; kingdom Metazoa; phylum Chordata; class Mammalia; order Carnivora; family Procyonidae; genus Potos; species Potos flavus. The sequence continues at coordinate 63,164,376 of CM052896.1, forward strand.
CTAAGCTGCTTTTCAATCTGCCTCTATTAATGACACACACAGATGGAGAAAACAATATATAACTATTTAGAAATATGCCGAGGGGAGGCAGTGCCTTTTGATATTCAGAGCTGTGCACCCGAGTTTTGATTACAATTGGTCCACTTCATTTTGAAGATCTATTTTGAAGTAGTTAATAACTTGGGTTTTAAACACAAAACAAAATGATTAATTCTAAAACTGCTGCTGTTTCCAATCTTCTCCTGATTGGATCCTCGTTAAAAAGGGAAAAACTCTTCTAAATCATGAAACGTGGTACCTGTGGATTTGTGTGAATATGAGCAAAGGAGGCAGGTTATCTCCGGCACGAAGGCCTGAGTCTGAAGAACCCCGGACAAGCTTGATGAGAAAGACACAAAAATCTTTAAGCCTTAGAGGAGAAGCAGAAGGTTTAGTAGGACAGGTCCTCTTGGCAAATGGTTATTTTTCCCCCTCATCAGATGAGCTGCCTATTTCTGAGTTAATCATTTGCATTCTATTCATTTCAACATGAGTACTGCTGGTGAAAGAACAAGATAATCAAGGGAAGAACTCAAGTGTCCATCAGATCAACTGGAAGAGCTGGAAACTTTCTATGCATCCTTGCTTTTTAATCTCGTAAAACCTTAAACTTAAATTATAATTTAAACCTTAAATTATATCCATGTCTCATCTTTTATGGGACGTTTTGGGTGTCCACAAACAAGTAATTTATAAAAAGATGTTTTTAGAACACTTTATTTCAGGTGGGAAAACCGAAGTCTTCTTTCTCATTGGTTTTTAAAGCTGAAGGTATGGGGGTGCCTGGGTGGCTCAGTGGGTTAAAGCCTCTGCCTTCAGCTCAGGTCATGATCTCGGGGTCATGAGATCAAGCCCCGCATCGGGCTCTCTGCTGAGCAGAGAGCCTGCTTCCCCCTCTCTCTCTGCCTTCTTCTGATCTCTCTCTCTGTCAAATACATAAATAAAATCTTTTAAAAAATTTAAAAAAAAAAAGCTGAAGGTATGAACATATCAGCGCCTGGTACGGATGAATTCACCAGCCACTTTTGACAAAGTAGACACTGAAGAGAAACCTCTGGATGATTGGTAGCACTTTTGTCATCTGGATATGCAGTCAAGTTCCCTTAATTGGCACTTTTGGGTGATCTGGATCCTTAGCTGTCTTTGCTCAGAACCTCTGAAGGGGAACATTAAGAAGAATCAAGCTTATTGCTATTAATTGCTTCTTCTGGTTCCTGCGGTCCCAGAATCTAATGAGGTGACACTAACAGGACAAGTAGTTTGCTATGGTTCCACACATTTTGAGAGGTGTAAAGACTGTCAACAAAATGTTTCCATTCATTTACTCACAAATGTGAGACAGTTCAGGGTTAGAGTAGAAAGAACAGTTAAATATGAGATCAGAGTTTGGTGTTCTAATTTCAATTATCTTACTAACTAGCTATAGGTGCTCAGGTAGAATTCACCCAATTCTTCCACATCTGCTTCCTATAGCTTCCCAACAGAATGATTATACTTGACAAGATGAATCCACCTGACAGTGGGCATAAGATCATTCAACCAAAACAGCGCCGGGGCAGCTCCAGTCTAGGACAGATTTAATGGAATGAACAAGAAGTCTCACAAAATGAAGGTAAAGAACAGCCTTGGACAGCACAGCCATGAACAGAAAAGGAGGGAATAGAGCACAGAAGGGTCAAGACGCAAGGGCAGCACAGGCAGAATCCCCACACCAGCACAGAACCAGAAGCCATCCCCACGCTGGCAAATTACCAGCATGTATCCTGCAGAACATCTTAGAGTCTCCTCAGGAATAAAATTAGCAAAGCAAACTTTGGGCAAATGCATAAGCAAAGGCCCTATATTCTTCTGTTAAGGCTACCATAACAAAATCTCACTGACTAGGTGCTTAAACGAGAGACATTTATTTCTTATAGTGCTAGAGGCTGGAAGTCCAAGATCAGGGGATTGGCAGGTCTGGTTTCTCCTGACACCTCTCTCCTTGGCTTGCAGACAGACATCTCCTTGCTGTGTCCTCATACGGACTTTTCTCTGTGTGCTGGCTCCCTATCAGAACCCTCTCTATATAATCTAAAGTTCATTCTATAGAAACATGCCCATGTTATCTATATTCTCATGCTGTAACAGAGTTCGTCCGGTCTTTGTCCCAGGTTCCTGGCACAGAGCTTCTAAAATCCTGGGAACTTCCCAAGTGATAGAAATGTACTTACCATTCATGAGCCCCTAGATCACACCTGAGTTTATGCTAATAAGACGATGGGCTGGGGGTGGGGGCTCCTGGATAGCTTCGGGATGGGCTAGTCACTACAAAGACTAACCACCTCCTCAGAAGGTTGGCACTGAGCAACAGCCCCACCTCAAGGGTGAGGAGGAGGGTTGGAGATCACATTCGATCACTTGGTTGATGTCTTAATCAATCGTACCTACGTAATAAAACCCCAGTAAAAACTGAACACGGAAGCTCAGAAGGGCTTCTTGGTTGGTGAGCACATTGATGGGCCAGGAAGGTGATAGCTCCTGATTATCCCAGAGAGTACATTGAGGACCTTTCTAGACCTTGCACCATGTGTCTCTTCATCTGTTCTGTACCCATTATAGTAAATGGGTAGTCCTTAACTATAGTGCTTTTAGCCAATTATGAAAGCTGAGGGGGCTGTGAGAACCTCCCAAATTTATAACCCGTTGGTCAATAGTGCCGGTGATCTGAGAACCCCCACAGTGTGCCTGGCATCTGAAGTGGGAGCCGTCTTGTGGAGGACTAAGCCCTCCACTCGTGGAGTTAGCACTAATTCTGGGTGGATAATGCCAGAAGTGGGTTACAGTACACAGGTGGTGTCAGACCAGTGGAGGGATGAAACAGAATCCAGGGCATATTTTGCTGTAGCCACTCTTAATTTCGATTCCAAGAATCTCTTGTCAAAGGGAGTAAAAAATCTCGTCAAAACTAAGAGGTGGGCAAGCACCACTGGCTTTGGGTAGCTCAAAATTCAGATCTTGTTACCTGGTGGCCAGGTAGGCTCTAGGTAGCCCCCAGGGACTTAGTGCCATGCATGCTTTCTACATTGGCCCTAAGACCACTTGGGGGTGAAGCCTTGGTATTCCCCTTCCGGGCCACCCTGCCGCCACTGGTCATCTGCGTCTGGGAAGTGTTGCCTTCCCAGGCCCTCAAGCTCTGCCTGTCTGCACATCTCACAATGTCCTGCCACAAACTTCCTTCTCAACAATCAATGTGCACTTGACGTTTTGGTGACCTCTGCAATGAAACTTTGGCATTTCATACCTTTTAAAAACTAGCCACTGACATAAGCAGCATTCGCCAATGCTAAAACCCCTCCTTTTGCACCCTTCCCGGATGAGCACACTCCTTAGCTTCCCCACAGCTTCCCACTAATTCCCTACAAATTAGGAAACGCTAAGCTGTGCTTGAGATCAATGCATCTAAGCAATTTTGTTGAATGTTTTTTAGGAATGACTACAGTCAAACTTCAAGTCAGTAGTGGGCAGGGGGGAAAACTCCTCTTCCAGAATGCTGTCTTAATCAGAGCCCTTTCAATCCAGCTAGATCACAGTTGATACATTCAATGTGTCCAAGCAAGGCACGCGAATTAGAAAGATGGAGTATTCATGACAAATACACCATTTAACAAATTCTGCCATTGATGTTCTTCAGGCCTTTCTAATCATTTGTATTACCAATTTGATTATCACATTTTTTTAGAACCAGAAGCAAAATCCCATTGCAAATGACTCTTCATAATGGTTCTCTTCCAAGCCGTCCATGGTGGCAATGCTTTGGATCCCACCGGTAGCCTGTGTAATAGTAATTGTCCAGGAGGAAAATCCCCAATTGTCTATTAAATTTATCGTGGATAGAGCTGGAAGAACTCAACCAGCCATGCACAGAGCAATTCCATTTTTTCCCCCATTGCTTTGTAGCAAATGCCTTTTTATCACTTTCCTCTCTCCCTGACCACCCCAGGCATTCTAACCATTCCTCCCAGAAAAACACATAAAAAACAAGGGTATTTTAATGTTTGGAATTTGGAGAAAGAAAAGGAATGTGTTGGCTAGCATTTTTCTCCTTGTTCTCCCGGGTGTGGAGCTCCTGATCATGAACTTGAGAGTCGGAGGCTTCGTTCTGGGTCATCCCCAGGTCTACGCCCCTGGCACCCCATCTTCTGCCTGAGCGTGTTTGGCAAGAACCACATAAAACCACATGGTGGCAAAAGAGCTAGCAGACCCTGCCCTAGCTTCCCGAGCTCCCTCCTTTATCTTGCGCCACCAAGATGAAGCTTAACTACAGGTTCCCATTTTGGGTCGACCCTATCAAGATTTCCAGGGGTCATTAGAAATCCATCATTGCCAATTGTGTTCCTGAATATACAAGAATAATATTCTCTATTGCAGAGTGGACAGTAGGAAATATATGGTATACATAATTTACACACACACACACACATTGTTTATGTATTTTCCCTCTGTTTTGTTTCTATGTGACTTGGGATTATGGACCTTCTCACATAACTTTCCACTTTTTTCAAAACATTTTCCCTTAACATAATATACGGAGATATTTTCAGGTAGCAGTGACTGGAAAAGAAGGAAGTCAAAGTGCTTTAATAAGCACTTATAGATTTCATCAAAAATGAGTGTTTTTATATACACCTGGCCTTTATAAGTATATAAGTGTAGTCACATTAAACCTGAAAATGTCACTGATGAGATTTTTTTTATTCCCCAATAATTGGACCAACTCTAAAGCCAACTAAGATTGTTAAGTGTTATTTTTCATTCTCAAAAAAAAGAGAATTTTTTTTAAAAGATAAAAACTTCTTGGTCACAGCGAGAACCCCAAGGACTATTCTATCTGTCTCTTTGCATGTATTTTACCTCAAACACACACATACAAAAACCTACTTCAAACAAACCACTACCATTAACTCAAACCTGATCAATAAAGTCAGCAGAAGAGGGCCTCTGTCCACGCCATTAGACAGAAAATACACTACCATTATTTGGGAGACGTGGGGAGAAGCAGATCTAAACCTTTTTTCCCCTTGGAAATAGTAAGAAAAGTAAATACCAGTCTTTTAGATTCTGTGAATGCGGCCATAATGGGCTGGAATCTTTTATGCAAGGTTTTGTTTTTTGTTGTGGTTTTTTTTTTAGATTTTATTTATTTATTTGACAGAGGGAGGAAGAGCACAAGCAAGGGGAGCAGCAGGCAGAGGGAGAGGGAGAAGCAGGCTCCCCACTGAGCAAAGATCCCAACATGGGGCTCAAGCCCAGGACCCAGAGATCATGACCTGAGCCAAAGGCAGACGCTTAACCAACTGAGCCACCCAGGCACCTCTGTACTGGGTCTTTTTTAATGCTACCTTGAAACTGAAACTATTGGCCCCCTCAAAGACTCAGAAGAATTGATCAGCAGTGTTAACAATGACAGCCTTGCTTTCAGGCAACATTATCGAGAGGAGAAAAAAATCATTTACATCCACTAAGCACTTCATACTGTGTTGTCCTAGACAGTAGCAAATCGGTTCTTCCTCCTCTTTTCTTTCTAGTTTTTAGTAGCTTTGCCATCACCCCAGCCAGAAATCATAAATTCATCCCTGCTTTATCTTCATCCATCTGTGCTCCCACCACAGCCAGTTACCAAACAGTCTGACTCTACAGTTCTCAAATGTCATCACCTCCTCCAGAGCCCTACTGCTCCTTTTGCTCACACCCTCAGTGCTCCCCCCTGGCCTCCTTGGCGGTCTCTCTCTTGCCACCTTGTTCTCCAGAGCCACCAGCACTGTCTTTCATTCATGTACCAAATGTTGATGTCTTACCAGGAATGAAATTGCATATCTCTTGCTAAAGACACAGGGGTGGATAAGACATCCCCACCCCCGCAGTCCCCACCCCTGCTCTCAAGGACCTGACAACTAAAATGCAAATTCCCTTTTGTTACTCATTTGCCTGAAACCCTTCAGGGGATTCCCATTGCCTGTAGGATGAAATCAAAACCTATCAGCACGGGCACACTTTGTCACTGTTCATACTCAGGGGATCTGGCCACCATCAGACTGCTGGGCCTTGTCTCTCCCCACCTTCTAACTCCCCCATCCAGGCTGCAGCCCCCTCAGCTCCCTGTAGTCCGTTCCCTGCCCCAAGATTCAGGCAAACCACATCTTCTATCTGGAAGCCCCTCCCTCTAGGAAACTCCCGGAATTTTCTTCAAAATGGCTGTACAATTTCCACGCATATCTGTCTCCCAGGGGGCTGCCAACCCTGGAGGAAGCGGTAAGCAAGCAGGCAATTTCCTTCATTCATTTACCACTTGTCCATCATGCCTGCTCTCCGCGAGGGCCTCCCAGACAGCCCATCCAGCCTGCCCAACGATCTCAAGGGGCCTTACAATATGGAAGAAAAGGAAGAACACAGGAGATGGGAAGAGGCCAGCCCCCCGGGTCCCGTCCTAAGGACCCCACAGGACACTACCTCCTTACCTTTGGAGAAGTCGCTATGGCTGAACGTCTTCCTCTGCAGCTTACCAGGCTCAGAAGCCTGCCTCTACCAGCACGGAGCAGGCCAGTCTCTCAGGGGCGCCCTCGTCTCAGAGTCTAGGCCCGCAGAGCGCGAGGCGGATGAGCCAGAGTGCCAAGTGAGTCATCTTCCACGACACCACGGCGGGCACAGCGCCTACCCCATGCCCGGCGCGGCGAGGTCTCACAGGCCTGGACTCACGAGTCCTCGCCGGTAGGACGCAGGTGCCCTTCGTATCTCCATTTTACCGACGAGGAAACGGAGGCACCGCAAGGTCCAGTCACGGGCCCGAGGTCACCGGTTTGGAAGCGGCAGAGCCAGAACTTACTTTCTTTTCTTTTTTTTTTTTTCCAAGACTTCAGCTTTTTACTGAACAGTTTACAGAGGCGAGTTAGTCAGACAAAGTGCCCGTCATCATGGGACTCCTCAGGTTCTTCTTTGCGTCTACTTGCTCCTCAGCGGGGACAGCAGAGGCGCAGGGAAGGGAGCCGGCCCTCCCGCTGGGGCGGCGCCGCGGCGCAGGAAGATGGCGGACCGGATGCTGTGAGCTCTCCCAGACCCAGGCCCTGGCGTGGCGCTGCCCGCCCCAGCTAGTCACGGGATGGGGTAGCGCGCTCGCCCCGCGGGGCCTTAGCTTCCTCGGAAGGGCGGAGCTCCTTGGTGGCTGCTGAAGAGAGGGGACGCAGCGCTGGAATTGGAAGCTGGTTCCGAAGTTGGCGTTTTTAACTATTTTGGCGAACGAGGAGAAACAGCTCCCAAAGGGAGCGGTTATTGTCATCCTCGGATAGGAAGTTTTATCCTCTCTGTGGGGCAGGCTATGTGGGAAGCCAAGGAGGGCCGCGAGAGGGTTCCTTGGCGAGCAATGCGACGGCGACTTGAATGTTCGATAGGGTCAGAGTAGTCAGAGGCCTCCCTTTCCACAACAACACTACACCCGTCCCTCACCTGAGCAGCGCCTAGCCAGTGTAGACACCTGCCACTCCTCAGGGTTCTGTGGTTTCTCAGCTGTTGGAACGAGTTAATATTTTTATTCGGGCTTCAGTCCATGTCAAGTGGCCTGAGAGTCTTTCTGCCTCCTTCAAGTGACCTGGCGCTTCTCTGCCTGGATCTGTTTTACGCTGATTTTCTAGCTCGGATTTTCTAGCTCAGAGAGCACTTGGCTCCCCGCTTCCAAATGCGTGCGGCTGGCCTCACTGTTGCCCCCCCATTCTGCCTCCAGGTAATGTTAATCCATATTTGAGGATGACAAAACAAGGATTAAGGTCCCAGAGCTGGTCTCCTAAGCAGGAATTGAACCCACATGGGGCTCCGTGCTCAGCGGGGAGTCTGCTTGAGATTCTCCCTCTCTCTCATCCTCTGCCCCTCCCCCTGCTCACACGCACCGTCTCTCTCTCTCTCTCTCTCTTTCTCTCCCTCTCTCAAAAATAAATAAATAAATCTTAAAAACAAAAACAAAAGATCTGCATCTACCCTACCACCAGTGGTCCTGGATCCTTGAGCCCAACCTGGAGCGTCTGCTTCCTCCCACTTCACCCTGGCCTCAGCAACCCGCCCCGAGACCTTCCCCTTGTTCCAAGCGTCCGTGGTGTTCCCACTTCACATCCCCAGAGGCTCTGGCCCCACTCCATGCCCTACCCGCTGGTTTCCCTCTGCACGAACCTCGGGAGTCCTCCGGTGCCACTCGGCCCACACCGCCCTCTGCTGGCCGACGGCAGCACTTGCACAGCCCTTCTGGGTATTTGTCACCATTTCCACTCACCTTCGCCTTTCACAATGCAGCTCTCTGCTTCTTGGCCCTCCACTCCAAGATCTGCCAGGATCTGCACCGTTTCACCTGGACTCCCAGGTGGACCCACTCCCACCCGGTGCCCTCGGTCTAGTTTCAGCATGGCTTCCACTCCCCACCCTTCCAATGATTTGGCACACTGACTAAATGCTCTGGATTTTCCAAGGCCACATTGTTTCTAGCTACTTTGTCCCATCGTCAGACCACTTGGCTCAATTTTTGGATCGGAAATAGAGTCAATGGAGATTTATTGCACCTGGATATCATTTTTGTAATTGGTGCCACATGCGCAGGATACAAAATTCAAAAGGCATCAAAGAAGATAGAGTACAAATGAAGTCTCTTCTCAGGCCTGGCCCCCAGCTCCTCTCCTCAGACACTGTGATTGCGGGCAGTTTCCCACTCTTCCGAAGAGCGAAGGGCCCACAGATTTCTGACCTGGATGGGACTGGCCATATTTCAGCAGCAGCATTGGCAATTTCTTAATCATTTATAAATTAAAAATTATTTAAAGAAAGAAATTAGAAAGCTCAGCTTCAATCCCACTCCCTAAATGAATTCGTGTCATTTCTCTAAACTGCATTCTAATTTTTATCTATATGCACACGGTTTTTTATTGTTTAATCATGGTAATGTGAGAAGTTTAGATCTACTCCCATTACTAATTTCAAACACACATTTCATTTTCATTATTTTTAATGGCTTACATAATATTCATTTGGACTAAAACCCAATTATTGGGTTTTTATTTCAAGTTTTAACAATTATAAATAATTTCAGTATAACCACCTATAACTTTCTTCTTTGAATGATTGCTTTAGGATAAGTTCCCAGAGTGGTAGTATGGAGTGTAAGGGATAGTTCCTGTCACATTTAGTCAAATAGCTCTTAGAAAGGTGACAGAAGTTTGCAATGCCTCATGCAGAAATGAGGATACATCTTACTTTCATTCAATAAAATACAATAATTATAATTATCAACAAAAAATTCTTCCTCATAGTGTTCTCACTTATGTATTTTTGTAATAGATAACTCAAGTCAATGCCACCCATTTAGGTTTCTGTGTTTCATGTAGACTTCTGCTAGAAGCAGTCCTCAGAGCTAATGGGAAAAAGATGACCAGCTGGCTTTCTAGGCCCTTAGAGAGGTGTTTGTGGCGTCCCACATGAAAAGCAGTTTGGCAAGGTCATGAGTGAATGGACACATTCTCATTCTCTCTCCCTCTCCCTCTCTCTCTCCCCCCAATCCTTGGTGATATTGTTCCATATCCGCCAAGCTCTTTTATGTTACTAGAAAGGGCAATAGTCTTTCCAATTTACATTCTTTTAAAAGCGATCTCTTTTTGAGTGTCATTGCAGATATATTTTCCTTAGTGTGTAAAATGTGTATAAGACCCTCCACTTTGGAGAGCGAAACTTGGACTTTGACTCTGCACTCGCTAGTTTTATCTCTTGGACAAATCACTCAGCCTATTGGAGGCTAGTTTCTATCAGTAAAATGAGAGAAAATAATATCTGTGTACCTCACATAGTTGTGAAGGGCAAATGAGAAGATGCAGAAGAATGAGAACTGTGTTGCAAATAGCAAGTTGCTCTTGAAATGTTCTAAGGACTCTATGATTCTTCTCATTTCAAACCTCATCTCTTACTGGTTCTGGGGAAAATATTATTGCATCTTTAACTATTGACTTAGTGCTAACCCAGGAAGTCTAACTATGCAGAAATTGCGATGCTGAGCTCTGTTCCCCAGAACGGCCCTCCTGAAATGTTTCATTTCTTAGTTTAGTTTCTTAAAATTCTGGATATATTGCTCAAGGGTTTTTTGTTTTGGTTTTTTTTTTAAAACTGATTTAAGTGCAATTTCTGCCTTGTGCAGCCTAAACAACACTCTCAGTTTGTCTTTTGCAATGATCATTACCTTCATTCTTTTTAATTCTGACCTTCTCTCACTTGAGAGGATATGATATCCACTTCATTTGTTTGAAAAGAGGCTCCAACCGTTTTCTGAATTCTGTGTGTGGCTCCCTGTGGTTGCTCTTTGTCAGGGTTATTTAAAACAAAGTTTTTTTGTATGTTCTCTCTTCTTTTTTGAGTGATGACACTTTTTTAGGGAGGCCACATTAATTTTTCCAGCTTAATGCATTCTCCCTTAAGTTACCTTAGTGACTGATACCTACTGTATTACTGGAAATTCTTTAGTAAAATTTCTGGTTGATTTTAACAGAATTTGTGATTAGGAGCTTGATTGGGTTTCTATTCACTCCACCATCTTCCTGGATTATTTCCCTACCCCGTCAGGTCTTTCTATCCTCTGCTTCAATAGAGTCTGGAAAGAACCCAAGGACCAAAGATGGGATTAAACACAGAGAGTCAAACATTTTCAACAGAAAATCGGAAAATGTCTTTTTGTGCTTTGTTGCTGCTGTTAAGATTCATGCTGGACCTAAGAAAAGGGGAGCAAGGATGGAATACTGAAATAAAATCTTACCACAAACCCCTTAATAACTCGATGTAGTAACTGCATTCCTAAAGTTTCTGAACCTTCCAGGCATCTTGCAAGCAGCAGAGGCTATGTTGGTTTCTCTAGCTACAAATGAGGGAGATGCTAAATTATTTCCAAGGGCTTTTTCCAGCTCTGAATTTTTTCAACATTAAATAATATTTAACCTGTAGGTTCAGGCATTCATTGATGTGACCAGAATTATCCCCACTTCCTGCTTCCTCACCTACAAAACGCCCACGTGTGTATGTGCCCATGCGCGCGCATGGGCGCGCGCGCACTCACACACACCCCTACTCTGATTTCCTCATTTGCAAATTTTTCAAATCAGCTGTTATTAAACGTAAAATGAAACTGGGAAAGGGGCAGTGAGGGAACTGAATAGAAAACTGGTCTCTCTGGAATCATGGCAGCTCTGCTCCCTCAATACATGAGGTGCCTAAGAGTAGAGCCCACAGGACAGCACCCACAGCCCAGTATGGGTGAGGCACCAAGTCTCCACCCAGTCTGAACTCTGAGGGACGGCCCTGCGGCCCTCTGGCGGACACACTGTGGAATCGCAGCCTTCCATGCCTAGGCAAGGGCACAGGAACCCGCCTGGGAGAAAGCCTCTGGTGGCTCTGCCGGAGAGACCTGAAACCCTAACCAAGGGCCTACCCGCTGAAGGACAGGGTAGGTCCTTGCCTCAGAAATGGTGGACTCGTGTCATTTTGAGGCACGCTATCCTTAGATTTGAGGCTCAAGAAAACTAGGCTCGATTTCAAACTAGGCAACGTTGAAGGCCCTACATCTTTACTAATATTTTGGGTAATCCCCGCAAAAGAACATTTAATTCAGACAATTCAGAATGAAGTTTCCGGCCCCAGGGCTCCTATCTCTCCTTTGAACTTCGGTTACTCTTAGTTTACATGGGCCAAACTCGTGCCTCAAGAGGACATCTGTGGCAACTACTAGCAGAGAAATGAGGGGTGGGATAGTTTTGACAGCCTGTGAATGGGAGGGTGTGGCTCCCTGAAACACTGATCCCTCAATAATGAATGTGTGTCCCTTCACCTAGTCATTCATGTAAGCAACAAATATTTGTTATTCAGGGCTATTTTGCTCTCAGATCTCTTCCGTGTCCTCTCCAAACACTGTTCCCTGTTTACCCTCGCCAACTGCCTTCCAGCTGGAATGGTCAACAGGAGGCCCTAGCAAAGGTGAGAGGTTGGCAAGCAAGAGAAACCAGGTTATTTTTTCCATCCCTCTCTCCGTATTTTGAGCATAATTTTCCTGCAACGGGCCCACCTCTTCACCAGACAGCCCCTCCCTGGAGGGTCCCGGGCAGTGCCTGCCATGGTAAAGTCTCAGCTTCTGATTCTAGCGACCCCATCGCTCCCATGCGTCCTTCAAGCCCTAGTGGTAGAAGCAACTTCCTGTGGGTGCTAAGAGCTGGTTGTTTCTTCAGCCCATTCAGCTTCTCACCTCTGTCCATTACCTGTGTGATCTATCCCCTGTTTTAAAGTCCCTCTTTGAAGTGCCCAGGATGATGGTGTTGTAGTTGGGACTAGGGACATGGCAGTGAGCAAGACAGGCTCAGTTCCCTGTCCCGTGTTGCTCATAGTCGATCACGGAAAATAAATACGAAATAAACAATCTTAGCATAAGTATTTCAAAAGGGAATTCCATAGGAATGTAGAGCAGAGAGGCCTGATCTAAAATACGAATAAATTTTGCAGCTTCACAGGTGCCACTTGAGAGTCTAAGAAAGGGGCACCTGGGTGGCTCAGTCGTTAAGCAGCTGCCTTCGGCTCAGGTCATGATCCCAGAGCCCTGGGATCAAGTCCCGAATCAGGCTCCCTTCTCAGCAGGAGGCCTGCTTCTCCCTCTCCCACTCCCCCTGCTTGTGTTCCCTCTCTCGATGTCTCTCTCTGTCAAATAAATAAATAAAATAAAATAAAAAGAGAGAGAGGGGCACCTGGGTGGCTCCATGGGTTAAAGCCTCTGCCTTCGGCTCAGGTCATGATCTCAGGGTCCTGGGATCGAGCCCCACATCGGGCTCTCTGCTTAGCAGGGAACCTGCTTCTCCCTCTCTCTCTGCCTGCCTCTCTGCCTACTTGTGATCTCTCTCCTCTCTGTCAAATAAATAAATAAAATCTTTAAAAAAAAAAAGAGAGAGAGAGAGAGAGAGACTCTAAGTAACTGGGTCTTTACACCGAGTTACAGGGGCGGCACGGCAAGTGTGAAGGCGGCCTCTTAGCCTCCCTGGCTCCAGCAGGGAAAAAAAGGAAGGGTCTCTAGCCAAGGGGGAAGTTGGGCTTTTAAGCAGGATTCCGTTCGTGGTAGCTACAGAGAAACAGGAATGGGGTTGTTCTATCAGCCTACAGTTATTTGTCTGCCAACTAAGCTCTGCCTGGTCCGGCCAGGGGAGGAGCTGGAATCATGGAGGAATGTATCGTCCATCCCCCTGGCAACCTCCAAAAGCATGGGAGTCAGGCAATGCCCAGGCCAAGCCCACCTCTGTGAAAATGCTTTCCCATACACTGAAGCTGCAACATGACAGGATTTTCTAGGCATCCTCCCAACTCAGTCCTACACGGTGAGAGTGAGAACGGGTTCCTAGTCGTGTCTTGACAGGTTCCTGTTGTCCTGCTCAGCTCGGGGCGCCCGTATCTTCTCTGCTGAGCCCATCAGTATATCGACGAGTTCCACATTCGTTCAATAATACCTCGACTCCTCTTGCCAAATCATGAAAGCTCTAAACTTATAGATTGGATGAGGCAGATACACTTCCTTCACCTTGACCTTTTAAATCACTGTTTACAAGATCAAAAGTGTATTTTTTTGAATGGAGGTTTTCCAACTGCATACTACAAACGAGAGTCATTACTCAAATGTATGGCCATTCCAAGCCACCCTGTCTTGCAGAGTTCCCTGATACGGAATGAGGGAGAGAACATGTTTGAGAGTCCTCTCCTCTTTCCAAGTTCACTGCCCAATCTCGGTTCGTATTAGAGCCTAGTACAGCTAATAACATTTCAACTCAACACACTACCACCCACAAAGCTCTGGTCTTGCCTTTGAACTCCAATTACTTATAGTGTCAAAACTCATGACTCAAGAAGTCATGATGGGTAGGACGCATAGGTGGCTCAGTCAGTTAAGCATCTTGCCTTGGGCTTAGACCATGGTCCCAGGGTACTGGTATCGAGTCCTGCATCCGGCTCCCGGCTCAGTGAGGAACCTGCTTCCCTTTCTGCCACTTCTCCTGCTTGTGCTCTCTCCCTCTGACAAATAAATAAAATCTTTAAAAAAAAAAAAGGTCATGATGGATCAGTTATGGTAACTGAGTCAGGCCAAGAAAAGGGGGGAGCCCAGGTGTTGCTTGAGACTCTGGGCTCCATGAGAAAATCAAGCCCTCATGCCCTAAGGCATCTATTGTATGTAATAAATTAACCTGCTTCTAGAATGGTACTAGCCAAGTACCATCCTTGGGAGAACTGAGAAAGGAGTTGCCCAGATAATATTCTAGAGACTTCAATTCCTCGATTCTCTTCTGGAGCCCCTGTTGAGTAAGGCTGACCCAATAGCAAAAGCCGGTTCCAGGAATACTTCTGTCACTCTCTTGAACCTGTCTAGTTCAAAGGGCCACACACAAATGATTACACGCACAGCATTAGCACTAGTCTGGGAGGAATGTTTATTTTAAGAATATGAGTATAATAAAGGCATAGCGAGAGAACCTGGAAAAGCAACCAAAGGGGCCCCCGAGAAGTCCACACCCTGGTCTCTGATGGCCTTTTATCTTCCTTCTACAGGTGTGAGACTCAGCAGATGCTTATCAACTTAACAAGGTGCCCATTCGACGAACCAAACCCATTCGATTTTAACAGAAAACGGTCAAAAACAGACCTATTTTTATCCGACCTGATCACCTTTGCAGGGTCCATTTTCTGGAGAGATCTCCATAGGAACGCCTACTCCCAGCTACCCCCACAGAGTCTTGTGGGCAGGGAGGGGACTAAGACACTGGAGTGAGGAGCGGGTGGGACAGGGGAGGAAGGATTGTGTTATCTGCCTAGAGCTTCCAGAACCCTGTTCCCTGGGGCCAGGGAGAGCTGGGGCGGAGGGCGGGGGGAGAGAGATGCAGTGGAAGGGTGGGAACGAGGTGTAGATAAATAACACTTAGTTTAGCACTTTTTTTAGCAGTTGTTTTCTGGATGTTTCATTGACACGTCCTAGCCCCTCAGTTAGATCGTAAATTCCTTGAGTGCAAGGACTAAGTTCATGCTGTAAATCTTTAATCTCCTACAGTGTTTAGCACAGTGCTTTTCCTGCAGATGCTTAATCAGCATACTGTTGATTAATTAGAATATGCTTTGGGGAAAAAAATGTGTATCCTTGCAACAATTACGGTATGAGGTTTATGTGAAAGTACTGTGTGAATATTATAAAGCTTAAAATATTGTATACTTGGGCACTATGAGCCAACCCGCCCCACCAAGCCTCATGGGAGGCACCCCACCCCACCCGAATGTCCGACAGAGATAGAACCCAGAGATAGCTAGGGAGTCTCTCCTCACCACTTGAATTGAGCAGAGCTTCCCCCAGAGACAGAGCCTAAAGGCTTCTTTCTCAATTTTCCAGAAACAGTAGCCAGGACAGAAACTGAGGACAAAACAACCCACCCCTCACCCCCGCAGCCCCACCGGCACACATTCCACAGCTGCTCTGCTCCCTCAAGTCAAAGCTTTCTCTCGCCCCACCCCCACGTGAACACCTGCTTCAGGGCTAAATTCTAGAGTCTCACCAATAGTCAGGAACCAGCTTATACTGCCTCCCCCAGGGTTTGCAGCTCAGCTGGGCGGAGGTCTGACTGCACATTTCAGGCTGGGCCTCTCAGGGTCCTGACCCCTGGCATGGCTCTCCTATTGGTCACCCTAGAACCTGGAGAGTCAACACCTTGCGGGGAATATGATACTGACTCTCACAACCCAAACTCACATGAAATTGATTTGGTCTCAAAAATCAATGGGGTAGATTTCAGGGGGGAAGGTTACCTCCCAGTGATGAGAAAAAGTGTCAGTGGCGATCCACACCTGCTACCTGGAGTGACGATCCGGTAGCAGTGGAATGAATGCAGAATCAGCAGGGAGGGAGTTGACTGGTGCTGAAGGATCCTTCAACCAGACCTTGACTGTGCTAACAAGCACCCACCTCTCACACCTCCCAGCATGCCTTTGGGATGACCAGATGGCCACATCTACCAGAAACATGGCTCTTCCCTCGACAATACTAGAAACCCTCTGAATTCTTAACTCACAGCTGTCTTCAGCCCAAACCTCATAAGCTGAGCTCTCCTTCCTTTTTCCCTAACCATTCCATTGAATTTTCAACATAGCTTACTATGTCCATACTAAATATTACCCCATCTTACATCATGTATGGACAAAAAAGGATCTTCATCTGACACCATGATGGCAGGGCTCCCAAGGCTTTTCTGGGAAGATGGGTGTCTTGCCCTGTCTTTGCACTGCCTTCCAGATTTCATCTCCACTGTACTTTGGGAGCGGGTGTTCTTTTCTCTCCATGCATGGCCTCCAGTGACTTTGACAGCCAGGTCTGCCCTGGGATCTCTACTGATCTGACCAACAGAAACTCATCTGACCTCTTTGCTCGGTCTGATAGGCTATTGGTGAGTATTGTGATAGGTCATCTTCCCTTCCTTAAAGGGTGCTGCATTTACCCCCTCAGGGGGTAATGCAGAGTGATTCTGAACACCCCACCTCTCTCCACTGAACGCCTGAGCTCTGGGATGACTATCCTGCCGTGCAGTCAGGCATGCCCTCTGGCTCTGCTCCAAGGCAAACTTGGTCTTCCTATTTCTGCTAGTCTGCAAGAAATTAACACTCAACCATCATGACCTTTATACCATATTTATCAACCTTAGCAAAGGGAAATCTGGACTTTGAAAGCTATTTGGCAGGCTTGACTGCTCAAAGAAGTTCAAAGAACAGCCTAGCCAATTGTGTCAAAGTTGATGGTGTTCTCTAGACCCATGACTAATACATTTTTATTCAATATATTTTAAGTCGCTGTACTCAAATAGGCAATAAGACCTGGAAAATGATCTGCCATTCTGATCCTGGAGCACCCAGGAAACTTTCCAGCTCAGTGAACTCTACACAAATAGAGACAGCTTAATATGCTATAGGACAGTGGCCTTCAACCTTTCTAGCTCCCCAGTAAGAAATGCAAGTTAAACAGCAACCCAATATACAGACACATGCATGCACGCATGCACACACACACATGCACATGCACACCTCTACATAACAGAAAGAAAGGTTTCTTAAAATAGTACTGCCTTAGAGAAAGATGCATGTGAAAGAGATATTAAGAAATGTTAAAAATATTTTCATTAAAATATTTACTAATAAAAATAATATTAAATATTATTTTTACATATTTATAGATATATATTTATATAATATTAAATATTAAAAATATTAAGAAACATTTCCGGGGGGGGAAGAAATATTTTCAGGGGCTCTGGCTGCGCAAGGCCTAGAGACACTTGAGCAGAGCCTGTGCTCTCCCTCCCCCTGCATTTTTCTAAGGGCCTTCCTAGGCCCCGTTAAAAAAAAAAGAAAGAAAAAGAAATATTTTTCAGGGAAAAGAGTTAGAGGAGGTGAGGAGGCTAGGCTGTGTAAGGTGCAATATCCAGCCAAGTCACATAGAGGGTAATCTGGACTTGGGGGAGGCAGGAGGACACTGTGGGTCACAACTCAAAGGCATCTCAGTGAGAAGACAAAAAGAGCTAGAGTATGTATAGCTCATCCCCAAAGGTCTTTGGTTAAGGGCTGTGGAGGGAGGGAAGGGACATTCCTAGGCCCCCCGGCTCTCCCATACCTTCCAACAACATGCTGGCTTTGGGGGAAGGTCAGGCACTGGATTTCCCCTGCCGTGCACAGAAGTACAGGGATCTCAGGTGACGTGGGCAGAGCAGAGACTGCTACATTTTCTACTCTGGTTTTTCATCGATGCATTTTGGTTTTTTATTTGCTGGCCATGGATTTGAATATCAGCACAGCCGCTTATGATCTGTTATTTTACCTGCTTGAGGCTCTTCTTCATTCCTAAAATGAGAATAATAATTATCAACTTCTCTTGTTGTGGTGAGAATCAGATTTGACATAGATATCCCTAGCAAATAGTAGGCACTCAACTTGTAGCAATTATGGTTAATAAATGTATCCTCAAAATGACTCCAAAGAGTGGTACAAAAATTTTTGTATGCTCTTGACTGTATTCAAGACATGCACAC
Organism: Potos flavus; assembly: GCA_028534135.1. Lineage (NCBI taxonomy): Eukaryota > Metazoa > Chordata > Mammalia > Carnivora > Procyonidae > Potos > Potos flavus. The sequence continues at coordinate 63,182,537 of CM052896.1, forward strand.
ATAAACACCCAAGTGGTGGAGTGCGGGCTCCTTTGCGGAGATACAACACGTGTCTGCACAAAGATTCACCACCTCCTGCCTCCACGTCTTTGTTTTTTATTCCCTTTGACTAATGAAGCTCATTTGAGCTCCGTCTTAAATGTCTCTCTTTCATAAAGCTTTTCCAGACCACTCGAACTAAAAATACTCTCTCCCTCCTTTGAATTGCCATGCCATCCTACTTGAAATTATTTTATGGCACTTTTTCCACTTTCTTTTTTCCTCTCTGCAATAGCTATTAAAATCCTGTCTTGGGAACAGATAGACAAATCAATGGAATGAAATAGAATCCAGAAATAGGCTCGAATACATATGGGAATAATAAAGTAATCAAGGCACGGGGGAAAAACTCCAACAGGGCTGAGATAACTGGCTAACCATTGGGGGAAAAAGTTAACCTGGATCTCTATCTCACTTCTCATACAAAAACAAGTATCAGATGGCCCAAAGATTTAAACATACACATAAATACTGAGTAACTACATGAAAACATGAGTGAATTTCTTTACCTTTCGGAGCATGACATAAAAGTCAGAAGCCATAAGAGAAAAGAGAAATAAATTTGATTCCATAAAAATTTAAAGCTTCCACATGACATTAAAAAGACATAAATTCAAAAGTCAAACTGAGAAAAATATTTGCAACTCATGACAATCAAACAGTTAATGTCCTTTCATGAAGAGTTTATAAGAATAGATAAGAAAACAGAGTAAACAACCCAATAAAAGTGGACAAAGGACATGAATCAGCAGTTTATGAAACAAGAAATACAAATACCTGTAAACATATGAAAAGATATTCAACCATCTTAATAAAGAAATGTAAATTTTAAAAAAATGTTTTCACCCAGATTGGCATAAATTAAGATGTTTGGCGAAACTACACGCCAGGTGGGCTGCGAGGAGCTGGGCGCCATCACACTGAATTGCCCTTTAGGAAGGTTCCCTGAGGCCAGAGAAGGGCAAGCTTTTCTGGAGGGTAACTGACAATTTCTATCAAATGCCAAAGGTACATACCTTTGGCTTAATGATTCAACTATTGATGTGGGTTTAGTATGACTTCTCCTAGCTATGTGTACAAAGATGCTATTGCAACATCATCTCTATTTGAGGAAAGTCCAAAACAACTAAAACAACAGGGGACTGACAAATGAGAGTCATTTGTTAATGAGAGAAGGAACAAGAATGAAGTAGGTCAATGGCCCTGCTAGTCAAAGATCTCCAAGATATACCAAACAGGTTGAGCAGCTGACGTGCGTGCACGAGCGCACGCACACACACACACACACAATCACCCACATATGAGTGCACATAAAAAATGAACACTGACTAGGGCCTTTGCTCTAGTTAACTGTATTGCATCATTGCATCAACGTCAATGTCCCCATCTTGATATTGAATTATAGATGTCACCTCTGTAAGGTGTCCTCATTGGGGGAGGTTGAAGGAAGCATACACTGGGACACTAGGTACTACTTTGGAGTCTATCATTGTTTCAAAATTAAAAGGGTTTTTTTATTTGGTTTTGTTTTTTAAAAAGGAGCAGAATGTGTGTATTGTGTGATTCTTGGGTTTTTTAAGAAATACCAAAGGTAAGAACAATCCCTATGTCATTACGTTCAAAATGAGTGGGTAGAGCATATGCAACCGGAAGGACAAACACATCCATCCACTTCACTCCCAAGGGTTTGCTTGGGACAGAAGGATAATAAATGCTTAAACTACCCCCATTTCCTTTGCAGAGATTAAAAGGAGTGCAGTTTTGCTCAAGAATTTGATCTGGCCCAACAATGGAGAAAGCCCTCAAAAGTAGCCTGCTCTGTCCTTTGGCAAGGCTCGTGATGGGCCTTATTACTTCATCCCACAGGCCTCTTACACTGTTCTAAAAGCAAGGTAAAGGAACTGAAACTGCTTTGCATAATAATGCCAAACGTTATCTCCAGAGAGGGCAGGCTGGCACTGCCAGAGACACAGTTCTCTTTCTTAATGTAGCTTTGAGTAGCATTGTCCCTAAGAATGGCTGTTGGTTCTTGGAAGGGTGTGTGTGGGTGTGGGTGTGGGTGTGTGTGTCTGCGTGTGTGTTCAGCTCCTCACAGGAAAACGGAATACTTCATGAGAGGCAAGCGGACATTTCTTCGTCTCATCCTACCAGTGAGATCTCACAGGAAACACGTGGAGTTCCAGAACGGGACTTGAACTATCCTACTGGCCAGAGCCAGCCAAAGCCCACCCTGCAATTTTCTACCAACGCCCCCCACCAAATAAGTCAAACTGGCAGGAATTAAGAGCTTCGGGAGACTCCTGCTTCAGAGTACCCTGATGCTCTGATTTGGACAAGGACCGATCCTGTTGTTGCACTGGAAAGATTCTGAAGACAATGTTAACTGTGTTTCAAGGCTATATACCTTTAACCCACTGACCTGGGCCCTCTAGCTGATAACTTGACTAATTACAGCTTCTTTGAGATGTCCACAGAATACCGACTCTGGGGAAATAAGGAACCAATTATTTTAAGGAGAGCAAGCTTGACCACACTAGAAACTAGCCTTCCCTGATGCTAGCAAGTCTGCTTGAGGTCATATCGAGAATGATTAACTGCTGTACGACTGCTTCCCCTGCGTGTGGACCCTCACCTGCTTCCCCTTTAAGAACCCCCTGCTTGGTCCAGGACTTTGGAGATGGTCCGCCATCTTCCCGGGTTACCCGCTTCATAAATAAAGCAACCTTTCCTTCCCAACCGACACTTGTCTCTGAGTATTGGCTTTCGAACGCCAAGCAGCCAACCTTGGGTTTTGGTAACAAAGGAGGCTGCCGGCGAGTCCTCAGCAAAGCAAATGCCTGGTTGGAGTCAGGAGTCAGAAGGGTCAAGTGGGGGTAACACCTGCAAAAGGAGAGGGAGGAAGCAGGACCGAGGACGAGGAGCTGCTGGACCCGAGGCAGATCTGACAATAAGGCCAGCCCAACAGAAAGCTCTAAAGCAAAGATGGAGTGTTAGAGGAGCCCCGTATTAGGCAGAAAGGGGAAGGTCCTTGTTCCACTGTCCTGCTCAGTCAATGGCTGGGGTCAGCCCAAGAAGGAGTTAACTGTCCGCTGAAGGCTGGCAGCTAATCAGGCTCCCAGCAGCCAGTGCGAGTCCTTTCTAGAAGGAGAATCTGAGCTGACATCTTCATGTCTGCATCTCACAAGGACTTTACTTCCAATTAGTTGCCTACATTCAAAAATCAAAGAGTTCATATTAAAATCTAGATTTCTACCTTCTGTTTAAAAAATCCTACGATCTCAGCGCCTGGGTGGCTCAGATGGTTAAGTGTCTGCTTTGGGCTCAGGTCATGATCCAGGGGTCCTGGGATCAAGTCCCGTATCGGGCTCCCTGCTCAGCGGGGAGCCTGCTTCTCCCTCTGCCTCTCACTCTCTCTCTCATGAATAAATAAATGAAATCTTTAAAAAAAAAAAAATTTCTAAGATCTGGTATCACGGGACTGGCATCTTTGATAGAAAACATGGGCAGACGTGAGTATACATCAAGTATGCAGGCTGGGTCAGCAGGACCCAGCAATCTCTACAGGCTCCCAGCCACCAAGGCCCCATTGTGTTGACATTCTTAGTGAGCTTCTGACATCAACCAAAGTTTAAACCGTTCTATGTACTACGCAGAAGAGGGTAGGACAATAGGTAAATTCACTTTAGAAAAATAAATCCATCGGAACTGGTCAAACCTTTTCTAAGGTAATTTGATCATAGCCATCAATTGAAAATATTTGACCCAGGGTACAAATGTATTTGCACCAAACACAAAAAGTACACACGCCCAAGCTTGTATACTGTAGCATTGTCTGAAATAGCAAAACACTGGAAGCGACTTAAATGTTCATCAGTAGGAGACTGGCTAAATAAATTATGGAATATCCACACAATAGAATACTGTACAGCTATTTTTAAAAGGGAGACAGAGAATAAAGTAGATCTATTGTGTACCACTCAGAACATTCTCTAAGAATGTATTTTAAGAAATGAAAGAAATAAAGGAAAAGAAGGGAGAAAGAAAATAAGCAAGCAATTTGAAGGACTGTATGCATAGTGTTCTTCCATTCATAGGAAACATTTTTAAGGGAAAAATGCATGTAGTGCATAGGAAACTTCTAGAAGGATAGATCAGACCAGGAGCTATACGGGAAGCAGGTAGAAGCAGCATAGGGAAAAGTTACTTTTTTACTTTTCACTTTAAAACCTTCTGTTTCTTTTTAAAATCATGAACATGTGTTATTTGTATAATTTAAAGACCAGCTATTTAATGATTAAAACAACAGTGCTGAAAGTAAAATTCCAATCCAGAGAAAATTAATTTCTATGAAAACTGTCATTTCCCAACAACATCAGAAAAACGAAGCATAGCTATTCAACATATACAGCAGGTCAGATTGTCATGACTCACTCTGATTTCACACGTGGGGATAAAAATGCTCACCAGATTAGAAATATTCAATAAAATTTATAAAAAGCACCAAACACTTGCCACACTTAATAAGTGGGCGTTCAGTAAACGTCGCTGTTATTCCCCAGCCTCTCTTGCTGCCCAGTCCTGACTTGTGTCAATGACCAATCTAGGATGATTACTGCAAAATGCAAGATTTAAATTCCACCCCAGGTGAACAGTCAGCCCTCAGGGAAGCTGGGAGTGTCTCCCCAACAATGAAGGCACTTCCTCAGGTCTGCAGATGATACCATCTCTATACATACAAGAGCAATCCCATTGCCTATTAATGTTCCCCATTTCCAAGGGACTCCTACACACCCCCGTATTTCCCCCAAAGATTTCCTACCCCCTACCCACCCGCAGTCTCCAACAAACCAACCTGATGAAGAGTAGGAACTCGAGACTCCCACACCCCTTGCCTTCCCTCTACCCTTTCCTGTCCACAGATCTCCTCCCTAATGTCTCCTGTGCTCTCCCCAAAGAAATGGTGCTGGAGACCCAATATCAACCCTGCCCAGACAAGGAGGGGCCATGTGATGTTCACCAAGCTCCCAGGCCAGAATTCTCTTTTTTCAGAACCCTCTGCTCTTTGAGGTGTGGGCTCCGTCCTCCTCCCCCAACCTCAGCCGCTGGATCTGGCTGAACACCTCTGGGCAAGAGATGACGAGAGATCAGATCTGCCCTGGAGGCCTGGCCCTGTGAACCCAAACCCTGAGAACCGAGCTCCCATCCTCCTACATACTCTCCCCACAGGCCCACAGGTGCAGAGCACCGGGAAGGGTTCCCACAGTGCATTAGCTCTGAAAAGGGGAGGAGGAAGAGGAGTGTCATGCTATCCAGCCTCTGTTGTCAATAATTCACGAGGTTCAGACTGAGGGGCACCAGTCAGAGTCAGTTTTCCCCGAACATGGGGAAAATTAGACTCAAGCTCTCTTATCTCATCAGGATGTGCTAAGTACCGAAGCTGAGTACCACAGCTGCAGCTCCTTGGTTGAGGAATACACTATAAATCCTGTGCTTGCCTGATAGATCACTTACTACCCAGACTTCCCCTTTTGAACGCTGAAATCCCTTTTTAGCTGCTCTGCAGAACTACACATATACTAAATGAATCTCTAGCAAGTATGAATTCTATTAAACAGCGATTCCCAGAACTGAATTTCACAGACAAGGATTCTCTCTCCTCTAACTCTAAGGACCGACATAGAGTTGCCAGACTGGCGATTTCACCAACTAACAACACTTTTCTCAACCTACCCATCTGCTTTCATCATCTTTTCTTAACAAAAAGACTAACACCCAAAAAAAAAAAAAAAAAAAAGGAGCAAAAGCATATGCCTGAATAAGGAATTGTCAAGTTAAATAAGCTTAGCTTTATGAAACTCACTGTATTGTCTTTCTCTGTCTCGGTTTGTCTGGAACTAGTGCAAACTTTGCCATAGATCAGCACCACTTCTCAGTCTGGCATTTGGAGGCACTGGGTTAAACCAATTCAGTCGCTGACACTTGGGTCTCTTGGGGCCTTTCCACGGTGTCCCATAAGCCATCTAGATTTATTAATTCTCCCAGAAACCCAGAAGGGAGATCATTTCGGCCTGCTCGGCAGAAGTGCAGGGTGAAGTCTTGGACACAGAATTTATAGCTCGAGAGGATCTCCCCAGCATCCTCTGTTTACAGATGAAGAGCCTGGCCTGTAGCAACAGTAATAGTAACTCTCTGGTGGCAATAATTACTATGTGTTTAGTAATTTCCAGTTTTTAAAGTGCTTTTACAGTCAATAAATATTTATTGAACTGGGATGGAGGCTAAGACCTGGGGACATGGCGATTATGGAGAATTGAGTACCCCTGAGTTTGTGTTTCCCCCACTGGCTAGGAGACCCTCTCACCTTTTGCTACCACTTACGACAATGGGGCAGTCCTCTTGGGGCGTAGGGTACCAGAAGTCTAGTCCAGTCAGGATCTTCCCCCACCCCACACTGGTTACCAAAGCGATCAGAGTCTGCCTTCCAGGCCTGTGAGGATGGAGGAGACCGTGTGTGAAGGGCACTGCCATACCTAGCCCAGCCGCTCCTCCTCATCACATCTCTCTCCAGGCTCCTCCACCCTCACCTGAGACCCTCACCTGGTGACTCCGTGTGGACCACAGCTAATCTCAAAACAATGGCCCTCTTGTGAGCTATCACATATGCAGAGCCAGACTTTCCTGGAGATGGAGGTCCATCTCGAAGTTCTGGGAAGGTAAAGCAACCAACTCAAAGCTCCTCCGCCCCCGAAAAATAGCAAGGTCAAGCGGCAGGACGTTGTCGAGGGCGGGGAAGTCTGTGGGTTCCCGCAAAGGAGCGGGCCCTGGAAGAAACCTGGGGGGACCGCACAGTTCCATGCCAGCCAGGGCGAAGCCGAGGACCTCGGGGCGCGGCGGCCGTATGCCGGCAGGGGGCGCCCCGCGGCCACAGCCCACTCTGGGTGCGAGGGGCCGACGCCCGGCCGAGCTAGCTAGCTGTCCAGCGCCGGGGCTGGCGGAGAGCCGAGCGGAGGTGGGGCAGCAAGGCGGGGGGCGGAGCCGGACAGGGGGGGCGGAGCCGGGCGAGGAGGAGGCCCAATCCTCCTTCCTTGTGGTAGGCGGGTTATTACTACCCTTGGGTGTGCCGCGAGGCGGCGCCATGCGGAAGGCAGGGCTGCTGCTCGCTCGCTGCGCCAGGGCATGGAGGTCTGTGCGGATGGCCAGCTCCGGGATGGCGCGCCGGGACCTGCTCGCCAATAAGGTGGCTCTAGTCACGGCCTCCACTGACGGGTGAGTGCCGGGGCCGGAGTCTCTGAGGCCCCCGTTATCTGGAAACAGATACTAACCCCTTGACCTTTGCTTCCCGGCCCGAGTCCTCAGTGGACCTCATTGCCTGGCAAAGTCTGACCCCCGAAGAAGGGAACCACGTGGTCGGCCTGCAGCGCCTCCGAATCCTCTTGCGCCGGCCCCACTTCTGCGAGTCTCCTGTCACTGCTGCCCCTGGCTCAGCTGCGCCACTTCAGTCTCCCAGGGCCCTGGGCCGTCCCAGTCAAGTGGCCCCACCTAGAGGCTGGGAAGACCAAATACCAGAAATCCAAGACAGTCCAGATTTCAAAAACCCTATCCCACGACCTCCCTCGACCGTGCACATGTTCCAGACACCCCATTTGGCGCCCCTTCCCTGGACAGGACACAAGACCCATGTGTCCAGGTTTTTGTTTAGCTCAGTACATTTTGCCCTTGCCCGACCAGTTTCTCACCCACCGCTCTTGTCTATCCGTTTCTCGTCCCCGCAGGACTTCGCTAGATGCCCGCACTACACAAATCTAAAGTAAAAATGTATGCGAAATGCTAATGACTAACAACTGCGGTGTGGAACCCTTTACTCCCAGGGGAGTGGTGTAAAAAAAATGGACATTTTTTACTAGAGACCCATCCTTTCGCATGCCCCCCCCCCATAATTAACAACAGAATTTTGATGGGCTCTTTCGGGTGAGACCTTCCAATCATGCAAGTGGCTGTTGCTACATCCCTAGCTCATTTCTCTCCCCTCAGTCCCTACAGGGTGTGGGGCCTGTCACTGCGGCGATCCCCGTGGAAGGTAATGTCAGTTCCTGAGAACCTAGCCTGGGGGCCAAAACCCTACGAAAAGCAAGTAAATGAGTGCTAAAAACACGTAAGCATGTACATCTGTATGGTAATGGCTCTTTTACACATAATGCAGACAGGAGGCCCTGCAGAGGGAGAACCGAAATTCAGACCTGGGCTTTCTGACTGCGGAGCCCATCTCTAAACCACTTCCCCTGTACTGGCACTGATAGGCATCTATCTCTGCCTCAGGATCGGCTTTGCCATCGCGCGGCGCCTGGCCCGGGACGGGGCCCACGTGGTCGTCAGCAGCCGGAAGCAGCAGAACGTGGACCGGGCAGTGGCCAAGCTGCAGGGGGAGGGGCTGAGCGTGACCGGCACCGTGTGCCACGTGGGGAAGGCGGAGGACCGGGAGCGGCTGGTGGCCACGGTGAGCAACAAGGGTATGGGCACAGAGCCAGGAGGTGGTGGAAGGGAGCCAGCCTGAGCCTCCTTCCCTGCTTTCCTAGACAACGCTGATGTGATGCAAGTCAGTGCTAGTAACTGAAACGTAAGGGGTCGTTCTGCATACCAATCCACCCACACATTTTTATTGTGTGCCTTTCTATAATGTCTCTGGGAATCATCCTATCCCAGTTAGAGAATCGAAAACCACTCTAATGCTTCAACCCTGCGTCATCCCTTAGGTCACCTAGGAAAACAGCCGGCCCTAGTTCTGCAGTAGTTTCCGATCTAATTGGGCAGATGAGAAAGGTAAATGCAATTGCAAAATAGATGTCTCCGCCCATGGGCTAATAATCAATCCCCTGTTCTTTAGCTTGTAGAGTCCTGTCCCTGGGAACCTCTTCTGGGAGGAGGCCCGCCATGTTTCAGCCACCTACTGTGTGCCATTCACTTTGTCCAGAGCCTTCACGGGTTATCTCTAAACCTGACAACAACCCAGGCAAGGCAAGGACTATTCTCCTGGTTTTCAAACACACGGAACAGTCCGCTCTGAAAGCTGGAGCAACATCCCGAGGTCCCACAGCCAGTTAGAAAGAGTTGTAAGTCAATCCAGACCTGCCAAGCTGACTACAGACCAGCAGGCATTTCTCCATTAGCATCAGGTCAGGTCTTTCATGCCCACTTGGACGTTAGTCTCAAAGAAAGTGTCAAAGCCAGTGTCAGAGTTGGTACTTGGCACCAGCCTTCCAGCGACACAAGAAAATATGAATATCTGGCAAAGGAGGCCGCTCTTCCCTCAGACTCACAACACACACTTTATTCCCTGGAGTAGAAGGGAGACTCTACCCTAGATGGAAAGTATAGCAGACTAGAAGGCTGGCAGAAATAATTTGGTAATCGTAGAAGAAGGGTTCCTTAAACAATAGTAGACAGTGGTATGATAGGATAAAGTCATTCCGTTTTCAGGGAACCATTTAGGAGATGCCCATCTGTGCATTGGAGAGAGCCAAATGTGTGTCTAAGAAAGTCACCTTGGGGCACCTGGGTGGCTCAGTCGGTTAAGTGTCTGACTCCTAATTTCAGCGCAGGTCCTGAAATTTCAGGGGTCCTGAGATGGAGGGCTCCAAGCTCAGCATGGAGCCTGCTTAAAATTCTCTCCCTCTCCCTTTGCCCCTTGCCACCTCCCCTAAAATAAATATTTTTTTAAAAAAAAGAAAGAAAGTCACCTTGTCTGGCATAGGCTTCTGGACAGAGCCTGAGATTGGGACCTTGATCCTGACAGTGAAGAGAGCCCTCTGGGATCCTGGGCCAACTGCTGACTAGCCATATGAAATGTGCCTAGCAACTTAATTTCAAAATCCTGCTGGGAAAACAACCTCTCACCCCTACCAGGTTCACTTAGCCTGTCCTACAGCCCTGGCTCAGAGGTGGGGCTTGAGCTAGACCTCCAGGAGGGGGTGAGACTGGACAGATGGAGGAGGGACAGGGTTCCAGATGACCCTGCAAAATGAGCAGCCATCCAGGGAGGGCCTGAAGGGGAGAGCAGAGCACTATGAATCCACAGCAGAGAGCATGGGCTTGAGAGTGCCGGTGGAAAATGGCCTGGTGGGAAGGATAAGGGACAGGGGCTCCACAGCCTCCCAAAGAAGTTTAGATGTTCTTGGAGGAAATAAGCCACACGAGGTTTTTAGCAAGATGAATATGGATATATTTGAAAAATATACTTTGGCACCAGTAAGAGGATATATTAGAGTAGAAAAGACTCTGAGCCAAGGATGTTAGCAAGGAAGCCGTTTCTACCATTCAGTTCTGGAGCAGCAGCAGTGGTACCAGAATGGATATGCCCAAGAGACATTTAGTGGGAACCAAGCGAGATTTTTTCTTCCTAACCCAGTGTCAAGAAATGGGAAATAGGAGGGTTGAGTTAAAAACAACCTTTAGAGGCACCTGGGTGGCTCAGTCCGTTAAGGGTCTGCCTTCAGCTCACGTCATGATTCCAGGGTCCTGGGATCGAGTCCCACATTGGGCTCCCTGCTCAGTGGGGAGTCTGCTTCTCCCTCTGCCCCTCACCCCTGTTCATGTGCTCTCCCTCTCTCTCTCAAATAAATAAAATCTTTAAAAACACACACACAGGGACGCCTGGGTGGCTCAGTCAGTTAAGCATCTGCCTTCGGCTCAGGTCCTGGGTCAGTTATTTTATTATATTCATTATCCTGGTCATATATTCATTATATATTCATTATCCTGGGTCAGGTCAGTTATCCCGGGGTCCTGGGATCGAGTCCCGCATCGGGTTCTCTGCTCAATGGGGAGTCTGCTTCTCCCTCTGCCTGCTGTTCCCTCTGCTTGTGCACTCTCTCTCTCCCCCTATGACAAACAAATAAATAAAATCTTAAAACACAAACACACACCTCTCAAGTAGTTTGTATGGCCAGTGTCAGGATGGAGAATGACCGAGAGGGTATTTATTAGCTATTGGAGATGGGTTCTGCCTCTTGCCAGCTGTTACCCTATAATGGGGAAAGCTGCTCCTTAAGAAGAGTGACTATCTGGGGCACCTGTGTGGCTCAGTCAGTTAAGTGGCTGACTCTTGATTTTGGCTGAGGTCATGGCCTCAGAGTTGTGAGAATGAGCCCCATGTGGGGCTCTGAGCTCAGTGGGGAGTCTGCTTAAGGTTCTCTCTCTCCCTCTGTGCCCCTCAAGCACACGCGCTTCCTCTTTCTCTCTCAAGCTCACATAATAAGTAAATTTAAAAAAATGGTTACTATCCAGTGGCTTCCTAATCTGCGCCACAAAGCTTCTCAAAGTCGTGGGGGAAGCAGAATCCAGATCAGCCACTTCTCCACTTGACTATAGTTTTTCTAAAAAATATACCTATCAGAAAACAGAGCACCCAACTACTAACCACTTTAGCGTAGTGATCACACAATTTAGGGCAGGCTTGCGAGACACCTGGGGGATCATAGCGCATTTCTCATGAGTTTTCTATGGTTCTCCGTTCAGTCAAAACCTAGACTTGTCTCCTCTCCGAGCTGGAGGCTCCCTGCCACCAACCACACAGCTGCAGAGCACGGCACCCATCCCTTTCTAGCTTACTGCGCACTTGGCTCGTCGCAGGTCCATGGGCGAGACTTACACAGAGCCAAGGCGGGTGACTGGGGCTTGGTGCCGGGACACCAAAACTTAGCACCAGACAGTATCGATACCGGTTTTAAAAGCTTATGTGATTTTCAGTTTTGTTCAATTTACATGTTGACAGCCCAAGCCATTCCTTCAGCAGCGTGGAAGCAACTGAGCTTAGCACCTAGTTAGCAAGAATAACTAGTTAAAACGGGAGCTAGCAGATGGAACACATTGTTAATAATACCCCTCCGTGCACCAAATCATGAAGCACAAAGTTGCTTGAGAGCCCGTAGCGCTGCTCGCCCAAGGCATCTGAATCGCCTGTTCCAGGCAAATGCAGAGGCCTGGTTTCAGGGTTGTGTATTGTTGGCAGATCCTGTTTGGCCGCTCATTACTCTGGCACGTGCCTTCACTGCCTACTTTCAATTTATTAGCGAGGTAAGATATTGCCTTTCTCGGCTTCCCCAGTTTAAATCTTGGTTTCTGCCTTGAATCTTCCATGCCTCCCAGCCAAAAAAGGGGGGAACGGGAGAGAAGATGACATCATAACTGAATGCGAAACTGCTTTAAGCCCAGACTGGTGTCTTTTCCCCACCGTAGCTCCTGCGTAGCCAGTTTCCTAGTGACCCCAACTCACTTTCAGAGGACTCTTCAAAAATTAGCTCTGCAGTAGAAGGGAGACCGACCTCAGATCTGCCGCCACTAACTAACTAGCTTTGTGCCCTGCGCAGTTTACGTGACCTCCCCAAAGACCCAGGGAGCAGGCCTCCTCCTGTTCCTTAGCCAGCCCTCATATGTCATTACTGAGAAATTCACTTCCCTGGACCTCAGTTTTGTCCCCTGCGCTGTGAGGACATTGGGCTGGGTGATCTAAAGGCCCCTCCCAGTGGTGACACTCTGTTGGTCTATCTAAAACAGTTTCTCGGGGCACCTGGGGGGCTCAGTCGGTTAAGTGTCTGCCTTCAGCTCAGGTCATGATCTCAGAGTCCTGGGATCGAGCCTCGTGGTGGCTTCCTGCTCAGCGGGGAGTCTGCTTCTCCCTTTCCCTCTGCCCCTCCCCCCCCATGCTCGGGCTCTCGTGTGTGCACTCTCTCTCCCTCAAATAAATAAATAAAATCTTTACCAAAAAAATAAATATAAATAAACAAATAAAATAAAACAGTTTCTCTACTCAGGTAGGTGTGGACAGATTGAGTTTGAGATCATGGTAACTCAGTCAAGGAGAACTGGACAGTAAGCACTTGGACAAATGGGGCTGGGACTTGGTACGAAAAGTGAAAGGGTCTGGAAATGGATTTGAGGTGAGATCTGAAGCCAAGAGAATAAAGGAGCTCCCCCAAAAGGGTAAGTGTAAAGAGTAAAAAGTCAGCAACAGCCCTAGAAAGGGGGGCAGGAAGAAAAGCCTACAAAGGAAACTAGACCCAAAATGTTTAGCAGCAGAACTTAAGAGTAGCTGGGGAGAGAGACATTTCAAGAAAAAGAGATGTCCATTTGACATCATTTTGTTCCTAAGCAGGAATTTTTTATCTACACTGATAAGTGCACCTCCTTTACTGACCTGCAGTCCTAATTCAGATGTTACTCCTCTCTCTAGGCTGTGAACCTTCATGGGGGCATTGATATCCTAGTCTCCAATGCCGCCGTCAACCCTTTCTTTGGAAACCTAATGGATGTCACCGAGGAGGTGTGGGACAAGGTGAGAGGGGATTAAAGGAGCAGGGGACAGGCCGCAGGAAACAGCCAGAACAAACTCAGGCTGCTTTTAGAATGCATTTGTCGAGTGCCTGGTAAATGTGAGGAATCCTTTCGATCGGCTCGCACCTGGAGTGCACCTGGTAAAGGGCAAGTGGGGGGTGGCTTCCTCTCTCCTTGCCCCCCTTTCATTTCTGCTTCTCCCCAGTTTGGCTCTTCTGTTTGCTCCTGGCTAGTCTTCTTCTGCTTCACTTCCCAGCTCTCTCCCCCCACATGCCCATACAGGCTCTTCTTCCGGCGGCTGTATTTCCAGCAGAGACATGCCAGCTATCTGCCAATAGCTAATACACTTAAGACTCCACAACCCCCGGCCCCTTTTCAGCAGCCAAAAAAGAATGATTTCGCATTAGCTGGAAAACTTTAATAGCTGCTAGTTAAGCGAAATGACCTAAGTTGCCGCTTTATAACTTAAAACCTTTGAAAAAGACCCATGCTCTTTTCTTCTTAGCTGCAGTGTCAAGGAAATCTGAGATCCAGATGTCTAAATTCAAGTGTGGAATATTGGGTTTTATGTGAGCATGCATAATTACATTTATGATATATTTCACACACCTACATATTTTAATTATGAAGCCTTAATTAAAATATTTGTCTTTGTTTACTAAGACTAATATTCCCACATGATTTGGAAATGCTAAATTTTTTATGATCTCCCCTGGTTTGGCTTTCACTCTGATGTCATCAATAACTTCTCAGCACCGAAGTTTAAGGATACTAAAATATTATAGTTTGTTTATCAGTGTTTCACAGACATAAAGACCAAATGCCAAATGTGCTTTAGTGAGTCAGTTCCTGACTGAAATTCTTTAAAGAAAAGAAACATCTTTCATGAGCAGTCTGAATAAAGACCACATGAAAATCAGTTTTAAACCAAGTGATTTTTCTTTTTAATTTGCATTTTTTAAAATGTCACAGTATATCATATATAAATTCAATGGCTGATCCTTGATTAAACTCTGGATTTTTAAAATAAGGACATGTGGGGAGACAACTGGGGAAATTTTTTTTTTTTAAAGATTTTATTTATTTATTTGAGAGAGAGAGAAAGTGAGAGAGAGCGTGAGAGGAGAGAAGGTCAGAGGGAGAAGCAGACTCCCCGCGGAGCTGGGAGCCCGATGTGGGACTCGATCCCGGGACTCCAGGATCATGACCTGAGCTGAAGGCAGTCGCTTAGCCAACTGAGCCACCCAGGCGCCCCAACTGGGGAAATTTTGTTAGGGATAGCCTATTAGGTAAAATCATTATTACCGATGTTAAATTTCTTGGTGTGATAATGGATGGTGGTGTGTAAGAATGTCCTTACACTTTGGCAAAAAAAAATGCTAAAGTTTTACTGATAGAACATTGTGATGACTGCAACTTATCTTCAGTGGTTCAGGAAAAAAAAACTATACAGATACATAGGACACATGGGGCAACACGTGAACAAATGGTGAATCCAGGTAAATGATATCTGGATATTCTTCATACTTCTATTTCAACTTTTCTGTAAGATTACAATTTTCAAAATAATAAGTCGGCTTGTGGGGCACAGAAGGGGCATATCCCAGTAGTGCCTAGAATAATGTAAACGAGGATCATGCCTTTGTTTTAAATGATGGATGTGGGGTTTTGACTGGAGGCTGTGTCCCAGCTGCCCCAAAAGTGCCCCCATGTAATCCCACTTTCCAATAAACGGCCAGCCAGCCAGTCCATCCAGGAGGGCCAAAAGTGTCTGACTCCTTAAGCTCAGAAGCCAGAGAAATGTTGGAATGAACCCAAGTGCACGAGGGCAGGCCACATTTTCCCTGGGAAGCATGGGCCACTCTGGGGTGGGTCAGTAGGCCAGCCCACTTCCAAGTTCTCCCTAGTTGGGAGAAACACAGAAAATCCAGCTCAGATCCAAAGAGGCCCTGCTAATATAGGCCAAACCATGCTCAGCTGGTTAGGAAACAAGAGGGACCAAGTTCCTTTCTTTCTTACCCGAACCTAATGTGTCATTCTCTAGCTGAATATGCCAGTGACAGGGGCTTCTCCCTGGGCTTCGGCTTCTGCACTTGTCAGGTCCAGGTAAACCATCTCTGAGATCTGCACCGGGGCCCCACAAACATCCCAGGAACCCCGCCGTGAGTCCTCATTCCCCTGCCTTCTCCAGCTCTTCCCTCATGCTCTTTCTCCTTCTCTCTCGGTTTCAGATTCTGGACATTAACGTGAAGGCCACAGCCCTTATGACAAAGGCGGTGGTGCCAGAGATGGAGAAGCGAGGGTACAGTGAGAGGGAGCCTGGGTACAGTGGACCTCATGTGGGCTGAGGGCCAGGGTTCCCACTGGGAAGAGGGTCACTCTCTTCTTTTTCCAGAGGCGGCTCAGTGGTGATTGTGGCCTCCATAGCAGCCTACCTTCCGTTTCCTGTAAGATCCCCCTTCTTTGCTACTTCCCCCCCATCCTGCATTTTTCCACTCCCCCAGTCACCCTAACAAGTGTATGTCCCCTTTTGGACCACCAAGCCCCTTCCCACAAAATAGATGGATTGCATCCAAAAACCCTAACCTAGGGGCGGTTCACCTACAAGACAGTTTTCTGGGTCCCTTAGAGGAGATGCCCTATTATCTACTGCCCTTTATGCCTTACAATAAAAACCAAAAATGAACTGGAAACAAAGACACTAACCCACTGTCTCCTTTCCCCAGGGCCTGGGCCCCTACAATGTTAGTAAAACCGCCTTGCTGGGCCTCACCAAGAGCCTGGCCAGAGAGCTGGACCAAAGGAACATTAGGGTGAACTGCCTGGCACCGGGACTCATTAAGACTAGCTTCAGCCAAGTGGTGAGGACCATGGGGACCCCAAAGGGGCATCTTTCTAGACAGCGAAGCCCAGTATCTTCCACCACCCCCCCCCCCCAGGGCTTTTCGACATTCCCCCTCCACACCGGCCTCCTGTCCGGATCAGACCCCAAAGGCACCTTTATTGAGGTGTGTGGTAGAGACAGTAATTCAGACTCTGCTCACGCGCTCCCATATCGCCTTAGGTGGATGAGAACTGGGGAGACCCAGCAATAACCTCACTAGCACCTGCAAAGAATGAAACAGAAGAGGGCGGTGGGGAGTGACTGGGAGCTGAGGAGGACTAGGAAGCAGAAGGGGCTTCTCGCCACCCTTCCTCTCAGTTGCCATGAGAGCAGCACTTCCTCCCCTCTCTGACCCTCTGTCTCCTCTCCTGCCACTTAAAAAGATGTCCCTTTTTCCTGCAGTTGTGGATGGACAAGGCAAGGGAGGAGAACATAAAAGCAATCATGCAGATAAGAAGGTAAGGCTGGGGACGCCTGGGTGGCTCAGTCGGTTAGGCGTCTGCCTTCGGCTCAGGTCATGATCCCAGGGTCCTGGGATCGAGTGCCGTGTCGGGCTCCCTGCTCAGCGGGGAGCCTGCTTCTCCCTCTGCCTGCCGCTCCCTCACTCTCTCACTCTCGCTCTCCCTCTGACAAATAAAATCTTTAAAAAAAAAAAAAAGGTAAGGCTGTGACAGGGGAGTGTTAGGAAGGACAAGGATGAAAGATCCAGTCCCTCACACAGCCCACAGCTCGCTGTCTTTTGGTCCCACAGACATGAGCGTGTGCTCTCATGCCACAAACACACACTTTACAATCCATGCACGCTGCATCGCTACAGTGGCACGTGCGAGGGGCCCACTTCCATTGCAAAAACCAAACACAGAGGCTCCGGCTTTCAGCAGAGCACTGCTCCAGGAGAAGCCCTGACTCCTCTCTCCACCTGGCTGTGGCCTCCACCTCCAGGCATCCATAGCGCCCAGGGCGTAAGACCAAAACCAAAACCATGCTTTTTTTTTTTTTTCTTTAGTTCCCCTTGAATAAAATGCCATGTTTCCAAAGCTCAGATAGACTAAGGCCCAAAACTCCCCTTGCTAAGAAAACTCACCTCTTCCCCACAGGGCTAACCAGACTGCTCAGGCCCCTTTGGCTCCTTTTCCTCTAACTTCCCTGACTCTGTCCAGCTTTTGGCTTCTCCATCTTGTCCCCTCAAGGACACATTCCAGCAATGCCTACTCTTTACTGGCCCAGACATCCCAGATCCCCTCAGGTGCGCCCCAAGCTGTTCTCGTGTCAGGCATAAGCCGCACACCTAGTTCACAACTCATTAACAAGTCGGGGTACTGTCATCCCGGAGCCCCGGTGAATGTCCGCGCCCATGCTTCTTGGTCTTGGATGTGCATTAGAACCAGCCGGGCACTTGTGAAACTGCAAGTTCTCAGGTTCTACTCCCAGAGATTCTTTTTCAATTGGTCCAGTGTAGGACCTAGGTGGGGGGTGGCGGGGAAGGAAGTTAAGCCTCCTAGATGATGACAGTGTGCAGCTAGGTGGAGGACCACACTGATCCAGGCCTTCTAGATCGGAGGTCCCCACTCTGCCCACCTACAGAACATTCTATGGCAGTTACAGTTACAGCGTGTCCTAACTACACAATCACGGATACAAACCCCAAGAATTAGCACATTCTCCCCAAACGAACCTGGCTTTAAGGGACAGAAATAGATTCCTGAAAAAGTTGTCTGTGAGTTGAAGCTATACAAAGGCAGTGACTGAAAACAAACTGTTTACTGTCCCACAGACTCCATATACATACAGGTGAAACAATAAAATCGCTGCTCACCAGTGTATCTGTATGACTTTGGACTTTGCTGTCCTGAGTTGTCTAAAAAACAAAAATGTCTCCGTGGTGTTTGAATATAATTTGCGGTGGGTTTCGTAGGGTGCAGTATTTACTATGACAGCTTATCTTCATGCTAACTCTGTTTGACCGACAGGAAGCTTGCACGCTGGTCCTGGATAAATCACCTGATACTTTTTGTTTAAGCAAATTCATTCCCTGTGGGCCAGTTCAGGGGCTGTCTGACTGTTTGATTTTTACTCCCTTCCTTGTTGCCCTTCTTCCCCAGGATAGGCGAGCCGGATGAATGTGCAGGCATCGTGTCTTTCCTGTGCTCTGAAGACGCCAGCTACATCACTGGGGAGACAGTGGTAGTGGGTGGAGGGACCCCATCCCGCCTCTGAGGACCTGGAGAGGCCTCACCAGGGCAGAGAGTGGGCTCCAGCTCCTGCACTCATGGACTAGCCTTTCCCACCTCTGCCCAATATACTACTCACCTTACACCCCGCCCCACACCCCATATCAGTTCCACCCTGTGAAAAGATCCAACCTTCCCTGTGGTCAAGGTATGGTCTTAGGATTCCCTCTGTTGCTGTAGCCTTGGATAAAGACTTCCACTGAGAGCAGAGGGCATGCCTGCTGAGAAAGCTGAGTCTACATTGGCAAAAAACACTAATATGGGTTGCCTGGGTGGCTCAGTGGGTTAAAGCCTCTGCCTTCGGCTAGGTTGTGATCTCAGGGTCCTGGGATCAAGCCCCACATCGGGCTCTCTGCTCAGCCGGGAGCCTGCTTCCCCCTCTCTCTGCCTGCCTCTCTGCCTACTTGTGATCTTTCTCTCTCTGTCAAATAAATAAATAAAATCTTAAAAAAAAAAAACTAATATTTTTTTTTCCTGGACATGGGGGAATTTGAGGGAGATGGGATTGAAGGAAGCCGGATGGAAAGAGCAGGGTGGAAAATCAACAATTTGCAAAGAGAGATGTAAATAAAATGCAGGTGATCATGTTGCTTTGAATCGGTGTGTTCATTTTACATTGTGGGGTACATAGGTGTGGTAGCCAAGCAGAAATTCTTTATGGACTACATCTCTGCATCCCCTAATCCTCCTCCCTGTCTCCAGGACCTAAGCGTGAAGCTCATGGGTGGATGTGTCTGCAGAACTGCCAGCTGGGAGGAGGTGGCCCGGGAACTCCTGGGGGATACTCTTGGCCTCACACCCGTGGGGATGGTGCCAAGGACGCCGCAGGGATCCCCGAAGCTGGGCAAGCTGGAGGAAGGATGAACACCCCCAGATCTGGCCAGGTCCTCTCCTGGCATCGCCCTCGGCCCTGAGTTCTCTTGCGGGTCAGCAAGTAGGAGCGGGACGTGTCCCGAGCAGTAGGGCAAAAGGAAGGGGTATTGCAAGGATGACCTGAGGAAGGGTACCCAGGCCCGCAAAGAAAAGAAATGGGCTCTGCTCACGGTGCCCGAAGAGTGGATGGCACGGAAAGTGGACGCCACCTCTGCCCGGGAGACGGCCCAGGCTCCAGGCGACACGCACAGGGCATCGCGCGCGGGAGCCGGCGGGAGGGGTGGGCGCGAGCGAGCGCGGGGTCTCACGCGGCTCGGAGGCGCGGCGCGCATGCTCAGTCCCGCACCTCTCCGGGCGGGGCGGGAGACCCGGACTCCGAGGCCTGGGGTGGGGGGGAGGGGGGAGGAGCGCTCGCGCAGCCGCCCCTGACAGGAGCGGGCTCCGCGGCTGCTGCAGCGCTCAGCGCCCGGGCCCTATCGGAGCCAGGTCTAGCATGTGCCGCGGCTCCCCGGCGGCGGCGGCGGCTCCTCTGCAGCAACGGCAGCAGCAGCGGCCGCCATGGCCAAGCCCAGCGCGGAGCTCACTCGCGAGCTGCAAGGTACGAGGCTACGGTGGTCTCTGGGACGCCCCGTCCCGGAGCATCCCAGACCCAGTGCGTTCCTCCCCGCGGTACACCCCAGCCCCGGTGCCTCCCCGCTCCCCGCGCCCCATGCCTTCCGACACCAAGGCAGCCCTCTGCCCCTGCATCCTAGCTCGGGGCATCGCTGTCCCCGGAGCATCCTCGGCTACCCGCCTCGCCTCACCCTGTCCGGACCTTCCAGTCCCAGAGCCGCCCGTCCCGATCTTCGGTGACAGGTGCAGTCCCCTGGCGCTCCCTGGGGCTGACTCTCATTGATCCTGGCCCATCCCTCGGTGAGGTGTCCAGTCTCTCCTCAGGAGCGTCCGGCTGCCCCGCCGGGCGGGGCCCGGCCCGCCCCGCCGGGCCAAGGGAGCTGCCCCCGGTCCTGACCGCCTCTTGGCTCAGCACCGGCCCCGCCCCGGAACTGGCCCTGGGAGCCCCTCCGGCAGCCCCGCAGCTCCCAGGCCAGTGGGGCAGAGAATGGAGTCGGGGAAGAGGGCCGGGATTGGAGCTAAAACCAAGAGCAGGGTCTCTGCAGCTCGCCTCCCAGAGCCCCCGTCTTAGCCTGCCCCTTCTCCCTACTCACATCTCAAGGTCTCTCCCGTTTGCATGGTTCTCGGACTCAGCCCAAACCAAGGCCCGACCCCCCAGTACTACCACAACCGTCACTTGCCCCCTGCCCCGGGACGGGGAGCATAGGCTAGACCACGCAGAAACCAGGACGCTCAAGGATACTCAGAGGCATGCTGCACCGTGGCAGTTTCCCATACCTACACACGCGCGCGCACACACACACACAATCAGATGTGTGTATACACACATCTTTAAAGAAACGGCACCCCCACCACACCCACACACGCACACACCCACACACTGGGATATCTGGATGGTTTTGATAGGAACTGGGTACTGAGCTCATTTAAACACTAACTCCTCACCACCACCACCGCCCCCTGCCCCCGCCTCCCACCCCCACCCCCCACAGCAGAGCTGTCTTTCACAACTACAAGCACAGCACACTCATTCACCTATCCACCCCTACCAAGGCCACACACAAGCTCCCTGGTGTCTTCAGAAGGTAGGCACACATGCATAGTAAAAGGCAGATGCTCACACCCAGACCACCCAGAATATAGTCAAAGGGACACCCCTACGCCCCCACACACTGACTCACTATGTATGTGTCAATGGCTGCTGGAGTGCATGGGTTGGAAAAATCCTTCACACCCTCAGAAGTGTAAGACACACCCTCCCACAGACAGTGTCACTCAGCAACTGTCCCCTGACTCAGGAACATCAGGAGCCAGAGTTTTCTCCACAACTCCCCTCCTCTCCAATAGGAAGAGAGAAGCCACCCAAGAAGGAAAGCTCTCTCTGTTTATTTCTCCTCTCATCTGACCCCACACCTGGAGAACTCTGGGGAGGTGGGGGTGGCCAGGGTAAGGGGGAGCTCTGAGCAGGCCCCCCACCCACCCACAGACAGCATCAGGAGGTGCCTAAGCCAAGGGGCTGTGCTCCAACAACATCGGGTGAAGCTAGAGACGAAGCCCAAGAAGTTTGAGGATCGAGTTCTGGTGAGGGCACTGGGTTTGGGCTGGGGGGCC
>CM052896.1:63204612-63403091 GCA_028534135.1 Potos flavus
CCCTGTCTGGGATGGATGTTCATTTTCCAGGTGTCTAATCCGGCGTGGAAATGCTGACACCCCCGAAGGGCCCCGAGACACGTCCCCCAACTCCGAGACTTCCACATCTACCACTCACAGTGTCTGTGGTAAGCAGGGGCAGACCTGATGCAAGCGGAACCTCAACCCCCCTGCTCTTGTCCAGAGTCCTTTGCGCCTGGGGCTTTGCCTGCCCTGAGGACTCCACAGCTCCCAGACCTCAGAGGTTCATGGTGTCGCAGGAACCCAGGACACTGGCCACATAAAATGACCTTGACCTTTCCTTGATGCCCAAGCCTATTCCCCACACCCTTACTCCTCATGGAGCCAGCTCGTGTCCTGCCCCACAGGTGGCTTCTCCGAGACCTATGCTGCCCTGTGTGACTACAACGGGCTTCACTGCCGTGAGGAGGTGCAATGGGTACGTTGGGCAGGGGGCCAGCGGGTGGGCAGGTGGGACCCAGAGGGAGAGGACAGGGAAGGAGAGGAGCAGGTATGAGACAGTTCCACCTCTCCAAGGATGTGGACACCATCTACCATGCCGAGGATAACCGGGAGTTCAATCTTTTGGATTTCAGCCACTTGGAAAGCCGGTAAGCAGATGGAGCAGAGACTCAATCCTCCCAACCCCACCCCTTCCAGCCTCAGCCTGACCCTGGCCCTTCCAGGCTCTCTCTCTTCCAGTCCTATCTACAGCCCCAGCTCTATCTCCCCAACTCCACTCCCCCTTGCCTTCTACCTGGCTAGACTTTCCCAGCCCAACCACCCCATCCCTAGATTCTTCTGCTCACCACTTTCCTGCCCCTTCAATCTGCCCACAGAGACTTGGCCCTAATGGTGGCAGCCCTGGCCTACAACCAGTGGTTCACCAAACTCTACTGCAAGGATCTGCGGCTGGTAGGGACTAGGAGGGGTGGGAGGAGGGGCCAGAGAGTAGCACCCCCTTGGGCTCCTGATCGGAAAAACCCCCTCTGTCCTTAGGGCTCTGAAGTGCTAGAACAGGTGCTACATACCCTGAGCAAGTCGGGGAGCCTCGAAGAGCTGGTGCTGGACAACGCCGGGCTTAAGACGTGAGGCCAGCCTCCTCCCTGGGCAGTGGTGCCCCATTGATGTAGTCTTAGAACCTCAGAGCACAATACGGACCTCCACGCTATCTTCTCCAGCTCCTCACTTTATAGAAAAGGAGATTTAGGCCCGAAAAGGGCACAAAGCAAGTTTATGGTCAAGCTGGGACTCAGACCTAAGCCTCCTGGTCCCCCAGCTCCATGGCCTCTCCCAGTATGCTCCCTGCCCCATCCCCTTCTTCTAGCAACTACCCAGCAGGGGGGTGCTGCTCTAGCTTCAAGGACCCAAAGCTAGGCTTTGTCTTGGCACAATTTCCTAGGTCCTTTGGAGTGATGACAAGCTCCCTGGCAGGCCCCAAGTTGGTCCCCGCCTTTGGGGGCCTCTGACCTTTCCAGCCCCATGTAGGCAGGCAGGTGGAAGAAGAGGGGAAGCCCAGGGGCTGGGACAAACAAATCCTTCCTCCCCTTCCCTGAAGGGACTTTGTCCAGAAGCTGGCCGGGGTGTTTGGGGAGAACGGGAGCTGTGTGCTGCATGCCCTCACTCTGTCCCACAACCCCATCGAGGACAAGGGTGAGCCCCAGCCCTGAATCCTACCCCCACTGCAACACAGACCCCTGTCCTTGCCCAGAGCCCAACCCGGGGCTGAACAGGGGCTCTCCAGCCTGACGCCAGCCCTTGCCCCAATACTGCTGTCCTTGACCCCAGGCCTGTACCCACTTCAAGCCCTCCCCTGACTCTGAACTCCCCTGTGCCCACTACCAGCCCCTCACTGGCCCATTTCTCTCTCCACTCCCCAGGGTTCCTCACTCTGAGTCAGCAGCTCCTCTGTTTCCCCACTGGCCTCACCAAACTGTGCCTGGCCAAGACTGCCATCTCTCCTCGAGGTACTTACACTGGGACCCCTGACCTCTGACCTCTGCCCTCTGACCCTCCTCCAGCACCCTCCGGAGCCTTGCGTCCCAGAGGCGTACCAACACACTCACGCAGCATCCCAGGGATCCGAGGGAGGGAAAGGAGCCACATCGTAGGGTGGAGAAGGGTTGTGTCCGAGAGGTGGGGATGGAGGCCAACCCAGTTCAGTGCCCGCTGTGCTCAGGGCTCCAGGCGCTGGGCCAGACCTTCGGGGCCAACCCGGCCTTTGCCAGCTCCCTTCGGTACCTGGACCTGAGCAAGAACCCTGGGCTGCTCGCCACAGACGAGGCCAATGTGAGTCCACAAAACAGAGCTCAAGCCGTGCGGAGGCACGCTCAGGCTTCAGGACCTGTAGCTTGGGGGCGGAGGGGCTCTATCACCCCTACCCTGGCAGCCCCTCTGTCCTTGTCCCCAGGCCCTCTACAGTTTCCTGGCCCAGCCCAATGCTCTGGTGCACCTGGACCTGGCAGGGACCGACTGCGCCATTGACTTGGTGAGGGGTCGGTGACGGGAAAGCCAGCTTGAGGGGATTTTGGGAGGCCAGCGTGGGTCCCTGCCTCACTGCCCCTGCCTCGAGTAGGCAGAGCTGACGGAATGACTCCAAGTTCAGCTGAATTCTAAAGCAACGCCCACCGCTCACACCTGTGGGCCATGCTGTCCTGATCACTGCCCAAGGTTGTGCTGGCTGTGCCTAAGAGCCGGCCCTCCCTCCATTCCCCAGCTGTGCACCCTGGCATAGGGCTGAGCCCGTCAGGAGGAAAGGATTTTCCCTCTCACTTGAACAAGGCACATTCGAGCCCCTGGTGACCCTGGCTTTACATTCTCTGCCCGTGAGCCTCTCCACCACTCCTGGGGGCCAGGCAGGGAGTAGACCCACTCTCCGCAGAGGGGGAAACGGAGGCATTAAGAGGCAACGTGAGCATTCACAGAGTGGCTCACACAGACTGCCTGCTGAAGGTGATGAGCCAGGACCTTGATGGGATGGGAGGGAGGAGTCCTCGCCAGCCGCTCCCAACACCGCTCTCAGCCCCTGTGAGATCCGCCATGTCTCTCCCCACAGCTTCTGGGAGCCTTGCTCCATGGCTGCTGCTCCCACCTGACCTACCTCAACCTGGCGCGCAACAGCTGCTCCCACAGGTGGGAGCACAAGGGGTGCAGGGAGGGATGGGGCGAGCCGTGGGCATCCCCCTCCCTTGCTGACCCCAGGAGTCTCTGCAGGAAGGGCCGGGAGGCCCCGCCGGCCTTCAAGCAGTTCTTCAGCAGCGCCTACACACTGAGCCACGTCAACCTGTCCACCACGAGGCTGCCCCTGGAGGCCCTCAGGTCGGGTGGGTGCAGGGTTGGGGGGCGTCCAAGAGGGAACCGTGAGAGAAGAGGGTGAGGGGTAGAGGTAGGCCTGCTGACCTTCCTCCCACAGGGCGCTGCTCCAGGGCCTCTCCCTCAACAGTCACCTCAGTGATCTGCACCTGGACCTCAGCAGCTGTGAGGTGAGCCCTCCATCCCCCAACGCCCCTGCCAGTCCCCCTTCCATCGCCCCACTGTTCATTTCTCCAACCTTCCTCAGACTCTGGCTCCATCTTGCCTCTGTGCTGCACTGCTGTGGCCCTCAGACCCGACCACACCTCCACTTTCCCTTCTTAGTCTGCAGTCTGTGTCCCTCTTTTCAGAGGTCATTTTCAGCCTCCAGTCTCCCCACTGAAAGCTTTGGGGTGGGAGATACCAGACTTTCCCACCAGAGGGCAGGAGCGAGCTATCTCCAGAGCCAAGGCCTGGAAATATTTCTGGCTGTAAGAGAGAGGAGAGAGCCTTAGGGAAGGATCTGGTGTGGAGAAGGGGCCTCCTGATTTAACACCTGAGACCTAGCATGGCCTTGAGCCCTGGTGTGACTACTGTAATCTCTAAGCATTAAAGATGCCCTCTCCTCCTACCCCTGCTTTCCCCACCCACCCCCACTGTGTCCCCACAGCTCCGCTCAGCAGGAGCCCAGGCTTTGCAGGAGCAGCTGGGGGCTGTCACCTGTGTGGGCAGCTTGGATCTGTCGGACAATGGTGAGTAGGGGCACTTTCCTTCCTGGAGACTGGGCTCCAGTCAGGGGCTGGAGCATGAAGGAGAACCCCTGAGGATACTCCAGTGAGTCTCAGGCCTCAAGGCCAGACCTCTCCCATCTGTCGGCCAGGGTTCGACTCCGACCTCCTGACACTGGTGCCCGCACTTGGAAAGAACAAGTCCCTCAAGCACCTGTTCCTGGGCAAGAACTTCAATGTCAAGGCCAAGTGAGGCCCCCTCCCCATACCCTTTTGGCTCACTGTATTACCTCTGGCCCCTCCCTGCTCAAGTCACCTCCTGCTCCTCCAGTAGTGTGACCCCAGCCCCTCCCCTCCTGCTCTGAGCCCTGACTCCCCACAGGACCCTTGAAGAGATCCTCCACAAGTTGGTGCAACTGATCCAAGAAGAGGACTGTGTGAGTGCCTGGGCCTGGGGAGGGACCCATGGTGACAGGGGCTGCGGGCACCAGGCCCAACCCCACTCTCGCCCACATAGTCCCTGCAGTCGCTGTCGGTGGCAGACTCCAGACTGAAGCTTCGCACCAGCATCCTCATCAATGCACTGGGCAGCAACACCTGCCTGGCCAAAGTGGACCTGAGTGGCAACGGCATGGAGGACATTGGGGCCAAGATGCTGTCCAAGGCCCTGCAGATCAACTCCTCCCTCAGGTGCGACCTGGGGCCCCAGTCCCCACCCCCCCACGCGTCCTCCCTGCTTGTCCCGCTGCTCTATACCCCAGCTTCTGGGACACCCTCAGGCCCAGGGTCAGAGGCAGCCCCATCACCCAGGAAAGGAGGGAGGGGTCACCAGCAGCCGTTCACTGTCTCCCTAGAACCATCCTATGGGATCGGAACAACACGTCTGCCCTGGGCTTTCTGGACATTGCAAGAGCCCTGGAGAGGTGAGCGGACCAGGGCTCTGCCCTGACCCCAGCCCCAGCCTCCTCGGGCCTGGACCCGGCCTGCTAACACCGGCCCCTACTCCAGCTTACTCAACCTCTTTGCACCGAAACATTAAGAAAGGCCGAGGGTGAGGGAGACGGTCAGCAAGAGGGGTCTGGGGAGCAAGGGCCCCTCCTCACCTCTCCCCCACCCAGAGCTGTGCCACTGTGCCCCACAGCAACCACACGCTCCGCTTCATGTCCTTCCCGGTGAGTGACATCTCCCAAGCCTACCGCAGCGCCCCTGAGCGCACCGAGGACGTCTGGCAGAAGGTAGAGGCCTAATTGAGAGGCGCAGAACAGCAGGGGGCAGGGGCCAGCCCACATCCCAGACCCAGACCCCTCCCACCCTGGCTTCTCCAGATCCAGTGGTGCTTGGTGAGGAACAACCACTCCCAGACGTGCCCCCAGGAGCAGGCCTTCCGGCTGCAGCAGGGCCTGGTGACCAGCAGCGCCGAGCAAGTAAACGTTTCCCTCTGGGCCACGTGGGGCATGCCCGCGGCACGCGGGACTGAGGGGGGGGGGTGATGTGAAAGAGCATGCGCACGCCAAGGGGGTGGGGCATGAAAGAGGCTTCCTGTGGGGGCCACGACTAACTCCGCGTGCGGGCAAGCAAAAAAACAGTGCGTTCGGGGTTCGGCCTCAGATGTGAGACATGTGGGGGCCCCCGGACAAGGTGCAGGACTGCAGGAGCTCCCTTGGGCGTTCAAGGGCATCCCAAGAAGAGAGAACAGGCCATCCAGAGATACAGCCACCACCCCGTCAGTGCCAGCAGCAGGAGCACCTCCCCAGGAGAGCCAGAAACGGGGTGCATGGGGGTCCCACCTGGGAAGATGAGGGTGCAAGGGTCCCCCCTGACACTTCTACCGGCTGTGCTGCAGATGCTGCAGCGGCTGTGCAGCCGAGTGCAGGAGGAGGTTCGGGCCCTGAGGCTGTGCCCCCTGGAGCCCGTGCAGGATGAACTGCTTTATGCTCGGGACCTCATCAAGGACGCCAAAAACTCGCGAGCGGTGAGCTCTCCGTAGCCCCACCCTCCCCCACAAACTGAGAGCCCAGGAAAGCCAGCCACACTGCCGTAGGAATATCCGGGGCCCTGACCCGCGCACCTGCCCTCCCAGCCTAGGGCCCCCAGGGAAGTGGTCGGGCCCAAATCTGACCCTCTGCTCATAACCCCTTCCTTCCGCAGCTGTTTCCCAGCCTCTACGAGCTGGGCCACGTACTGGCCAACGACGGGCCTGTACGGCAGAGGCTGGAGTCAGTTGCCAGCGAGGTGTCCAAGGCTGTGGACAAGGAGCTTCAGGCAAGTCCTGAGGGAGGAAGCCCAGTGTTGACCAAGGCTCAAAGCCGAGGGCTGAGGTCAGTACAGGGAAATTACTGGGGACAAGAAGGAAATGCAGAGTCGAGGCCACCTGCACTCCCAGTGTGTAAGACATTGCTAGAAAAAGGGCTTGGATTTTTTTCTGCTGGCTTCCCCTTGGCCCCCAACTCTGACCTCTCCCCTCTGGACTCTGATCCTTGGACTGACTGTTCCCTGTCCATATGGTAGGGTGGAAGGGACACTGACAGGATGTGGGGAAGCCTGAGTGCCCCAGGCTCTGTCTGGTAACCAGCCCTGGACCGTTGGTGGGCCCCTCGGTCTCACCAGAGGGCGCTGGAATAGACTATAGAGTCTCCTCCAGTGCGGCACCAGCCTGACCCTGCGCCCCCTGGGGCTCTGGCCTTCCTTCCCCCAACACCAGGTGATCCTGGAGTCGATGGTCAGCCTAACACAGGAGCTATGTCCCGTGGCCATGCGAGTGGCAGAAGGGCACAACAAGATGCTGAGCAATGTGGCTGAGCGCGTCACGGTGCCCCGGAACTTCATCCGAGGGGCGCTGCTGGAGCAGGCAGGACAGGACATTCAGAACAAGCTGGAGTGAGAGGCGGAGGGGGTTGGCACTGGGACGGGGCTGGATTTGGCCCAGAGCACTTAGGGACTTGGGGCCCAGCTATCAGCAATGAATAATGAATGGCACGATCTCCATTACAAGGGATAAATCTTTAAGTAACTGCAACCTTGCTATTTAGGGTCTGACTGGTCTTTGCCCTAGAAATCTAAGTACTGAGCTTGGGTTTAGGAGCCTGGCAGTGCACACACAGGTGTAAACACACCCACACATAGCCACACGTATACACCAAGAATCACCTCCCAGAAACAAACACCTCCCCGGCTTCCTGGGGAGGCATGGACAAAATTGATGAGTAGGGGTGCATGGTCTACGCTCTGCCCCCCCAAAGTTCTTGTTGCCAGCCCCCACCCTCCCCACCCAGAGCTCTCATTCTGGGTGCTACCACTCACCAAAGCAAAGGAAAATGATCACACGCCAAGCTCAAGAAGAGCCAGTTTCTGGGCTTACAGCAGAGACCAGCAAGGTTCACTCGTCACCTCAATTTACCCAGCTCTGTTCTACTGGAACTCCAGGAGCCCTCTTGCTCCTCCTCCTCCTCACTTCCTCTCGGCGTGCCCTCCCGAACCCCACACACCTATGGTGGGGGTCAGTGGGTGGGATGGGGCATGCCTTTATGGAGACATAAGGGAGAGACCTAAGATGCCCCTGTGGACGGCCAGGCCAGCTGCCCAGTCCCTTAGGCATCTGGGAAAGGGCAGGGCTGAGGCTCAGGGGCCATGGAGGGGGTGGCTGAGCTGTCCCACCTGTGCCCACAGTGAAGTGAAGCTCTCAGTCGTCACTTACTTGACCAACTCCATAGTGGATGAGATCCTACAGGAGCTATACCACTCCCATAAGAGTCTGGTAAGGCTTCTGAACCCCAGCCAGGCTCAGGCACACCCCCTACCCCACATCATCCCATCTCCCCTAAGCAACCATCTCCCATAGCCCTGGAAAATGGGCAGCTTCCCGGGGAACTGGTTCACATCTGTCCTTCCCCAGGCCCGACACCTGGCCCAGCTAAAGACACTATCAGATCCACCGTCGGGGCCAGGCCAAGGGCAGGATCTGTCCTCCCGGGGCCGAGGCCGGAACCATGACCATGAGGAGACCACAGATGATGAACTCGGGACCAACATTGTGAGTGCCCCACTCCCCACTCCCCACCCTAAACTAGGAACCTCCAGAACACTGTCCCCTTCTCTTTCTCTGGACTGCACTGTCACCGGGCCTGGTCTCATCCCCCACTCCAATCCAGCCTCGCTTCTTCCCTCATCCCAATGCCTCAGCCACACAAGAGCGGGGATGCGGGGGCGGGGTGGGGGTGTGCTCTAAAGAGATGGCTTTGCGAGGAATAGGAGGCTTCAGGTGAGGCTCCTGGGGACTTGCAGTCCAGGCCCACCCTTCGTCTCCATTTCTGCAGGACACCATGGCCATCAGAAAACAGAAACGCTGCCGTAAGATCCGGCCAGTGTCTGCCTTCATTAGTGAGTGCCCAGCTTCAATTCTGATGCCCTCCAGGTTCCCACACCTTTCCCAGGCCCTGGTCCCTTTCTTTTTAATTCTGCTCGCCTGCCTGCTTTCTCCCTGGGCCTCCTGCTGGTCCCTCTAACGCTGCTGTGCCCACAGGTGGCAGCCCTCAGGACATGGAAAGCCAGCTGGGGAGCCTGGGGATCCCCCCTGGCTGGTTCTCAGGACTCGGAAGCAGCCAGCCCACCGGCAGTGGCTCCTGGGAGGGTCTGTCTGAGCTGCCCACTCATGGCTATAAACTAAGGCATCAAACACAAGGCAGGCCCCGGCCCCCCCGGACCACCCCTCCAGGACCTGGTCGGCCCAGTGTGAGTCCTTAAGTCCTCACAAGAGGACCAACTTCACTTAGCATTGCCACAGCCAGAGGTTCTAGCTTTAGGACCCCATGCCGGAAACATCAGCCTTGAGGGATCAGGCAGGCCCCCGAAAAGAGGGTGGGATTATCCAGTTTTCCCAGACAGGAAATCACTGTCTGCCAGACATTGGCAGTTCCCATTTAGGTGAGGGATAGAGCCAAGAGCCACGAAGCTTAGGAAATACCCAGATGGACTGATGTCTCAGTTTCCACGGGGCAAACAAGAGGCAAGGCCAAGTCCAAAGGCGAAGGCTCTGAGTGGATGGAGGCAGTGGGGAGGACTTCCTGATCCAGATGAGATACCTTATAGGATATTCCTCCCAGCAGGTGCCAGTGACTGGGACTCGTCAGGAGAATGGGATGGCCACCCGCCTGGATGAGGGGCTGGAGGACTTTTTCAGCCGAAGGGTCATGGATGAAAGCTCCAGGTGTGGCAGCTAGATACAGTCCCATTTTCTGCAGGCGAAGGGCTCCTGTGTCCTCCCAGCAGTCCCAAAGCCAGTCTCTCTGGGACGTTTCCCCACATTCTCATCTTTCCCCATCCAGCCCTTACTTCCCACGTTCTCTGGCTCTCCTCAGGACAGCCAGCAAGGATGGGGTCAGGGTGAACCACCATAATGGGATGGTGGGGACAGGGTGGGTGGATGGGGTGGCAGCAGTTAGTGGAAAGAGGCCTGGAGGGTATATTCTCTGTCACAGTCCTGCAGACCCCCCAGCTTCGGTCCAGAAGAAACTGAGTCACTTGGAGAAGCTGAGAGAAGGATGGGGGAATGGGGGTGCCTGGGAGGAAGGAGGCTGCTGGAGGATTATGACAGGGAAGGTGAGGATGCCATCTCCCCTGAGAAGGAAGGGGAAAGGATTACCGGGAGGCAGGAGAGGCTAGATGAGAGAGGAAGATGGGAGGTTTATCAGACCCAGGACTACACTAACACCAGCACTGGCCTGGGCCCTGAGCAACCTCTGCATCTGGCATTTGCATCTGCCCAGGGCTTTGTCACTAATTCACCCCAACCCTGCCCAGCTACCCCCGGACCCTACGGACCCTGCGGCCAGGCCTCTCGGAGCCGCCACTGCCTCCACTCCAGAAGAAGAGGCGCAGAGGCCTGTTTCACTTTCGCCGGCCCCGGAGCTTCAAGGGGGATAGGGGGCCAGGGTCCCCCACCACTGGGCTCCTCCTCCCTCCGCCCCCGCCCCCACCCCCAACTCAGGAGAGCCCCCCCAGCCCAGATCCCCCCAGCCTCGGCAATAACTCTTCCCCCTGTTGGAGCCCAGAGGAGGAGAGCGGCCCCCTCCCTGGATTTGGGGGGAGCCGGGGGCCTTCCTTCCGCAGGAAGATGGTAAGTGAGGTGAGGTGCTGTATCCTGCCCGGTTGCTGTTCTGCACACAGTCCACCCACTTGCCCTGCCCCAGGCAGTTAATGGGAGAATGCTAGGACTCAGGGTTCTGGGGAACTTTGGTCATCCCGATGGCCCCGCTCCTTGAGCGGTCTAAGCTTGGTGACCCAGTGCATGCTTCGAGTGCTGCATGCCAAGGAGGGCCAAGGAAGGACTCCTCAGAGGAGGGCTGGAGGGTCAGAGGAGGTCAGAGGGTCGGAGCAGAGAAGCCCCAGGTCTGGGGACTCGGGGGGGCAGGGGCCCTCGCCTACTCCCTTGCTGCCCACGGAGCCCCTTCTCCATCAGGAACTGCTTGTAAACCCGAGGCCTTGTTCCAGGGCACAGAGGGGGCAGAGCCAGGGGAGGGGGGCCTGGCCCCTGGGACGGCACAGCAGCCAAGGGTCCATGGTGTTGCCCTTCCTGGGTTGGGAAGAGCCAAGGGTTGGAGCTTCGACGGGAAACGAGAGGTGAGGGGAGCCCAGGCACCCTACTGTCCCTGTCTGCCTTCCCTTCCAAGCCCCGTCCCTGCTGGGCCAGCAGAGAGATTCTGTGGTGTTAGAAGGTGTGAGCTGCAGGTCTGCTCATCCCACACGCTTGCCCACCACGAAAGCCCGGGCAGGTCACCTAACCGCCCGGAGCCTCTACCTCCTTGCCAAGTGGACAGTTACAAAAATACTTACCTCTGGATCTCCCTTTCTCAAACTTTGGTGACGTGATTACCACCTTTATGACTGATTTCTACCTTCCCCACACACATACCACCCATATTAACTATGTTCACCTGTTCTTTCAATCAGCTCACTTTTTTAACTTACTCTGGTCCTAAGTGTGATCACTTTTTCAAATCATGGGCTAATTGTACCAGTCATGTTTTTCTTTTTCTACCACACAGAAAATAAACACAGAACTATTAAAATTACAGTACGCTCCTTTGTGTAAACCATTTCTTATGCCCCTCGGACAGCAGGGATGCCACTTTGGGGGGAAAAAGGTCCAAAAGTCTAGGGACCAATGCCAGGAGACCGGCATGAGATCCCCGAGCAGAAGCCCCTTGTTGACTGCAGCCCCCGTGGGGAGGACACTTTTCTTATGACCTGACTTGACTGTCCTTTCAGGGCACCGGCCCGGACCTGGAGGGCAGCGTCCAGGCTTGGCAGAAACGGCGCTCTTCAGATGACGCAGGTGAGAATGGTCGCCCTCACTTCCTCTTCCTGGCCCCTCTTTCAGGGGCCCTTCCTGATGTGTTTCTTCCCTTCCCCCTTTCCGATCCCCTCCCCACACTCCAGGGCCCGGAGCCTGGAAGCCCCCACCACCACCCCAAAGCAGCAAGCCAAGCTTCAGCGCCATGCGCCGAGCAGAGGCCACGTGGCACATAGGTATGGACCGCCTCTTCCTGCGCAGCTGCACTAAAGGCCCAGGGTGTGTCCAAGGCCCAGAAGCCACAGCCCCTGTGTTGGGGAAATTTACAGCCAAGGTGGGGCAGCGAGGAAGTCACCACAGTAAAAATGTTTCCGGATATTTACAAAGCCACATCCAAAAGAAACGAACAAGCCGATCCAAAGCAAGGTCCCATAGAACAAAAGTGGCTTTGCCAGCCAGGGTTAGGAGATAGGAACAATGCATTGTGGATGGTTCCAGGGAGTTCTGTGGGGCAGGCGCCACCTCTGGCCACCAGCAGCAGAGCAGCACCCCTATAAAGAAGGCCTTTCTCTCTGCACCTCAGCTGGGAAAGAGGGTGGGCAAGTACCAGCCACGCCAGACCCACCTCAGATATTCCAGTCTCCTCCAAAAGTAGCTGGCCAGGCCATCCTCAGTCCACTCAGAAACGTGTCACAAGGAAGGGGTGCGAGCCATGCCTTGGAGGTCAGAAAACACGAGTGTCAGTCCTGGCTCAGCCACCACCAGTGTTGACCTTAAGCAAGTCATTTACCTTCTGGCTTCAGGACTCTGAAGGGGTAAATAAATTGTGATTTGATGCTTGCTTTCTGCTGGAGTACCTTTCACTTAAGGAGCCTCTAAAGGAAAGCTGTTCAGCTCGGCATCAACTTAATTGCCCATAGGCCTCGAATATGACCTCCCAACGTCACTGACATGGACGAATCTCCCGATAGAGGTTGACACTTGCCCCCCTATCCCACTCCCCTCCCAAGGCTAGGGCACAAGGGCGTGGTGCAGGACCTGTGCTCCTGACCCGTCCTCCAAGGCTGTCCCAGCACTGAGGCCATCTTTGATGATTATCCCATCCCACACACAGACCAGTTAAAATACCTAAAGTGAGGCTCCATCCCTCATTTAGGAAACCACAGGAGTCAGAGGCTCCACTGTGCACACACCTGCCACCAGCACCCTCCAAGTCCCTTTTACTCACACCTCACAGATACACACACAGACAATACCTTCTGGGTGGCCCCCCCTCGGGCTCAGATTGCGTAAAGCCACAGAGGCCTTTGGGGGGAGGGTAACAGGGCATCTCTTCCCAAGGCTCTCACCATCTAAATCAAACTAGCAGACAGAGTCCTGGGAATGCCAGGCTGCAGCCTTGGCAGGGCCCTGGGGCACTGCAGGTCTGGATGGATAGCCATGCCTGGGGACCCAGCAGTCCCTGGGCCCTGGCTCTGCCCCAGCAGGAACGGGCTCAGGCTCTGCTCTTCCGGAGGAACAGCCAGGACAGAGCGCCCCCTTTCTCCCCCCCCACCCCCGAAAGGTGATGGGTCTAGGACAATCCTGGAGACCAAGGGCTATGGAAACACGAGAGCAGGGCAGAGACACAGGAGCAAATGGGCTTGGAGGGGGAAAGTCCTGGCTCCAGAATGCCTTTTCCTGCAGCTTCTCCTCTGTTCCCATCTCCCAGCTGAGGAGAGTGCCCCCAACCACAGATGCCAGAGCCCCAGCCCAGCCTCTCAGGATGGGGAGGAGGACAAGGAGGGGGCCCTATTCCCAGAGAGGACCGTTCCCGCTAGGAATGCCAAGGTGAGGGCCGGCAAGGCGGACGGGAGAGGCTCTGGGATAAGGTGAAAAGACTAACTGACCCAGCATTTTTCTTCTGCCAGCTGCAGGACCCCCCTTTAGCTCCACGTCCCCCCAAGCCCATGGCTGTGCCCAGGGGTCGCCGCCCGCCCCAGGAGCCAGGGGGCAGGGAGGAGGCTGAGGCTGGGGGTGCAGCTCCAGGAATGAACAAAGCCCGGCTGAGGCTGGGCTCACAGCAGGACCAAGAGGAGCCCGAGGTCCAAGGTCAGCCCCCTGGCTGGAGGGGGGTCGGGTGCCTCTGGGACCTTGCTGCCCGTATCAAGACCCTCTCCTGGGCTTGGAATGAGTCACAGGCTGAATAAGCACCCGGACGATGAGCTCTACTCATGTGCCAGGCCTGCCTTAACTGTCGTTTCAGGGCCCCCAGATCCAGGCCGCCGGACTGCCCCCCTGAAGCCCAAGAGGACACGGCGGGCACAGTCCTGCGACAAGCTGGAGCCTGACAGAAGACAGCCCCCTGACCCCACAGGTGCCAGTGGGGTGGGCAAAAGGGCGGTCCCCCTCTGCCTGACGTGGCATACCCCACACCGAGAGGCTGGCTCTCCCTGCCCAGGAAACAGGACACCCCGGATTTGTCCCCAGCAGGAACCAGTGAGCCAGGAACAGACTGACAGCCACTGCAGCACCCTGCTCAGCCCTCCTCTCGACATGTGCCTCACAAGAACTCAGACCCCCTCCCAGCCCCCCACACCTCCAGGCCCTCTGCCAGCCCATCCCACAGGGGCAGGATGGCAGGATGAGGTGCGGGGACAGCAGGTGGGGGACAGGAAGGGAGGGAGCAACCTGGAGAGAAGG
Source organism: Potos flavus (assembly GCA_028534135.1). NCBI lineage: Eukaryota > Metazoa > Chordata > Mammalia > Carnivora > Procyonidae > Potos > Potos flavus. Next base: position 63,218,602 of record CM052896.1, read on the forward strand.
AGGCTGAGCTCGAGGCAGGGCCGGCTCCTCTCCTGGAAGGGCGGATCTGTCCCTCTATCCCCAGGGACTCTCTCCCTCCTTGTATAGAATAAAAAAACAGACTCCCCGCCTGCCTGGTCTCCGCTGTCTTCCCCATTCGCTGCCGCCACCCCCACCATCTGCTCCCCTTTAGTGCTCAGTGCTTGGCCACAGTGGGGAAAAGTAAGGAATCCCCCACAGGGATGGGAATGGGACTCTGACAGGAGAGAGACAGACCTGAGAGGTGCTAAATGGGAGGGTACTGAAAAGTGCCCCCTAAGTGGGGGGCAGGGAGTCATGTGCCGGATCAAGACTGAGCTGGCTGGACCAGAGACCAAAATGACCGAAATCATATCAGTGTGTGTCCAGCTCTGAGGGGTGCAGTGGGATCGGAAGACCCCGGCGTCCTGGGAGGAGACTGGGGAGCAGTATGCTGTGTGGTGTGTGTGCAAGCTTACACACAGGCAGGCTCACGGATGAAGGAACTGAATGGTGTAGGGTTATGTTAGGGGTACCATCAATAGAAACCTCAACAGTAGAGTGGCCTGAAGGTGAACAGAAGTGTCTACAGCGGGAGATGATCAAATTAATTGTTTCCCATTGGTGTACTAATGCACACTACCTTGGCATTCAAGGCTACATTCAGGGGCCTCCTCCTTTGTGAAGCCCTTCCTGATGCCTTCCCCTGATTCATCTAAATTGAACTCCCTCTCTGTGACCCGTTGCTTCCTGAACCACTCTGTAATTTTGCACCTGTCACACTTCATCGCATCTGTGTGTTAGCCTATCATCTCTGTCTATGGGTCTGTCTGTTCTCTATAGAGGCACCTCCCACAGAGGCAGGAGCCACATCTCAATCCCCTGTGCAGCCCCAGCCCCTGGCACCCAGGGGATGTCCAACAAATGGCTGCTGGCTTAATATGCAAGCAGCTTAGAGGACAGAGGGCGACGACATTCCGGTGAACCCTCTCGTGGACTCATCCCAGGTCACCATGGACCCAAATACCTTCACGCGTGGCATGCAGCTCCCCCAGCAATCGCTCTCTTTCCCGGTCTCACTAGGGCACAACTAACATCTTGTTACCTCAAGATCTGTGTGTGACATGGCCCCTCCTACAAGGATGTGACCACAGGGGTTGAATCTGGGCGGGGGGGGGGGGGTGAGTCGTGGGCACTGGGAAGATGCCTCGGGAATTAGCCCATCAGCACATCTCCCTCCCTGCAGCCCCTGCTTCAGGATGGGAGACGGTGCGCCCTTAAGCAATTGCGTCCATTTCTTTGCGTGTCCGTGTTGAAAAGCATCTAGGGAACCGGACCTCCTTCTCAAAGCTGTGAGATTTAGCGTGGTATGGGATGGTTTTGAAGGAGCACGTGAAGATCTCCATTCTGTTGTATTTGGGTTGGTGTGAATGACTGTATGTGTGTGTGACAAGTATAGCCCCGTGTTCCTTTATGTGTTACTGCGAATATCCCCAACAAGCGTGATGTGGAGAGCGCTGTGAGACTGGGTGTGTTTCCTTATGTGTACCCATAGGGCTGTAACTGGCGTGATGTCACAATGAGTTTATGTGCTGCCGCCTGTGTCAGGATACGTGTGAGCCCATGGCTCGTGGGTGCCTGTGTCTCCATCATCTCCCGGCGTAAATGTGTGTGCGCGCACGCCCTGCCACAGTGTGTGCACGGGTGTGGGTGTGGTGTGAAGGGGAAGATGTGTGTCACTGTCTCTGTGGGGGTCCTGCCTCTGAGCCACCCCCAGCCCGCCCTCCTCCCCCGGTTCTGTGGTTCCCTCCCAGGCAGTGGCCCTGCCCCTCCCCTCTTCTCCCTCCCAACCGGTCTGTGCGGGGGGGAGCTGGTGCTGCGGCCCCCCCAGCCCTCCCCATCCAGGCCCCATAAATAGCAGCAGAGCCGGAGCCGGAGCCGGCGCCAGCGGCTGGAGCAGCAAGGGAGTCAGGGCCAGGGCCAGAGAGCCGGAGAGAGGAGCCCCCGACTAGAGCCCAGGTGAGCCTACCCTTCCTCCCTAGCTCAGCCCCAGCCTGGCCCAGCCTGGCCCAGTCTCCATAACAACGTCTCCCCCAGCCCCCGGAGAGGTCTCCAGTCCTGCCCAATCCCCTCACCACCATATGCCCCTGCCCAACTCAGGGACCCTGCGAAAACTGGGAGACTTGTGGCTAGAGGGCAGAGATCCCCACCCACCCACCCAGACCCTCCCTCACATTTCCAGAAAGGTACGCACTATGGGGGGGGTACCCAGCCAGAGAAGGGTCCCGGTTCCAAGGGAGGTACGGGAACTGGCACACCCTCCTGGCTACAGACACACGGCTAGGGGACAGACACACAGGGTGGGGGCATTCAGACACACCAACGCACACTCGCCTGGGGGAAGCACGACACAGGAGCAGACAGCCTCACCCTGTGATGTGGACAGACACAGATAGATGGACTGACCGGCCGTCAACTCGGGCCAGCGTACCCCTGCCTGCTGCTGCCCGAGGCTTGGTACCACTGCTGGGGGAGGGTGGCATGCGTGCATCCCACGGGCAGCAAGGAGGGGGCTGTGGCTCCCCAAAAATCCTGTCGCTAAGAGACAGTGCCAGTGCTGCCAAGAAGTGTGAGAACAGGGGAGGTGGGGAGGGAAGCGAGAGTTGTCATAGTGGGAGCCCCTGCCAGAAACCTGGAGGAGCTTTCAGCAGGGGCAGGGCTCTGTCTCTAAGCGCCCAAGCCCACCACCCCTCCCTTGCCATAAGCCACCCAGAAGGTGAGTGGGGGAGGCGGAGAGGGACAGCCCTGCCGGGCATCTTACGACCTGCCCCCTCCTGCCCACTGCAGACTCCGTGCCTGAGGCCCATCCCCTTCAGGCTTCCAGGGGCTCCTCCACCCGTTTCCCCACCCCCTTGCCCCAGTTCAGCTCCCTCGTGCCAAGACTGAGTGCAGTGCTGGCTCCAACATCGGTCGGGAAATAGCAGAAGGTGCTGAGGTAGCAGAAAGCATGGATCAATCGATGGCCCAGGAGCCAAGACTGCCAGGAACCCACACACGCCCCCAGCCCTCTCCAGCGCCATCCACACATAGTAGGCCAGCAGGGGTGACAGAGACACAGGGCAGGAGGCTCAGGTCCTCCACCCTCCCTGTTCACAGCTCCGGGGAAGCCAAGCTGAGGGCAGGGGTGGGGGTGAGTAGGGGGGGAAGCGAGAGATCCATGAGATCCTAGGGCCTCGGGAAGCAGGACAAGGTGGGAGTGGGGCCCAGATTCCCAGAAGACAGACCCCTCCCCTAGCAGATGTCCCCTTTCCAGTGTCCAGGCCATCTGCTCTGTCCCCACAGTGACATGTCGGACCCTGAGATGGGATGGGTGCCTGAGCCCCCAGCCATGACGCTAGGGGCCTCACGGGTGGAGCTGCGGGTGTCCTGCCATGGCCTCTTGGACAGAGACACGCTCACCAAGCCCCACCCCTGCGTGCTGCTCAAGCTCTACTCTGATGAACAGTGGGTGGAGGTAAGAACGAGCTCGGATCTTGTCTTAACTAACCTCCTGGCCTGGGAAGCAGGAGGGCTGGGAAGGGGCAAGGAAAGCCTCACAGGGGAGTGTGAGGACCTTGAGGGGCGTCTTCTAGGCTGTGGGGGTAACCCGGGAGACAGGCATGCCATCAGGACAAACGCAAACCATTTTATAGCTTCCAAAGTCCGCAGAGTCCCAGAGGGTCCTGAGAGGGGCCCAGAGGAAGTGGCACAGCTCCCGGAGGTCCTATGGGAGCCCCAAAGGACTGATGGTTCAGGGGGCTGGCAGCACCCTGAACTCAGGGTTGAACCTAGCGAGGGAAGAGGTAGTCCCTGGGGATACGGGAGCCCGAGGAAAGCTGGCATGAGCAGGGTGGTCCAGGGCAGGGAGAAGCCATCTGGGTTCCCAGAGGGCCCTCGCCCCTCCCGCCGCAGGTGGAGCGCACGGAGGTGCTACGCTCCTGCTCCAGCCCAGTTTTCTCCCGGGTGCTGGCCCTTGAGTACTTCTTTGAGGAGAAGCAGCCGCTGCAGTTCCACGTGTTTGACGCGGAGGACGGAGCCACTGGCCCCAGCAGTGACACCTTCCTTGGCTCCACCGAATGCACCTTGGGCCAGGTTTGCATTCCCATCCGCCCCATCCCCATCAGCTTCCGCCTCTGAAAGCCAAAATAACAGAATCAACTCTGGAGCGAGCTCAGTCTGGGCTTGGACCCCATCTCCACCATTCCCTGGCTGTGCAGCCTTGGGCAAGATACTTAACCTCTCGGGAGTCTTAGTTCCTTCCTCTAAACAGTGCCTACTCTTCATGTTGCTGTGGAAATTAAGTCCCACCCTAGCCCAAGTCCAGCCCCTATGACCACTCTCAGGACACGTATGACCCTATCCCTTGTTCGTTAGCCAAGGCAGGTGAGGGGTGTCACAGCTGGGGCTCCCTCCACTTCCATCTCCAGATCGTGTCACAAACCAAGGTCACTAAGCCATTGCTGCTGAAGAATGGGAAGACTGCGGGCAAGTCCACCATCACGGTAGGCAAGGTCACCTGTATTCCCCCTTGGGTGGGGCATTCAATGCCCCTGCATGGACATCCACGGTGACGTTATGTCCAGGACTGGCCCCCACCTAAGGGAAAGGGCATAAGGTGGCCCTTTGGGTGGTAGGGGGGATCCTGCCACTTGTCTCCCCCTTGTAGATTGTGGCCGAGGAGGTATCCGGCACCAATGACTATGTGCAGCTCACCTTCAGAGCCCACAAGCTGGACAACAAGGTTGGAGCCCCAGAGTCTGGGCCCCCGTCTTCCTTGTTAGAGAGCCTAGCCCCCACACACGCTCAAGACAAATCAGTGCTGCTCCCCCTTCTCGGTATTAGCCGCCTCCCCCTGCAGACCTCAAGAGGCTCACGGGTCCTTTCTTCTGCATCCCCAGGACCTGTTCAGCAAGTCTGACCCTTTCATGGAGATCTATAAAACTAATGGGGACCAGAGTGACCAGCTCGTCTGGAGGACTGAGGTTGGTGACTGGGGCCGTGGGGAGGGAGTGGGGGGGTGACGTGGCTAGGAGGTGATCAGCTCTCTGGTGCCTCTCCAAGGTGGTGAAGAACAACCTGAATCCCAGCTGGGAGCCATTCCGCCTGTCCCTGCACTCCCTGTGCAGCTGTGATGCCCACCGGCCTCTCAAGGTGAAGTCCCCGCCAAGCAAGGACAGCCTCTCGGAGCAGCCAGCTGCTGTCTGAGACATTGCCCCTGAGTGTGTCAAGACCCTTCCCTCTCCCTCATGTGATAAGCCCTTCCCCCTGCCGGGTAAAGACCCAGTCACAGCGCAAGGTTCCCACTTTGTGTACCTTTTATCACGACCAAAGTCCCTGCCAGATGCAGCCAGAGAATAAAGTTCAGCAGGCAGCCTCTTTGGGGAGGTCGAGGATGTCTGTCTGGGCCCAGGGACCGTTAGCCCCCACTTCCCTCAATCCCTCACCCTGCCCTCCAGCAACCACCGCAAAGCAACCCTGACCCTTTCCCCTTCCCTCTTCGCCTCCTCAGTTTCTGGTGTATGACTATGACTCGAGCGGGAAGCATGACTTCATCGGCGAGTTCACCAGCACTTTTCAGGAGATGCAGGAAGGAACAGCAAACCCTGGGCAGGAGGTGCCAGAGAGATCCCTGGGAGAATTCTGAGAGGACTGAAGAGCCCAGTATTTGGGATGGGGGAAAGGATGGAAAGTACCCGGGCTCAGTCTAAGGAGGGAGGCCTGGGGCTCTTGGTCTGGGAGGCTCTGCTGGAAGGGAGACAAGGGGTCATCTGATGGAACTGTGACTCTGGGCTTATGGGGGGTGTGGGGTCTAGATGCAGTGGGACTGTATCAACCCCAAGTACCGGGACAAGAAGAAGAACTACAAGAGCTCAGGGACCGTAGTACTGGCCCAGTGCACGGTAAATCCCAGTGCCCCCCTCACGTCGGACCCTCAGATTCAACCCTACCCTTGTTTCAAAGACCGATTCCTCCTCTTCTGAGAACTGAGAAGGCTTGCCCTATCCCACCCAGAACTGCAACCTCAAAAAACTCCCTCCCCTTCCCCCCACAGAAACCCCACCCAGCTCCCTCCTCAAAGGACCATCTTGCTACTTTACCTCTTCCCCTCCTGCTAGGTGGAGAAGGTGCACACGTTCCTGGATTATATCATGGGCGGCTGCCAGATCAGCTTCACGGTAAAGGCCGGGGGGATATGGGGGGGCACAGGGGGCTAAACACATAATGACCAGAAGAGTCCCAAATCCCCCCTTGCCCCTCCCAGAGCCTCTCATGAGCCTCAGCATCGTCATTTTGTACCCCTCACTGCACTCCATGATGAGGCTACCTGTGAGCCTGACTGGATTTACCTTAGTCCTCCCTACAGACCCTAGCTCTGGGCCAGCCCCACTGTGAGCTTTCAAGGATGCAGTGTGACCCTGTCTCCACCTCCACCAGGTGGCCATCGACTTCACTGCCTCCAATGGGGACCCAAGGAGCAGCCAGTCTCTACACTGCCTCAGCCCCCGCCAGCCCAACCACTACCTGCAGGCCCTGCGTGCAGTGGGAGGCATCTGCCAGGACTATGACAGGTGGGAGGGGGGTAGGCTGGGGAGGAGGGAGACCGGTAGGGAGGCCTTGCCCGATGGGCCCCACAGCCTTCTCTTCTCCCCAGTGATAAGCGGTTTCCAGCATTTGGCTTTGGCGCTCGAATCCCCCCCAACTTCGAGGTAGGCTGGGTTTGAGAGGAAGGGAGGATTTGGTGGGAGAGTAGGAGGAAAGACATCTTCCAGCTGCTCTCGCCTTACTCTCGAAGGTATCCCATGACTTTGCTATCAACTTTGACCCGGAAAACCCTGAATGTGAAGGTAAGAGGGGAGATTTTCACCAGCCCTGCCATTCTGCTTGTGCAGCCTGGAACATCCCCATACAGGGGCACAGACTCCATCCTCATGGGCCCTGCCCCTTGCCCATCCCACCACCCTGCTCCTGTCTTATCTGGGCCTCTGGGCCTCTGGCCCAGCATGGGACCAGCTAACTCTCCTGCTTAGTGAGGAATTTAAGAGGGCCAGGCAGTCCTGAGACAGGGAAGGACCTCCTTGCTTGAAGTGTCCAAAGGGCTCCCTGCTAATTTCTGCTGGCCTCACCCCCTCACCTACAGAGATCTCAGGGGTCATCGCCTCCTACCGCCGGTGCCTACCCCAGATCCAGCTCTATGGCCCCACCAACGTGGCCCCCATCATCAACCGCGTGGCAGAGCCAGCTCAGCGCGAGCAGAGCACCGGCCAAGCCACGGTGAGGAAGCAAAGGAGGCAACCAGGCGCTGCCCCACTAGGTGTCCTCCGGCAGGGCTGGGGCCAGGGCCAGGGCCCGGGCTTGGGGCGGGTGCCAGCGCCCTTGCACCCAGAGCCTACCCTTCCTCCCCTCCGCCTGCCCTCAGAAGTACTCCGTGCTGCTGGTGCTCACGGACGGTGTGGTGAGCGACATGGCCGAGACCCGCGCAGCCATCGTGCGCGCCTCCCGCCTGCCCATGTCCATCATCATCGTGGGGGTGGGCAATGCTGACTTCTCCGACATGCGGCTGCTGGATGGCGACGACGGTCCCTTGCGCTGCCCGCGAGGGGTGCCCGCGGCCCGCGACATCGTCCAGTTCGTGCCCTTTCGGGACTTCAAGGATGTGAGTGCCTGGCGCCCCCTCCCGGCCGTAGGACTACTCAACTCCTCACGCCCTCAAATCTGACTGGTCTCTCGCATACCGGTTTGATGGCCTGCAAGGGACGCTGGAGCCCAGCGGGCCACCCCAAGCCCTCGCCCCCTTTCCTGACCCCGCCCCCCACCCTCCCGGCCGCTAACCCCATCCCCGCCCCCATCCCCAGGCGGCACCTTCTGCGCTTGCCAAGTGCGTCCTGGCCGAGGTGCCCAGGCAGGTGGTGGAGTACTACGCCAGCCAGGGCATCAGCCCCGGGGCTCCCAGGCCCTGCACACCGGCCACGACCCCCAGCCCTAGCCCGTGACTGCCTCCCACCGGACCAACGCTCCCTCAGCCTCTCAGTGAGTCCCGGAGGCCCAAAGCAGTGGCCAGGGGTGCAAGGTGGGGCTTGGTGGAGCACATCTGGGCTCGGTGTGGTGGTGTAGAGGTCGGTGCTTATGACTATCCCACCCTGTACCAGGTGCCTGTCCTGACCCTTGTGACCCAAGTGACCGGTGCCTCTCCCTCTTGGACTAGCTGTGGCCCCTAGGTCCTGGAAGTGCGTGGTGAGCCCTGCTCTTTCTCTCCAGGCCCCAAACCCCTCCGCCTTGTGACTTTCTTCAGTGATCCTGACTTTCTGGTCGTTAATAAAGGTAACCACTCCTAGCACCTCAGCCTCTATCTATCATGCCCCAGATGCCGACGAACGGTCCATAACGCCCACCCATCCACACACACCATTAAGAAATGAGGACCCACACCTTTCAGATCTGAGGCAGAGCTCCCACATAGCCTGGTATCTCAGCGGTTTCACCCCAGCTGTGTGCCAGTGGGATCCGAGGAACCCCTCTACCCTCACCTCCCAACCCCAGGGGGCCCAGCACCATGGAGGTTAATTACCAGAGATGGGGGGTGGTAATGAGGGGCTGTCAAAGGGGCAGGTTGATCCCCTCTTACAGCTGTCTCTAGGGAAGCCCAGCTGAGTCCCCCAGGAGCTGCACTCCAGCCCCCACACAGCTGTGGGGCGGGCCGAGCAGGGGTGTTGGGGGGACAGAGGGAGGGCAGCAGGTCTGTGAGTGGATTATGAACACAGAGGGGGCATCTGAGGTCTGCGCAGCCTAGTTTTCCCGGGTGCATGAATGCGCGTGTGTGTTCATGCACTATCCCTACCTCTCCACGAGTGCGGCCTTCGTGTTTCAGAAAGCCAGGCTGTGTACCCTTAATAACATTAACAACAGCAGCGAACATTATTGTTTGGCATGTGTGAAACTTTGTGCTATGTCCTTTAAATGCATTCATGCTCACTAGGTAGTTAGCACCGTTTTCCCCATTTTTCTGCAAATCAAATGAGCCTTCATTTAAATCCACCCGTCATCAAAGAACTGGTGACCCTGGAATTGAGGCCAGACCCATCTGACTGAAGTGCCCACACTCTTAATCATTGGTGTGCAACTTCTGTGTGAGCCTCATCTTGAGCCCCAGGTGTATGAATCCGTGGGCTGATTGTGTGTATGGGGGCGGGTGCCTGTGGATGGCATCTCTGCCTGCGTGTGTGCTGTGCAGGGCCTCGGCCGGTTAAGGAAGGTGTGCAAGAGCAGTTTTGGGTCTGGATTGACCCTCCAGAGAGCAAGTGAGAACACAGGTGATATCCGGAGCGAGGGAAGAAACGATGGGATTCTGGAGGGACCCTCCCTGCCTCAGCCTCTCCCGTCAATGACGCATGTGGAAGGAGATGAAGGAGGAGAGGCCAAAGGTGCTGTGAGCCACTCAGGAGAGAGGAGCCAGAGCCAGAGAGGGTGGCCAGTGGCCAGTGGTGGAGAAGGAGAGAGAAAGAAAAAGAAATCCTGGGGGAGATGGAGGAGATATTGCAGGCTCCTGAGTGGAAGAGGGACGAGCTGGGCTAGAGGAGGGGGAGGAGGGAATAAGAACTGTGATGGGAAAGAGCCAGCTGGGGAGGGGGTGGATAGAGGGGGCAGAAAGGAAGAAAGACATATGGGAGCCTCTTCCCCACCCTCAACTGCTTCTTCCTATTTATTATGTCCCTTAGAGGACCTACGACAGTGGCTAGTGAGGTAGCTGCTTCCAGCTCAATGCCTCTGCTCTGCCCAGAGCCCCCGCCTACTCTCTCTGTAGGCAGATGAACCAGAGGGCTGGGTAACCATGGCAACTGTGGGACCTCAGGATCGCCATAGGCAGGCCTGGCCCAGTCACTGATGCTCATGGGCTTCTGTGCAGTGCTGGGAGGAGGAGGAGGCTCCATCTGGCCCAATCCCCACCCTTCTACCCCATTTTCATTGGGCCTCCAGAACTGAGACTCGCCACACACACACACACACACACACACACACACACACACACACCAGGAGCAAGGCTAAAGAATGAACACTTCTTAAATGGCAAGAACATTTAGCCAATAGTATAAAGTTCTGCCTGAACTTCAAGTTTAATTCACAAAAACCTCATTCTTTCAGCATCTTGTCATACTGAGTAAAATCTCACCTCAGCCCTCAGCAAGGCAGGAGGTAGCAAGGGTACCCTACGCAGGTCTGGAGGCCCAGGCAGCCTGGAGGGAGCAACAGAGGACCAGGGCATGGGCTCCTCCACTGCCCAGGCTGCAATCAGGAAGCAGCAGCAGGACAGGAAGTCCCTTTAGTGAGGTTGTCCTGAGGGCTTCTTGGGGAGACTCTTGGGATCCCACACCAAGGAGATAGCAGAACTAGAAAGGTGTCAGAAGTCATCCAACCCAGGATTAGAGGAGGTAACCAAAACCCGGGGAGCAAGTGGTTTTCTCAAGGTGACAAAGGTATCCCGTGCCAGAGCTGGGACTAGCACCCAGGTCCCCAGACTCCTGCCCAGAGGTCTCTCCCAGCCCACACCAACCACTCCCAGAGCTCCTTAGGCCTTTGCTGCTCTGGGCCCTGGAGGCCACTGGGTTGGGTAGGAGGAAAGCTTCTTGGATAGAGTTCCTAGTCTGTCTCGCTGTTGGTAACTGAAATCTTGAAAATGCAGTCGTCCTAAAATGGGGAGTTTACAAACCTCGGAATGAAAATTCGGCTTCATTGCTAATTACCACCTTAGTGCACTACAGGTTGAAAACCTTGAATTAAAATCTAAACTGAGGAGGAGTCACGCCACTCCCTCGCCTCCTATTCACTGTCACCCAGCTATCATCCAGGCCTCCCCACCCTCCCCCTCACACACAGTGCCCAGCACCGGCTCCTCCAGATCGCAGGGTCCTGGTCACATGGGCTGGAACAGGCGGTGGAGGGTTCTGTGGGCTGCCTGCTTGAGGGGAGAAGACCTCTCTCCCAGAAAATGACCAGCATCTAACCTCGGAGCATGCCTTGAGGGGCCAGGAAGTTCGGGGATATTTATGTATAGTCACACCACGGAGTGTCTGGCACCAGAAGGCGCTCAGTAACCATCTAGTGAAGGGTACAGGGGCTTCCTGGGTGGTGCCCCCTACCCTCCTACGACACCACTCGGCGACCCCTAGCGGCTCAGAGGAAGAAGTGGGCGTGGTCCCCGGCCCCGGGACCGCTCGAAGTCAGCCGGTCACAGCGAGCTTTGTAGAGGTCGCGCTCCCTGGCCAGGCGGGCCACCTCGGCCCGCAGCGCGTCCAGCTGGGCGGCCAGGCGGGCGCGCTCGGCCTCTAGCCCGCGCCGCTGCTGCAGCCGCTTGGAACGACAGGCCTGCGCGTAACCGCGGTTCTTCAGCGTGCGGCGCCTCTGCTTCAGTCGCAGCGCCTCGTCGCGCCCGCAGCCCCGCAGCTGCCGGTTGAGCTCCCGCACAGACATCGACACCAGCGCCGCGTCCGAAAACCGCTCGGCCAGCTGCAGAGGGAGCGGGCGGGGAGCGGGTCAGCGTGGAGTCCCCCCCGGCTCCACCCTCGGGTCGCGGGTGGGACTGCCCCGCCCCCGGGAAGGCTCCGCCCCAGGCCCCCGCCTTACCTGATGCTCGCCCCTGCACCGTACCCACCCCGCAGTCCAGACCCCGCCCCGGGTCCCGACAAGCCCCACCTCCCTGGGGAACGCGCGCCCCTTTGGGTCCGCCCAGCGCTTCAGGCCCCGCCTCCCACGGTCCCGCGAGCCAGTCGCACGTCGGAAACCCGCGCCATCCCTGCGTGGTCCTCAGCGTCAGGCTCCAGGCTCTCTTGGTGTCCAGCGGACACGCACCCAACCAGACCCCGCCCCGCCAATGCACCTCGCTTCCCTGTCCTGAAGGCCGCAACCCTGTGACCCTCAAAGGATTTGGATTACATCCTAATGCCCTCAACACCCCCATCTGTGTCTATAATTAATAGGATGAGTCCCAATCCTTCCTGAGAAGATTGGGGGCTGGGGAAGCACGGTGTTTGAAAAGGCCAACCTCATTCGCGTTCCCACAGTCTCAACTCCACTCCATTCCACGCACAATTCTTTCCCTGGTTTCCATGGATGGAGTATATTTACCTCCCCGTAAAGAACCGCCCCCCATTCTCAACTCTCCCCTTTTGGTCCTCTTCTAACTTTCTCCCTCTTCCTCCCGGTTCGGACTACTCATTTCTCTCCATTTGGAAAAAGGGGAGGGGGCGGAAGGTAGTTTTCTCTACCTGGTTTCTTTCAAGGGCCCTTCTGTTCTCCTGCCCTCTGTCTCTTCCCCAATCCACGACCCTGTCCAGGAATTCTCCTTCCCCTCTTGGGCTGTCCTCCCTCACCCTGCCACCCCTCAGACCAACTCACTGATCACTCACCTGGGCATGCTGGGCTCCTGTCTCCTCGGGGCTCCCTGGGTAGTAGCTGTGGGGCCCCTCCATAGGGACTGGACCTTGACCCTGCAGCAGCTCCACGGCCTCCTCAGGACTCAGCCCCAGTGCCTCCCCAGCTCCCAGCTGCTGCTGCAGCGTGGCCAGCCAGTACAGCTCCTCCAGGCCTGGCCGGGGGCCCTCGGTAGCCGCCACCATGCCTGGCTCACTGAAGGTGGGTGAAGGAGGCACTGAGCTGTAGGGTGTGGAGCCCAGTGAGGCTGTTGGGGGGCCAGATCGCCCCTCAGAGGGTTCTCGCTTTACCTCAAACTTCATCAAGTCAAAGTCATTGACATATTCCATAGCCAGGGGGCTGGGAGGCAGTGCCATTCTGGGGCTGGATTGGGAGGGGTCCACCTGCAAAAACAGAGGAGAGCTTTAGAGCACCTGGAGCCTGACTGCCAGCCTCCCTCACCAGAACCTGCTTCTCCCAAGGCCCAAGTGCCCCGGAGAGCCAGAGTTCTGGAAAGCCGGGGTGATGGTGGAACTCTGTTCTCTAAAAAGTTATCTCCGGGTGGAGCAACTTTTCAGGTAGCAGGGGCTCCTGACTGGGGGCAAGCAGCTTAGAGGCCTCACTGAGGAACAGGATAGATAGCACAGCCTCTCGCCCCACTGGTGCCTCTGGGAGCTACGAAAAGCAAGATGAACATGGTAGTGCTCCCAGCTGTAGTGCTGGGACATACTGAGAGGCTCTGTCATCTCAAGAGACATCATTCCATTTCCGAGCAATCAAAAAATTTTGCTTAATTAACTGTGACAGAGTATGTGTCTATTTTTGGACAATGGGAAGGCATGTATGCCGTGAACTTTAATGTAAAGGTAATGCATTGTTATACCTCTCTCTCAGAACACCTAGGTCGATGCCTCGCACGTAGAAGGTCCTCAGTGCACACCTGTTCTATGGGTTAATCAATCAATTAATCCCTTTTATAGGAGCATGAGACTTTCCAAAGAGAAAAGAAAGGTCCTAGAATCGGTTCTAGAAAGCTCGGGACTGAGTGGTGACCGTCTTTCCCCAAGCCAATCTCTCCAAAGGGAACCAACCAAAAATTGGTTTTCCTCCTTCTATTCAGAACCTGCTATATGGTGTGAACTGGGACAGGTCACCTCCCCCTTTCTGATCCCCATTTCCTGTTTTGTTCAATAAAGGCCGTTAGACTTTTCCATTTCCCAGAGTGTTCTGGGAAACCCTAAGTCTGAAAAATACCCAAGAAGAAGTCGATGCTCAGATAGTTTTGAGAAACGCTGCCTCCTATCCCCATGTTCTGCAGATTCACAAAGCACAGCAGCGTATCAATCTGACAAATCCTTCAGTAAACCATCTGTTCAGCCTCAACCCAGAGTGTCCCGAACTTATGTCACCAAGGAGCTCTCCTCCCTGCTATCAACAAAGGAGTGTGTGCTCACCTGAGGAACGTCAGGCTAGGTGATCTCAGAGATCCTTCCCAGCCTGGAATTCCCAAGCTCTAGCCCAGCTCCCAGTTCCAACAGCCCCACTGCCAGTCCCCGAAGGGGCAAGGCAGGGAGTGCTCATCCCCGGGGCTTGGCATCAGGCTTCATCTTGATACCCCAAGCCTAGGTAGCCTTCTTTCTAACGACAGCTCAGACGCTCAGGCTCTGCCCAAAGAAGTGGGAGGAAGGACGAGTGCTTCTCTCTTCCTGTCCCGGGGAAGGGTTGTTGCCCTCTCTCTCGAGCCCCTCACCCTTGAGAGGACAGGGGTGGTAGAAACAAAGACACGGATTGAAGGAATGATCCTTGGCAGAGAGGAGACGGTGAAACACTGTCCAGAGAGAACTGAACGAAGAGCTGAGTGAGGAGGGTTATTTATCTGCCTGCTGCCTGCTGCCTGCTGTGATAGCAGTGAGGGACATGAAGCCAGTCAGGGTGGGAGTGGGGCAGGGGTGAGGATTCTTGAAGACAACAGAGAGCAGACAGCAGGGGACAGAGGAGGAGGCTGTAGGGGAGAGGCCTGGCACGCAGGTAGGCCCCTAATATACTCACTTGGGGGATGGTAGAGATGATGTGGTCAGTGTCAGAGCCAGGCAGGCACGGCTTCCCCAGAGACTGGAGACCCCATTGAGCGGGGTCTGGTGCCTCCCCGCTCAGCTCAGAACAAGGTGCTGTGGGCACCAAGCCCGCGGGGCACTCTTAAAGGGCCAGCATTCTGAGGTCATCTGGGGTCCTCAGGCCTCTAGCCAATGAGGTAAGGGGATCATTTGCATATCTCATTGGCCTGGGGGAATGAGAAGAGGGGAGAGGACAAGTAAGCCTGTTCTCTAGGAAGGAAGGGGGCGTCTTCCCCAACAAAGCTCCTTCCTGACGGTCTGTCTCCCAGACTCTCAGTTCCCCGGTCCTGAGAGCTGCTTTGGCCTGGCCAGCCCCCCACCCCACCCCCTCCGTGTGAACACCATCCTCAGCCCTCAGCGACTGAGAGCCTGGGACCGGAAAAGAAGCCCAGAGAAGTTCCCAGCGCCCTCACCCTCCAACGCTCTACAGCCCCTTGGCAGTGCTTGCGGGAGTCCAGGCTGTCCTGAACCCACTCTCGCCTAGCCAGTTGGGGCTGTTTCCTGTGTACAGGAATCCTCACATTTCTGTCCCCTGCCTCACTCCCACTGTGAGGCACCACACCCCTCACAACTATCATATCAGAAAGACAGGCAACGGGCCCCTCGGTGAACGTCCGGGACTTGGCCACCCAATCTTCAGCCCCTCCCACTCTTGCCAACCCAGTCCCGGGACAGGCAGCTCAGCTCAGGAGAAGGAGCAGCAGAAGGGAGAGTGGGAATCTCTGCTCCTTCCTTCCGGGCCACCTCGGGACACGGAAATCTAATCACCACCAATCCATCCGAGACACTTCTGCCACTGCCCTCACGCGCCCTATGCTTCCTCTCTCCTTTTCCCTGAGTGTGTCTCTGTCCCTCTCTCTTCTTCTCTCACCGTCCTGGTTCCCAGATGGCTGGGGGGTGACCTACATTTTCAGCCTAATCCCCTAACACCTCTTAGAGCTCTCATCCCTGAGTAGAAGTTGGAACAGGGATACTAGGAATTAGCTAAGGAGGTGTTTAAACCTGTCTGAAGCTGTTTAAAACAGGGTGTGGGCTAGACTAGAACTCTAGGAGTTAACGGCCATTCCCTACGTGCTGAGGATACCCAAACATTCCCATGGGGTTACCAGGCCCCCTGTCCCAAGTCAGAGAGAGACCTGGGTGTCCACCAGCCCCGAGGGTCAGCAGTCATAAAAATGAACCTGGTCCCACCTGGTGGATTCAGATGAGAACTGTAGTTCTCAAAGTGTGGTTCCCCCAACCATCAACAGCATCCGGGAACTTGCTAGAAATGCATATTCTCTGGCCTCACCTCAAACCCACTGAATCGGAAACTCTGGGCATGGGACCCCCAAAAATCTGTGTTTTAATAAGCCCTCGGGGGACTTTGATGAACACCGAAGTTTGAGAACCACTGGTCTATAGAATACCTACGGTTTACGCATAGGTATTCTGTGTGTGTGTGTGTGTGTGTGTGTGTGTGTGTGTGTACGCCTGTGGTCTCTCTTACTATGCTCCATACACACAAATAAGAAGACCTAGATCAGATGACATCACTCTCTTCCTACGTCTGTCCTGCATTTCAAGAAGCAGAGACCATTAGAGACCATTGTCATGATTTAAGTAGTAAGGCTTCTCAGTGTAATTGCCTGGATCTAGCTGTTTTTGCAGAAGAACCAAGGCCTGAGAACAAGGTCACACATAGGAATGGGGATCATGGAGACAGGGAATCACACACACGTCCACAGAATGTGGCGTTGAGGCACAGAGCCGGGAAAGAGAGCCCAGAACCTCCTGAGTTGAAGAAGGAGTAGGAAGCGTTGAATGCAGCCCCTTTCTCGTGCCTGGCCTGGCCAGACACTTGCCCCCGAGCAGCTGTCAGATCTGTGCTGATCTTCTTGTTTACTGGAGGGCTCAAAGGAGGGTGGGGGGGCTAAGCTGCTAACGGGCTAAACGAGTCAGACTAAACAAGCTCAGGCAAACTGAGCCGCTCAGGGCTCAGACCAGGTGCTACTGACTAGGGAAAGGAGTCCGTCCGGGCAGTGAGGGCTGGGCCAGAGGAAAGGAGCAAGGACACAGAGAGGAGAGGCCGTGGCAACCAGTGGGGCCCTGGGAGGTGGTTCATGGGCCCTCTCAGTGGGGGTGGACCCAGAGCCTGGGAGATGCACACTGAGAGTGACTGACTCCAGGACATCTGGGGACAGGGAAACAGGAGGGAAAAGGATGACGCCAGGCGGACTGCAGAAATGACAGAGCAGAGGAAGGAAGGCAGGAAAGCTTAGCGGAGGGGGCAGTAGGTGTCGACCTGGGATGGAGGGCAGAACAAGCCGGGGGCTCTCCAGGGATTTGTATCAGAGGTGTTGGAGGGATGTAGGCCCATGGAAGAGGTGGGCAAAGGGCCGTGGCAAACTAAAAGAGAGAGGCAGTCTTCTGAAGAGGACCAAAAGGGAGTAAGGAGTAATAAGAGGGGATGCTAGGAGCAAGGGACCAGAAGAGCAATGGCAGTAGAAGGAAGGGACAGAGGAAAGTTAAGACTGGGGACCAAGAGCTAGAAAGAAATACAGAGGAACAGACAGATAGGTGGTCAGGTCACAGAGGAGGCACAGTGGCCAAAGGACAAAAAAGGAGAAAGATATAAACAGAGGGATGTTGGACAATTGGGGGAAGAGGGCCAGGCAGGCGAAGGGCTGGGAGAATTGGGGTACGAGATGAAGAGGGAGGAGAGGAGACACGGTCAGTAATCCAGGGCGCCATCACCATCTCCTCTGTCTTGTCCTTCCATTTTTGGAGCCCTGTAGACCCTGTAAGCCCTGTAAGTTCTGGCTTTTGGTATCTAGATCTTCAGTAATGGATCCAAATCTCCAAACCTCTTCCTAATCTACCTGCTTACCTGCTATGTTCGTTTGACAAGTGTTTATTAAGCACCAGGCACTGTACTAGGCATTAGGGACACCCCATAAATCAGACTGACACCAGCCCTCCCTTCATGGAGCGTACAAACTGATGAAACAAGGAAACATCAACTCACTGCCCCTAGACCCAGGCAAGAGTGGCCCCTGCCCTGGGCCCTGTGCTTTCAGAAGGCTCCATTCTGGCTGTGTCCCACCTCACGGAGTGAGGAATTCAGGCCTCTTCCACCCATGCCCAATCCCCTTCTGGACCACATTCTGGATACCCAGGAATTCCCTGCCCAAAGGGCCCCAAGCCCACTTCTAGGGCCCACTTGGACCTCTCCCCTGGGTTGGCCCTTGAAGGAGTGGACGACGCTACTGGTACATCCATCCCTAAATCCAAAGGCTGGCCAATGGTGACTATTTGCAGGAGGTCTTGGACAGAATTGGGACATGTAGACAGAGAGGTCCACATGTGTGCCCATGAGGGCCCTCACAGTACAAGATGGTGTCAGGAGTGGGAAGAGAAGCAGGCCCAAAGGCCCGTGGCCCAACGCTTCCTCTACCCCATCACCACATTCTACCGTAGAATCCTGACGACTCAAATAAAGTCCAAATCTGAATTCAAATTTGAACCAAATCCCAGACCATTATGTATATATTCACCAAGGTAGAAGAATAGAACATATTTTATTTAACAGTTTCTTAGCATAAGTTCTACATTTTAAATGTTTAAACACAAGGGGGCATCTGGCTGGCTCAGTCAGTTAAGCGACCGACTTCTTGGTTTCGGTTCAGGTTGTGATCTCACTTTTGCTTTTGTGGTACGGAGCCCACGTCAGGCTCTGCGCTCAGTGTGGAGTCTGCTTCAGATTCTGTCTCCCTCTCCCTCCTGCTCACTCTCTCTCTCTCTCAGATAAATAAATAAAACCTTAAAAAAAAATTTTAAGCACAAGGTTTGTGAGCCTATATTTGCATTATTTATTTATTTATTTTTATATGTTATTTATATTTATTTATTTATTTATTTATTTATTTATTAAGTAATCTCTGCGCCTGACATGGGGCTCAAACTCACGACCCCAAGATCAAGAGTCACCGCTCTTCCAACCGAGCCAGCGAGGTGCCCCTATTTGTACTCCTGCCCCCGGCCCCACATATGTTAGGCGGGAGCCTACATGAAAAGAAACCATTATAACTGAGATGAGTCCCATGAAGGAGAAGGGCAGGCACTAGGAGATTTTCTCTCATGAAGACGTAATCTAATCGGGGGGGATGGCATCGCGGGGACAGCTTGTCTAATGAAGACACATTAAAATGAGACTGGTCAGGTGAGCGAGAAGTGACTGCGTCTGGGGTTGTGGAGAAAGGGGGATTCCAAGCTGCCAGAACAATATATGCAAGGGCTCTGGGCAGGAAAGAGACACGTGTACAAAACAAACAAATAAAAAGACCAACATAGCCAGAGAGTAGAAAGCAAGGCAGTGGGAAGAATGATGGTAGGTGAGGGTGGAGATACCAGCAGCGGCCAGATCCAGCAGGACCTTATAGTCCAAGTTTAGGATTTGAGCTTTACTCTAAGAGCAGTGAGAAGCTACGCAAGAACTTTTGGCAGGACTGTGACGCGATCAGACTGTGTTTGAAAAGATCGCTTTGGATCTAGTGTGGAGGAGGGCAAAATGGAGTCAGAGTCAGACTTGGGGGGCTAATGCACTATCCAAGTTGAGTTTAGGGGATATCTGAAGCTGGAAACAAACTCTGAGACGGAAACTTGGGTACGGGTGGTTCCCTGAGGGGGGCTTTTAAAAGCAGAGAGAAAAACAGGGCTGGACAGCAGGAAAAGCAGAAATGCTCTGAAATAACTGAAAAAAAGGGGACCAGGCCTTGTACCCCTGCATCAGCCAGCCATTGGATACACGCTGCCCCAGGAAAGGGCTATTACATTTGGTGAGACTGCTTCCTCCAGCCACAGATAGTGCTCAGGGAAGTATTCAGCTGTAAGCCATTAGCAGCCAACACTCCAAGGCTCGGACAATGAGCACCTGATCCTGAAAGGGGGGGGGGGGTGGGGGTGGGGATCTAGGTGGCACACCACAGCATCCATTGCAGGGGTCTGTAGGATGTGCGAAGGCCAGACCCAGAGGGCCCAGGGAAGGAGAAAATGCAGGCCAAGGCAAGGCTGGTCACACCCTGCCCCCTGGTGGTGGTGTGCCTCCAACACCGGGCCAGCTGGTAGACCCGGCTGGGCAGAGGGCCAGGACTGGTATAAAAGTGTAGCAAGTAAAGGGAATCAGCACTACAGGGAAACCCTCATGGGAGCCCCTAAAGTTAAGGAAGGACATCATGGGGAAGAAGGAATCAGGAACGTGAGACTTGTTTATTCTTTGATTTAAATGGCATTTATTAGCTGCCTATTATAGGCCAGATTCGGCCAGGAACTAGGATAAAAACAAGACTAAAATTTGGGTCCTTCTTTCAAGGAACTAAAGTAACTGTAGTAAAGTGTGAGAAGTTCAAAAACAGAGGTATGTATACAGAAAAAAACAACACAGATGAGATAGATGTTAATTCTAACAGTTAAACTGACTCCACCTTAGAGGGGATGTTTAGTTTAAATATGAAGGGCACAAGGGTTGGGAGAGGCGCTCTGGAAACTGCAGTTGAGTATATAGGAGAGAGGGTGGCAAGTAGGAAGGTAGCAATGAAAACGCTGGGTAAATAGGAGCCCGATTACAAAGGACATCAGCAGCCACGTTATAGGAAGCCTCGAAGGGATTTTAAGCCTGAAAATGATATGACCTCACCTTTTTAAAAATTATATCAAGGAGACAGTATAAGATTGGAAGAAAGAAAAAAAAAACTGGTAATGAGAGTCGGAAAGGCTTGGATTCAGATTCCTTTTCTCCTGCTGAGCAGCCATGTGACATTGGGAAGATGACAACCTCTCTGGGCCTCATCTGTAAAATACGATGGTTGTGAAACTGCATGAAATGATGCATAAAGCTGCAGGCACAGAGTCCGGCCTAGTGTCCACACAATAAACATTCTCCCTCTCGCTCTTAACTCATCAAAGCGAACTTACGTGCAGGGTTCAGAGGGTAGCTTGCTGGAAGGGAGAGGGGATGGCATTTGGAGAAGTGGGAGTCCAAGAAGTGTCTTGGAAGATAGCACCTGAAGCCAGGTGAGAGGTATGCCCTGAGTTAAGGCAGTGGCCATAGCAATAGACAGAGATTTGAGAGTTAATTAGGAAGTACAAATCCAAAGGTCCTGGTGTCTGATTGGCTAGGGAAGAGAAGTGAGGAATCATCTAGACTGATTCAGGTTCCTCTGGGGCAACTGCCTAGAGGCTGGTGCCATTCATTGAGATGGGGAGCCATGAGAGCAGGTGCAGGATTATGGAAGAGATGATGACCTTCGGTAGATCCATGCTGCCCCCGGCGTGCACTCCTTCAGGCCTAAAAGGTGGCCGAAGAGGCAGCTGTTTGAAGTGGGGTAGGTGTGGACAGAGCTTGGATATAGGGACGGGAGGAAAGAATCCCAAATACATACACATGAGGTTGAGTCCAGGATTGGGGCTGGGTGAAGAGATAGAGAGCCCCAAGGCTGGAGGCCAGCTCTCCTTGTCCCGATTTGTTCTAGCACAGAACTCTGAGAAACCTGAGAATCAGCATTGTTTCTGTTGCAAATGGCAGAAATCCACTGAAAATTAGCTTGAGCGAGAGAAGAAATTTGTTGACTCCTATAACCGAAATCGGGGATCTGTAGCCCTCCATCCCTCTGCTCCGCTTCCTCCAGGCTGGCTTCCATCTAGGGCAGGTTCCTGCTTTGCAGTGCCAAGCTGACACCCAGAAGCTCTGGGTTTATACCCTACCAGCTCAGCAACGCCAGCAGAGAGAGAGCCCATTTTGAAAGTTTACACAAAAGCCCCCAAGAGGGACCTCATGTCCATCCCTGAACATTCCCAATCACCGTGGCCAAAGTGAAGAATGTACAAATTGGCCAAACTTGAGAGCCTACCTGCAGGAGACCCATCTGATCACACGGACCGAGAAGATGGTTCCCCAAAGGAAAGTCAGGGTGCCACTCCCAGAAAGGTGGTGTCAGTGCCGGGCAGGTGCCTACCGTAGACATGTTTGAGTTCGAGACCCTATGGCGTTTGGGGTGATACTCGGTGGTCTCAAGTTGCAGAGAGATGTCTGGGTGGAGACATAACTTAATATCTGAGGACTTTTATGTGATGGTTGGGTGGACAGATTGGTTCTCCAGGGGAATGTGGCAAGAACAGCCAGGGCAGAGGCCCAAAGGAAAGACTCTGCGGTGGAGAGGCATCACCATTTCATGCGGAGGCAGAAGAGAGCCCTCATCACGAGGAGAAGAAACAGGGATTTGGGAGTTGGGGACCAAGAGAACCCTAGCCCTGGGACCCTGGGAAACAGAAAAGCCTTTTCCCTTCTCTGGGGAAGGGAAAAGGCTATGTCCAACCCCCAGTTTCTGAACTTCCAGCCTCCGTGGGCCCCCGCCCTGGCCTCGCCCCTCGTTCCTGGCTCGTTTGCCATCCCCAGTGTCTCCCAGCCCCTATCTCTTGGGAGCAAGAGTCCTCAAAGTTACATCATGTGCAGGGGACGGGGCGGAGCGGGGGCGGGGCCTCTCGGGGGCGGGGAGCCGAGGGGGCCCAGCTGTCCAATGGGAGAGACGGGTTTAGGGCTAGGATGCGGGGCGTGGGGCGGGGCCTGGGCGGGGCCTGGGGCCTGGAGCCCGGGGACCCGGGGAGCCGGCCGAATGGCAGGGCGGAGAGAGGGTCGCGCCTGTCCTGCTAAGTTCCGCCCCCGCGCCCTCCCGCCCGCCTCCTTTTTAAGCGCCTCCCGCGCAGCCTTCGCTCCCGCTCGCTGCGCTCCCTCTTTCCCCGCCTTCCTTATCTCCCCGGCTCCGCTCGGTTCTCGTGGCCACCCCGCAGCCCCCGCCCAGGTGCCATGGCCGCTGTGTATCTCCCCGGCCTGCGGTGAGTGAGCCCCCGCCCGGGGCCGACCCGCACCTTCCGCCAAGCTCGCCCCCTCGGGGCTGCCAGGGGCGCTCTCCTGCCAGCCCGCCTCCGCCGGCTTTCCCAGCGGAAGAGGCGGTGGGCCGGGGGCGAGTGTTTCTCGATCCCCGGCCTCTCAGGCCAGGCGTCTCGCGGGAGATCTGGGGCGGCCTCTGCCGCTCTGGGTCTCTCTGCTTCCGTCGCCTCCTCCCCCTCCCTGCTTTGCCGGTCTCTGACCGCGCCGTCTCGACCTGCCACTCTCAGAACTTCCTCCCCCTCCTCGCTCGCCCCCGCGGAGCCCTGTCTCCTCGTCTCTTCCTTTCCTTTACAGATGTAACCCTTGTGCCTCAGTTGCGATCAGAAATAGTAGGGCCCTGGGGTCAAGGGTGCATGAACCCCTGGGGGATTGAGCTCAGAGCTCCCCAAAGAAGGTAGAAGGTAAACCTTTATTTCCCGGCCTCCCAAGAACTCGAACCTGGAGGGAAGCCCGTGCAGCCCAGGGACCTGGGGCTAGGGAAAGGAGGGAAACAAGGTGGAGGAGGGGGACAAGTTGCCTTCAATTCTGATATGCCTGGCTTCGGCCCCTATCCAGGACGGGAATCTCTAGGCCCTTCTCCTTTTCCACAGCTTCCTGTCTTTCCTCTGTAGCCTCCCTTCTCCCCAGGATTTGTCACAAAGTCTGAGCTGACCCCATATCTCTCCCACAGCTGGTTCCACTCTGCCAGCCCATGTGGGTGGTCTCCGGAGCAGAGGAAAAGGAGAAGGTCCCACTTAGGGGCCTGGAGGGGAGTGGGGGAGCATCACCAGAGACTTCCTGAGCCAGCCCCCCTGCGGGGAGAAGCTCTCCCCAAGACTGGGTGCCTTTCAAATTAATGCTCAGGAGTCCTCTTCTCTGCCCCTGTGGCCACGCTAGGTGTCCATCCTGCCTTCTCTGTTGGAGGCCAGTCCAGGTCCCACTCTAGCCAGGCTCCAGCTCCCACATCCATGGTCTGAGGGTTCTCCCTTCCTCAGGCTTACAGCCTCTGAGTTTGAGCTTTTCGCAGTCTGATGTTCCCCCGATACCGCTGACACCCAAAGCTCTCTTGGCATGTGACCTCTAAGG
This sequence comes from Potos flavus, assembly GCA_028534135.1. Classification (NCBI taxonomy): domain Eukaryota; kingdom Metazoa; phylum Chordata; class Mammalia; order Carnivora; family Procyonidae; genus Potos; species Potos flavus. The sequence continues at coordinate 63,242,143 of CM052896.1, forward strand.
GGAGGGACAGGGGCATGCAGTCCGATGTGTGGAGCAGTTTCTAGTGGGCGAGGCCCTGGCATAGGAGGAGGGCAACTTCCCCCTCTTGGCCTTTGCTCTCTCTGGGTCACTCCACCCTGGGTTCAGGCCAATCAGAGCAGACCCTGCTTCTCCCTCTCCCAGGAGTATGAAGGGATAGACAACAGGGACCCTGCCCTCCTGGGAATGGGCATGAACCCCAGCCAGTGACATTCCCCAACAGTCAGACTTTGACCCAGCTCAGAGACACCTACCCAATGGCAACATCTTACGCAACCCTCGTTGGCCCAGGTGGGCAGCCCTAGCTCTGATGCCTGGAATCCCAGTATCCAGTTACCCACTCTCTGTGCAAGAACCCTAATCTAGAAACCCGGGACTGTCCATCTGAAAGCCTGCGCCCTTTGCTGAGGCTTTCACAGTCTTACAGCATACACACCAGAAGAAGAAAGTAAAAACAGCTGCTTTTTTTATATGAAAACTATGCTCGAGAAGGGGAAGGACAAGGATGAGAGCTTCAAATACCAGACACGTGAAGCCGTCACCCGGGCACAGCTTACCGACCCTGGGCCACGGGGCACCTCGTCATTTCCAGCATCAACCAGACACAGTTAAACGTGGGCATGGGCTTAGCCTGCAGTAACCTCAGCATGCCTCCGCATGCTCCCCACACAGGCCGGCATGTGCCCGTGTGCTCGTTGGGTAACACCTGTCCCTCACTGAGACTCGTGAAGGCCGCGAGATAGGTGGCCCGAACCCATCTCACACACCTATTCCAACCTGCCCTTCAGGGTGCCTGCGCCCGGACCCGCTCCAGCGCGCCCTCCGGCAGCCCCCAAGCTTCCTGTCCCCTTGACTTGCGCATTTTCCAGGAGAACCCCCCGCTCATTCCCTCTCTGTTCCTTGTCTTGCAGGCTTAGCTGGCCTGGGCTGAGCCCCTGGGGCTGGTCCTCATGGCGCAGCATGCAGACCCTGCGAGTACTCAGTGGAGATCTGAGCCAGCTGCCTGCTGGGGTACGAGACTTTGTGGAGCGCAGTGCCCGCCTCTGCCGACCAGACGGCATCCACATCTGTGACGGCACCGAGGCTGAGAACGCTGCCACGCTGAAGCTCCTGGAAAAGCAGGGACTCATCCGAAAGCTCCCCAAGTACAACAACTGGTATGCCCTGAGCCCCATGACCATGAGACGGGGGCAGCTGCTTGGACTGGGCCACTGTGGATTTACCAAGACAAAAATCAAATGTAACGAGACCATCCCAATGGAAGGAGCAAGAATGGGACCTTTGGGGGAAACAGAATCAGGAATTAAGGGATTGGTCTGTATTTTTATGTTAAGGAGAGAAGCTAATATAAGTAAAAAGCTTTGTCTTTTTTTTTTCCTCTCCCAAGTTCAGAGAGTTTTTGCCAAGGGCCCTTAGAAGGCTGGGCCGAGGGAACTAGCCCCTTAGATGGGACAAAATCTGGAGGAGGCCACTGAGGTGCAGACGGCTAGGAAGAAATCAGGCCCATCGAAGACCTAGAGTCAAAGTTGGACCTGAAAGATTGGGTCTGGGGATGAGGGAGATCGGCTGGCCACATCTTCCTGATAACCCCTTCTCCCCCAGCTGGCTGGCCCGCACAGACCCCAAGGATGTGGCACGAGTAGAGAGCAAGACGGTGATTGTAACTCCTTCTCAACGGGACACAGTGCCCCTCCCCGCTGGTGGGGCCCGTGGGCAACTAGGCAACTGGATGTCCCCAGCTGAGTTCCAGCAAGCTGTGGATGAGAGGTTTCCGGGCTGCATGCAGGGTAACCGGGGCAGGGACGCAGAAGCAGGGACGCCGAAAGTATGTGCAGGTTAGAACCCCTCATCCAGGTGGCCTTTTCCTCCACAGGCCGAACCATGTATGTGCTTCCATTCAGCATGGGTCCCGTGGGCTCCCCGCTGTCCCGCATCGGAGTGCAGCTCACTGACTCAGCCTACGTGGTGGCAAGCATGCGCATTATGACCCGGCTGGGGACGCCTGTGCTTCGCGCCCTGGGAGATGGCGACTTTGTCAAGTGTCTACACTCTGTGGGCCAGCCCCTGACTGGGCAAGGTAAGCGCCTGCCGTGCCTAGGGGAGAACACAGACCTGCTTACCCTCAGAGGGAACCCCACATTCTACCCATCCTCATTAGTGAAACACCTAAGTCCCAAAACCCAGGGCAGCAGTCGGGGCCAGGGGCGATGCCGTGTTGGCAGAGCAGTTTGCACAACATTGAGAAAAGCTGTTTGTCCCACAACAGGGACATGGGAGCTGATGGCTTTGAGGAGGTGGGGGGCCTTAGCCATTCATTGGCACTGCCACTGCTCCTAAGTGTCTCTCCTGCCAACCCCGATCCTTTCAGCCCCTAACGCCCCAGTTCCTGATGTCCCTGCCAGCAGTGAGCCCTATGACCCCATTGTCCCCAGGGGAGCTGGAGAGCCAGTGGCCATGCAACCCAGAGAAGACCCTGATTGGCCACGTGCCTGACCAGCGGGAGATCGTCTCCTTCGGCAGCGGCTATGGCGGCAACTCCTTGCTGGGCAAGAAGTGCTTTGCCCTCCGCATCGCCTCTCGGCTGGCCCGGGATGAGGGCTGGCTGGCAGAGCACATGCTGGTGAGGGCCTGGTGAGGATCTGGGCAGCTGCGGGGAGCAGGGTGGGGGCGGGGCCCTGCCTGCAGCCTTAGCCTCACCTCCCCACCGCCAGGTGACCGAAGCCTTGTGCTGAACGTTGAGGGGGCTCTGACTTGCCACCGCCCTAGCCCTGTGGCGAGGCATCGGCACCCGTTTCGTGAATAAACATTTGTCGTCCCTGTTAATCCCTAGCCGTCCTTTCTGTGCAGACTAAAACTGACCTTTGATGACTTCCTCCTTGTTCCCTCTCTCCTCAACACACAGATCCTGGGTATCACCAACCCCACCGGGAAGAAACGATACGTGGCGGCCGCCTTTCCCAGTGCCTGCGGCAAGACTAACCTGGCCATGATGCGGCCAGCACTACCCGGCTGGAAGGTGGAGTGTGTGGGGGATGACATCGCCTGGATGAGATTTGACAGTGATGGTGAGAGGCCCTTGCATCAAACTGTTGGTTCTGGCTCTTACTGGAGTATGGGAGTCCCCCCTCCACTGCTCCTGGGGGACCTGCCCCGTACCTCCTGGCAGCCCAGCCACCCTAGAGACAGAAAATCCTTCCCCATCAGATCTGGGGGCCAGCTCAGGGCAAGAAGGAGCAGAGCAGAACCTTCCATGGCCGCACCTCTCACCTCTTCCTGGTTGGCCCTTCTATTCTGTCACTTCTCCTAACAGGTCGACTCCGGGCCATCAACCCTGAGAATGGCTTCTTCGGGGTGGCCCCTGGCACCTCTGCCACCACCAATCCCAATGCCATGGCCACGATCCAGAGTAACACTCTTTTCACCAATGTGGCTGAGACCAGCGATGGTGGAGTGTACTGGGAGGGCATTGACCAGCCTCTTCCGCCTGGTGTCACCGTGACCTCCTGGCTGGGCAGACCCTGGAAACCCGGTATGTGGGGCTCAGCACCTTGAGGACGTAAAAGCCTTTTCCACAACCTGCAGCCATCCTCCAGGACCTCTGGGAGGCACGGGAAGTTATGAATAGTCCCAGTTTCCAACCCCAAGTGAGATCTCAGGTCAAGTCCCAAGTCCACCAAGTACTGGGTTTGGGACCTGACTCAGTTGCTTGCCCTCCTGAGCTTCGGTGACCCCATCGGTTAAATAGATGTGGTTCCCAAAGTACCTATCTCGTAAGGCTGCCGGAGGGCTAAATAGTGTATGCAAAGGGTTTAGCGCAGTGCCGGATACATAGCAAATTCTCCATAAAAATAAGCTGGAATTTTTTTTTAAAAAGGAAAGGCAAGGACTGTTTTGAAAATTTTTACACAGGGAATTGGGCTCAAAGCACCGTCCATAAAGTTTGACCCGTTAGGAAGGAGGAAGCCTGCCCCTTCCCCGCCATTTGGCTCCCACCATCCCCTGTATAATAACCATTGTCTAAAAGTCAGTGTTGGGGCACCTAGGTGGCTTAGTAGGTTAAGCACTGACTCTTGATTTCGGCTCAGGTGATGATCTCAGGGTCGTGAGATTGAGCTCCTGTCGGCTCTATGCTTAGGGAATCCGCTTGAGATATTCAATCTCTCTCTCTCTCTCTCTCCCCCTCTCTGCTCCCCTCTAAAATAATAAATAAATCTTGTTAAAAAATAATAGGGCACCTGGGTAGCTCAGATGGTTGGGCGTCTGCCTTTGGCTCAGGTCATGATCCTTGGGGTCCTGGGATCGAATCCCGCATCAGGCTCCCTGCTCATTGGGGAGCCTGTTTCTCCCTCTGCCCCTCCCTCCTTCTCTCTCTCTCTCTCTCTGTCTCTCATGAATAAACAAATAAAATCTTTAAAAATAATAATAATAACAAAGGTCAGTCAGTGTTGTTACCCTCACCCTTCCCTGTCCCTCCAACACCCCCCAATCAGCCCTCCAGGCAAAATCAGACCAGTTCTTTAGCCTCTTCTAAAAGCTATTTCTCAACCCTGCCATTGCCCCTGGTGCCTAGCAGTCCTGCTCCTCCCCCACTGCTGCACTCTGGACCTTCTGTAGTCAGAGAGCCCAGAGACCTAGCGATGGTAGCAAAGAAGGGCACGCTGGGGACGGCATGCTTGTGGCCGCTGAAGCCTACCTTCACGTTTTCCAGGCTGGCTGAGCGTGCTCCCTCCTTATCTAATCACCCCTCAGTTTCTCCACCACCGTCATTAAGTCCTTCATGGCCTCCCCACCCAAGTGAGAAACCCTAGAAACTTTCCTACTTCCCTGCAGGCTCATTCGCCAACCCTTTCATCATCTCTAGGTTCAGGGCTATAACTAGGGCGCGTTGTGCCCAGCTGCAATTCCCGGGATAATACCCTACACCAGGGACCTGAATTGGGGGCTCATGGAAGTGCAAGAGGCTCTTACACGGAGGTGGTGGCAGGAGCTAGGGGTGGGGAAGGGGACATGGTGGTGGGAGGCGGGGGAGTGGGTCAAGAACTCCCTCGGCCCCCCCCAGGTCTGACCAGCAGCCTCTAGCAGAGAGGACACCATGTCCCTTCAGGGCCCCCATGGTGGTGCTTTATACACGTGCCACTGTCTTGGTCCCATCCCTTCTCCAGGGCACCTGACGGGGCCAGATGACCTGCGCCCCTCAGGTTATGCCTGCCCAGTTATGTCTGACCTCTTCCAGCCCTATCATTCCCTCTGCGTCTGCTGCTTACTTCCAGATCAATTCCTGTTTACATTTTGAATTCCTCGGAAGATCCTATCTTCCCCTATTTTCTGATGGAGAGAGTCGGTTGTCTGGAATACTGATCTGACAGTCTCGGTTTTTGCTTTAGGTTTGAGTGTTCCTTTAAATAATAATCCCATAAAAAATCAGTCCTGGGATAAATTTTCTGTTCTAACCTTATGCCAGTATCTAAGCCTATTCTCTTGAGCGCTGGGCGATGCCAAGTAGCTATAGCTTGGCATAGACAGTGGGATCTTGCTAAACCCCAGTTCCTTGCCCACTCTTTCTCACATAGTTTGGATTCAGCACTGTTATAGATAAATAACCTGATCTTTTGGGGGAGACGTCCTGTCTCCCTTCTCCCTGCTCCTCACCACACGAGGTTGCAGGGTGTTGATGACACAAACAGAAATTGTGCAAGAGTGCGTGCAAAAAGTGTGCGTGTGTTGAGGGTGGACAAGTCCTTGGAAGTGACAGTAGTTGTATTTTCCCTGCCAGGAGACAAGGAGCCCTGTGCACATCCCAACTCTCGCTTTTGTGCCCCGGCTCGCCAGTGTCCCATCATGGACCCAGCCTGGGAGGCCCCCGAGGGTGTCCCCATTGATGCCATCATCTTTGGAGGCCGCAGACCCCAAGGTAAGCATCGTGTGGGCTCCAGGCCTTCTCAGTAAAGGGTCTGGCTCTCTCTCGGGGCCCACCTCCCTCTTGTACCTAAAGCCTCAGCCTGGATTGCCAGCTGTGGTTGTCTGTCTCTAGAGCTGTCCCCTGGAGAATGCAAAATTAGGGGGAGGCATGGGGTTTGAACATGGGACACCAGAGGTCCTAGGAGAGCGAGACCAGGAGCCAAGATCACCAGAAGGGATGGAGTGAGGGTCCAAAGAGAAAAGCCGCCTGTGACCCTGGTCACCCGTGTTCTAGGAGTGCCCCTGGTATATGAGGCCTTCAGCTGGCGCCACGGCGTGTTTGTGGGCAGTGCCATGCGCTCGGAGTCCACTGCCGCAGCAGAACACAAAGGTGGGTGCCCTCCCTGTGCCCCTCTCCCGTGCACCCACATCGCTGCTCCTCTCCCTTCCTGAGCCAGGCCTTCCTTCTGCCTGCCCTCCCCATGTGTCTCTTGTCCCAATCTCTTCTCTTTGCCCTACTCTGGGGAAGATTCCAGAACCACCAAAGTTTCACCACTCCCTCCAGCCGGTGGCAGGGCGCCCTTTCTCTTCTCCAGTAAGGAGGAGGAGTCCTGACCCTTCCTGCTCCCCGCCCCCCAGGGAAGGTCATCATGCACGACCCCTTTGCCATGCGGCCCTTTTTTGGCTACAACTTCGGGCGCTACCTAGAGCACTGGCTGAGCATGGAGGAGCACAAGGGGGCCCGGCTGCCCCGCATCTTCCACGTCAACTGGTTCCGGAGGGACGAGGCGGGCCGCTTCCTGTGGCCGGGCTTTGGAGAGAATGCTCGGGTGCTGGACTGGATCTGCCGGCGCCTAGAGGGAGAGGACAGTGCCCGAGAGACGCCCATCGGGCTGGTGCCGAAGGAAGGCGCCTTGGATCTCAGGGGCCTGGGAGCCATAGACACCACCCAGCTGTTCTCGCTCCCCAAGGACTTCTGGGAACAGGAGGTTCGTGACATCCGGAGCTACCTGACAGAGCAGGTCAATCAGGATCTGCCCAAGGAGGTGTTGGCCGAACTGGAGGCCCTGGAGGGACGCGTGCGCAGAATGTGACCTGAGGTTCCAGGTTAGCAAGAGAGCACAGCCCCCTCCATCCCATCCCACCCCCCTCCCCCATCTAGGGATAGGAGAGCAAAACCAGGCTTGCAGAAAATATGAGCGATTTGATACAACCAACACGTGGGTGCCATGAGACCAGGCCACAGACCTTCTCGGACACTCTGTCCATTAATAAGAGACGCTTGTTTATTTTCCGCAACTTTTGTGCTGTATTCATTCCCGCCTGTCTTCATGGGCTTTTAATACCAACTTCACGGTCTTCTTCCCGCAGCCCTCCAGGCAGCCAGCGCCCCGGTGCAGCCTGGCCTGGCACAGCCTGGTGGTAGCCAGGATCTCACTCCCAGGCAGCCCTGCCACTGGGCCCATAGAAGTAGGAATTGCTGGGCGAAGGCGCATCAACTCTGTGTCCCGAGGTCTTAAAAAGATGGGGGCCTCTGCAGGCTGCTCAGTAAAGCTTCCAGGCCTAAAATTCCTGATCTCCCACTTGGAGACGCAGAAGCCTCTAGAACCCCATTCCCCAGTGAAGCGATTCCATTGTGCGTTGTCAAACCTGTTCCTCCTGCCTGACCTGAAATTGGGACTCTCAAAGCACCCGTGAAAGCTTATTCAATATTAAGACAGCTAACACTTTTAGAGTGCCTCCTGTGTGCTAGGTACTGTTCTGAGCAGGTTACAAAACAACGCTTTGAAGCAAATGCCAAATTACAGATGAAGAAACAAAGGCACAGAGAGGTCAAGTAATTGCCCAAGCCCACAGAACAAACAGTAGAGCCAAGGGTAAGCAGTAACTGCGGACACATCTCTCATAGCAGCATAGAACTGTAGAACTATGAGGGCTTTAGATGTCCCCTGTTCCATGCTTCTCGAACTTCATAGTGCATGTGAATCACATGGTCATCTGGATAAAATGCTCATTCAGCAAGTCTGGAGTGGCCAGAAGGTTCTGTTTCTCTCACAAGCTCCTAATTGATGCTGATGCTGCTGGTCCGGGGACCATCGTTTAAGTGGCAAGGCCTTGGCCTAAATCCTCAGAAATCAGCTTTAGAGGGGAAACCACAAAGAGATCGATGATCCTCCCTAAATCAGGGGCATCGGCTGAGGGAAAGTTGCACCTCTGATCTGAATCAGGCTGAGCGAATGTATAAACCGGGGTGGGTAAGATGGAAGTCTTACCCAGGAAATGAGAATAAAGTTTAACAAGTAAGATGGAATTACTGGGAATTGCCTCAGAAGAAAACACTAGAGGAGGAAACACCGAGGGTTTCATAGAGGACAGCCAATAACCAGCTACAACGTGTGGGCAGAAAAGAATCTAAGGTCAGAGTGGATCAAGTGCTAAAACACAGTTAGCAATGGAGTCTGTTGTACTTTAAAATATATAGCCAAGTCCTCAGCTTCAGGACCAGCATGTGATAAGTGAGGAGAGGATCAGAGGCAGCATAACACAGATGTTAGGCACACAGTAGCGTCGGGCCCGGGGCGCCTCTGAGTATCTTCATCTGTAAAATGGGGGTGTGCCTCCACCTCAGTGTTGTTAGGAAGATTAAAAGGGTCAGTGAAGCCAGGCACTCAGAACTATGCCTGGCAGGAATGTAAAAACATATTGACTACATGTTAGCTGTTCTCACCTTTCTACTCTATGTTGATTACAGGAGGCTCTATAAGCCTATATCATATATTCCTGACTCTACAGATTAAGAGGAAAATGAACAATGTCAATAAAATTTAGGGAAGAAAAAAATAGGTTTGGAAATAAGTCCTTCCAGGAAAGAGGCGGGGACCTGGGGTTCCAGCCCCCTCCTGGTATTTAAATGCTCAGTGATGTGGAGATATGAGCCTTAAAAATGATTTTGGGGATAAGAATAAAATTGGGCTGGGGCACCTGGGTGGCTCAGTGGGTTAAAGCCTCTGCTTTCAGCTCAGATCATGATCTCAGGGTCCTGGGATCAAGCCCCACATCGGGCTGTCTGCTCAGCAGGGAGCCTGCTTCCCTCTCTCTCTCTGCCTGCTTCTCTGCCTACTTGTGATCTCTGTCTGTCAAATAAATAAAATCTTTAAAAAAAAAAATTAGGGGCGCCTGGGTGGCTCAGTGGGTTGGGCCTCTGCCTTCGGCTCAGGTCATGATCTCAGGGTCCCGGGATCCAGCCCTGCATCAGGCTCTCTGCTCGGCGGGGAGCCTGCTTCCTCCTCTCTCTCTGCCTGCCTCTCTGCCTACTTGTGATCTCTTTCTCTCTGTCAAATAAATAAATAAAATCTTTAAAAAAAAAAATTAAAAAAAATTAAAAAAAAGAATAAAATTGGGCTGCATGCCCTGCAGCTGCAGATACATGATAAGATAGAGTTAACACATTTTAACTGACCTTTTTATTTTAAGTTATTGAAGTAATTTCTATACCCAATGTGGGGCTCGAACTCACAACCCTGAGATCAAGGGCTGCATACTCTTCTGAGCCAGCCAAGAGTCCTGAACCTTTTTATTTTAAAATAAAACACAGGTACAGAAAACATGAAAAACAAAAGTATAATTTAATAAACTAACAGAAAGTTGAACACCCTTTAAACCATCGCCCAGAAAAAGAAACCAAAGTCTGGCGTTCTCAGACACCCAAAGCTCCCCCACCTCCCCACCATGTTCTTCATCTTCATCACAGCCCGTCCTTCTGGGCATAGATGGATACTATGGTACATGATGAGCATGTCCTTTAATTGTATTTTGTAGTTTTATCACCCAAATGTGGATCTTTGGCCATTATAGTTAATCTTTGCCCATTTTTAAGAATCTCATAGGCCTTTGAAGTCTCTCAGTCTATAGGTTCCCTTTCCATTCCTTTCTTTTCCCTCAATTTAACCATTGAAGCATCCAGACCTAGATGCTCTATGCCTAGATTCATTAATTTACTAGGGATTTCAAAACAGCCATATCCAAACTCTGTCATAACAGTTGGAATAGTTTTAAAAAAAGGCATCCCTTCGAGCGTGCCTGTGTGGCTCAGATGGTTAATTAAGTGTCTGCCTTCTGCTCAGGTCATGATCTCCAGGTCCTAGGGCTCTGGGCTCAGCAGGGAGTCTGCTTCTCCTTCTGCCTCTCCCGCCCCCCACTCCCCCCACCCCCGCTCCTGCGCGCATGCTCTCTCTCTCTCTCTCAAATGAATAAATAAAATTAAAAAAAAAAAAAGACTTCCCTTCATTTTCTGTTTCATTACCCTCAGGTACAGTTTATAGAAAAAACAGCAAGATAATGGATTCTTTTCCTATATTTACCATCTTCAATATAATGATTTGGTTTCCTATCATCCTGCAAAGGGTGAACAATTAGTTACTTACACATACACACAACCCATTATGAACTCATGGATTTAAACATACTTAATGTTTATTAAATTATCCTGTTAATGCTCAAATTGTCCCAACTTTGGCCGTGAGAACTTGGCTCCTGAGTCCTTTTGGCATTACCCTGATAGTGTTTGCTGGCTTCTTGCTATCTGGTAAGATAAGTTGTTCCAGATTCATCTTGTACATTTCCTGCCCCAGACCTGGAATCAGCCATTTCTTCAAACTCTGGTTGCTTTGAGTAACCAGAAATGGTATTTTAAGATCTAACTGGTAGGAGTATACATTGCTACTGGACTGGTCCATTGTTTCTAGATCTTTTCAATGGGCAGGGATAGTAAATAACTTCAAGAATTCATACTGACAGCTCCTACTCAAATTCCCGGCTAAAGGGTTTTTAACTTCTTCTGTATCATATCTGTACCTCCCATCTGCCACACAAAAAAATTCCGGTTCTCAAGGACACAGGACATGAGAGTATTAGAAATCCCATAATTACTCAGTTGCTTTATAGTCAACAGATTTTAAGTCCTGGGTAAATTAGCATTCTTCCCCCTTTCCTTCTACACGGCGTGCTACAAGAAGATAATGTATAAACACCTGTCATCAGTCGCTTCGGAAGACAGAACCTTTCCTTGTGTAGCCCAGAGCTGGACACGTGTCCCAGGAGCTTTGTGCAGTTGCCAGGCCAGGCTCCAAGGTGGGGTGGGGAAGAGGGAGGACAGGGTTAGCTAGAAAAGGAAAAATGTGCTCTCCTCTCCTCTCTGGCCTAGCCCGCCCTCTAGTGGGGATGCTAATGAGCAGGAAATAGCCAGAGGCAGATCAGACAGAAAGTGAACCTTCTAACATTTACTTAGCAATCACTAGCACAGGTCCTAAAATGGGTGCAAAGGGTAGAAAAGCCCTCTGTGGCTTTAAGTGGCTTCAAGTGTAGCTGGGAAAAGCAGAAGCTGCCCAAATGAAAAGCACTTTACAAAATGTCACCAAGCAACATGCCAAATTTCAAAATCATGACAGGGAAGGTCAATAGAGTTTCTCAAAATGACTTAATTATAATTATTTTAAAAGAAATGCTATTTTCTTTCAATGGAACACATAGTATACCCTAAGATATAGATGCTCATATACATTTAAAAAGGATTATAGGGGCGCCTAGGTGGCTCCACTCATGATCCCAGGGTCCTGGAATCTGAGCCCTGCTCAGCAGGGGAATCTGCTTCTCCCTCTCCCCCTGCCCCTGCTCATGTGCACTCTCTCTCGCTCACTCTTTCTCAAATAAATAAATAAAATCATTAAAAAATATGGGCACCTGGGTGGCTTAATGGGTTAAAGCCTCTGGCTTCGGCTCAGGTCATGATCTCAGGGTCCTGGGATTGAGCCCCGCATTAGGCTTTCTGTCAGCAGGGAGCCTGCTTCCCCCCCTCTCTCTGCCTGCCTCTCTGCCTACTTGTGATCTTTCTCCTCTCTGTCAAATAAATAAAATCTTAAAAATAATAATAATAATAATAAAGTAAAATAAAAAGTATTATAAGTCACAGGTGACAATCAAGTTCAAAAGCTTAAAAATCTTTTACATACAAAAATCAATTGATGGATCCAGAGATAAAATTCTGTATTCTTTAGCATTTGACTTAATGTTAAGACTCATTTTGGTCATAAAATTTCAGATTTTTAAAAATATTCACCATGACTTTTAATGTTTTATTCAATAATATATATATATAAATTCTATATTTCAAAGGCCTGAATTTCTATTTCAGTTTTAAACTGGATTTGTAAGTGCTAAGGAGGAGAGGAGGCTAAGGAAAAGAGGAAAGAGGTAATCAAGAAATGCATTATTTAAAAAAAAAGAATGAAAATGTATTATTTAGGAGACGAGAGTAACAGAAGTTTTGTTTCTTTTTTGTAGAACTCAAAGTGCTCAAAATGTATTAATTTTGTCCATGTTATACCTTTGTATATTTGATGCTTTGTTCATGCTATACCTTTGTCGTTAGTTCATGTAAGGCCTTCCCCATTGAGGCCTTCCCTATTTTATTATTTGTTTAATGATACAATGAACCTGGATATTTTTAGACCTTTTTAATGGGGAATTGAAACCATATTATTTTTGCTTCCATCACAAAATGCCACTAGAAGAACTGACCACCACCTTTTTAAAAAACCTACCAATGAAACCTGTACAATTTCCCATGGCATAAAAAAAGAAGACTGAAAAAAAAAAAAAAAAGAAGACTGCATCATTCTGATGATATGTCTGTGTCTACCATACGAACCATAATTTATTTAACCAATATCCTCCCATATTGTAGTATATTGGGGCTATTTGTTTCCAGTGTTTTACTATTATCACTAATTGCTATGTTGAACATAAATCTTAAGGCTAGATTTAGCATATAGGTCCCAGCTAGATTCCTGGAAGTGGTACCACTGGGTCATGAGGGAGTCCACTAATAGAGACAAAGTTTCCCCCAGATAAGAAAATCTCCTGGGAAGGTGCAAAGGTGGAAACAGCACGGAATTTATGGGCATATTTGCTTGGCAGAAGTAACATAAAATGAGACTGATTAAAAAAAAAAAAATAGGGGCGCCTGGGTGGCTCAGTGGGTTAAAGCCTCTGCCTTCGGCTCGGGTCATGATCTCAGGGTCCTGGGATCCAGCCCTGCATCAGGCTCTCTGCTCGGCGGGGAGCCTGCTTCCTCCTCTCTCTCTGCCTACATGTGATCTGTCAAATAAATAAATAAAATCTTAAAAAAAAAAAAAAAAAAAGACAGCCAGGTTTGGAAGTTTGTATTTGAGAAAATAAACAATAGTGAACCACTTGTAGGTTAAGAACTAAATGCGGTTGGAGAAAAATCTTTCCAGCAGATCAACTAGGAGAGGCAAGAAGTAATGAAAATTTGATTTTGGAGAGTGCCGGTGAGAACGACTTCAACTAATTAGCTAAAGAATCTACAAGATTTGAAGAACAGTATCTAAAGGGTAGACAGGAGGGAAAGATTTTGTTTGTTTTAACTATTTCAGATTTTCCAAGCTGGATAACCCAGAAACCACAAAATCCTAAGGTCTCAACAAATGTCGCAGGGAAACTGACAGTAAGTTACCTGACCATTAGAGGTGGGTGACCGGCAGAACTGACTACATTAGTAGAGCCCAGAGCAAGATGAAAATGTGGGGTGCTGGTTCAAATATTAAGAATTTCAGACGGCGATAGCAGAACATTAAACCAAGCATGGGGCCTTTCTAAGCGTAGAGCCCTGTACAGATGGCACGCCCATATGAAGTCGGCTCTAGTGACCAGAGACGATAAGCTCGGCTCTCGACGTCTGGAGACCAAGAAGCGCCCCGGTCTGACGACACCCTCGCCCTCCCAGGAACAGTGAGCGACAGGAGGGCCCAGGAGATCTAAGAGCCCTCGCACCCATCCCTGACCTCAGGGGGCCCCTGGGAGAGCTCGCAACACTTCTGAGAGTGTGGACTGGAGGCGCCGAGGTGCAGCTTGGACCCGGGGCCTTTGCACTCGGCGCGGCGAGGTCACTCGACCTCCAGCCTTGGAGAGGATCCCGAGACGTGGCATGCCAGGGCCTTGAACTCAGCGGGTTATTCATAAACCCGGAGGAGGGGTAGGAGGCGGCACTCGTGCACTCCCGGGACACGGTGCCCGGAGCTGAGACGCCCGCCGATGACCGAAGGTCTAGGGGAGGTCTGCAAATCCCGGAGAGCGGAGGGGCGTTAAGGACAACAGACGGAACCGGAAAGGCCCCTAAAGACCCTGCGAGTATTAGGGAGCGTCTGCAAAGACCGCGGAGGGAATCCAAGTGTCAACTAAAAAGTTGCCAAAGCAGCTGAGGGGTGGTCTAGAAAGGGCAATCCCCACAAAACAAGGCTTCCGGAAGCTAAACCCGGAAGGGAGGGTGTGGAGGACTGGATCCCCATCCGTGACGTGAACACACCCCAAAGGTGCCGGTAACCCCTTAAGGAAGGACCGACAGAAGCTGCGGCCCGCGAAAAAACGGAAGGCTGAAGCCGGGGGGCGGGGGGTAAGCAGAAAGAGAGGCCCTTAGAGTTCGTCTGGAAATTGCAATGCCAAAAGAACTTGAGGGGCCGACAGCAAATTGTATCCTTCGCTAAAGACACCTCCAGGTAGCGAACCACCAATTTCTTTTGTAAGCTCCGCCCCTCACCCGTTAAGCGTAGTTCCGTTGTCTGATTCAGGAAGCAGCCGGTTCCCCACTTACTCCTCCCAACTGCGAGCAAACGCCCCTCCTCGGTCGCGCGCTTTCTCCTCCCCTCCCATCCCTCACGCACTTTCTCCCGCCCATCTGTCAATCACTGTGCTCAGCTGTCCAGTTAGAGGGCCAAGGGGGCGGAGCCGTCAGGGGCAACGCGTGACGTCCGCAGTCCTCCGGCCGGGAAGCCAGGAGATGCGTGACGAAGGAGGCGCGTGACGGAGGAGCGGTTGGCCAGCGCTGCGGCCTCCGTCGGTGTAAACAAGGCCTCGCGCCGCTGCGGGTCCTGCGACTGCTCCTGGCTGGTGGGTGGTCTCGCGCGGGGCAGTAACCGCCGGCTTCAGTGGGAGGGGCTTCTCGGATTCCTCCCTGCCTCCCCCACTTGGCGTACACACCCCCGGCACACCACGTGGGCGTGGGGCGAATAAGGAGGGGGTGTTAGGCCGAATTCTAACCTCATTGGTTGTCACTGCTGCCGGCTTTCGCAAAAGAGTTCTCTGATTGGTCGGTAAGGGGGGGCGTTCGGGGGTCTCAGAGCCCTAAGGCTTCTGATTGGTTAGATAAGATAAGCTAATGAAGCGCTTTCTTCCGCGAGGGGTTTTGATTGGTCGGCCAGAGAGGTTACCTGGAAATTCACCCACCCACTCCTCCAGGGACTTTGATAGGTGAGTTTGAGGTAGAAAACTGAGAAATTCCTCTTCAAAGGATTCTCATTGGTGAGCCAGGGTAGCGCCCTAGGCTTCACTCTGATTTTTTTTGCTTCACAGGATTGGGGAAGGTTTGTGTTCCTGAAGCCTTGGGAGTTGTCACAGGCTACAGTGAAGGGATTTCAGTCCCTAGGAAGGGTCGCACTCCTAGAGATAGCTACCACTCTATGTCGGGAGCCCCTGGTGTTTCTAGAGCAGGCTTTGCTTTCACCAAACCCAAGGAGGTGACAGGAAGAGTCCCTGCACAAGACCTAATGATGCTGTGACCAGAAGATGGGATCACGGAACAGCAGCAGTGCAGGAACTGGGTCCGGAGACCCCTCCGAGGGCTTGCCCCGAAGAGGGGCTAGCCTACGTCGGAGCGAGGAAGAAGAAGAGGAGGATGAAGATGTGGATCTGGCCCAGGTACTGGCCTATCTCCTCCGCAGGTAACTTACCCTCCGATGTGTCCCCACCAGGGACCACCACAGTCCCTTGATCCCAACTCCAGGCAGGGAGGTTACAGAGGCTAGGGAATGGGATTAGCCCAGACCAGCCATTCTGTTTGAACTTCCCTTCTGGACACTCATGGCACTCAGCTCAATACCCAATAAGAGTAGTTCTTAATTAGGGAGGGTCACAAAGACAATTCGCTTTTGTGTTTGAGGGGACTGTTCGGGGGAGGGCCTCTCTAGCTAAGACTACACAGGCATAATCTATTTCCCAAGTAAGTAAAAAAATAAAAACGTTACCCTGATGGAAAAGGCGTGATGTGACGGATAAAGAGAAGAGCTGAGGAGGTGGGTGTTGAACTTTGGAGAAGTTACCGAAATGTGATATGAGGCCATGTGGATTTACTTGAAAAACAAGTTTAAATTAACCTAACTCTAATCCTCTTCTTGAGGAAAGAATGCTTTGAGGAAGGTGACCACCACCGGTAATGAACTGGAAAGGTGTGCCACTTGGCTCTGTTTCTTAGCTGTGGCTCCTCGGGGAGAAGACAAGCCTGGGAATCCCTTCAGAATATGGTGTTCTTTTTTTTTTTTTTTTTTTTAAGTTTTTATTTATTTATTTGACAGAGATCACAAGTAGGCAGAGACGCAGGCAGAGAGAGAAAGGGGGAAGCAGGCTCCCTGCTGAGCAGAGAGCCCGATGCGGGGCTCAATCCCAGGACCCTGAGATCATGACCTGAGCGGAAGGCAGAGGCTTTAACCCACTGAGCCACCCAGGCGCCCCCAGAATACGGTGTTCTGTGCCGGACTCCTCAGGCAGAGGCTCGGAAGGAAATGCTCTCAGGAATTTTAGCTCTCTAGGAAGTCAGCTGAGTAGGTCTGTCAACCTCCATGGAATGTTGGGGTTCTCTACTCCTGCTGTAAGCATGAAGATTCGTTTCCTACCGTGTCTTTTAGGAGACTGAAAATAACAGCCAAGGTCTAGTCAGCTGCAAACTTCGAAATGGGGACAATATGAGGGTTTGAGTAGCAGGTGGTCTAAGAGCTCAATAGCCATTGACTCTGAATTTGGTTGGTTTGGGGAAGGGATCCTCCCTTTTATCATGGGCATCTCTCCACAGAGGCCAAGTGAGGTTGGTGCAGGGCGGCGGTGCAGCAAATTTACAGCTCATCCAGGCCCTCTCAGACTCAGAGGAAGAGCATGACAGTGCCTGGGATGGTCGTCTCGGGGACCGATACAACCCACCCGGTAAGGGGAAAAGGCCGACTGAGACCCTAACATTGGACGACTTTCATTGGAAAGCCCTTTTTCTGTTTTTTGTTTTGTTTTTGTTTTTTGTAAGAACAGTAGGAGAAGTTGAAAGAAGATGAGATGATTCAGGGAACGGGAGAGTCTTTGCAGCCCCAGTCTCTTCAGCCGCATCGAGTGGGCTGGAGCACAGTTCTGGGGCTGGAAGACCTAGGGTGGAACTTCTCCTTGGTACTCACAGTGGATGCAACCCCTGACACCCGGGAGCTGGAGTGCAATGAGATCAAGACCCAAGTGGAGTTGGCCACAGGGCGGCTGGGGCTTAGGCGGGCAGCCCAGGAGCACAGCTTTCCTCAGATGCTGCACCAGGTAGGCCTCTCCACCTCCATCCAGCCTGGCAGCAGGCCTCTCGAGGTAGCCAGAAGCTCTGCCTACCCCAGAGGAGAGGAAAGTAAACCCTCCAAGGAAGCCTCAAGTGCTAGAGCTGGAGAGTGCTTAGCCAGCCTGCATTGGAGTTTGGTGGGACTTCCTAGTGCGTGTGGTGTCCATTTCTGTAGCAAGAGCGCTGTCTTTGGAGGAGGGGGCTTGGCGCGGCTGAAGTGGCCCTCTGTTTCTGCTAGCAATATTCCCCAATCCCTTCCTTTAGAGAGAACGGGGCCTCTGCCACCGGGGAAGCTTCTCCCTTGGAGAACGGTCTCGAATGATGTCTCAGTGAGTATGGGGCTTGGTGGAGAGACTCTAAGGGCCAGATAGGTCTTATCCCCTAAACTTTGAAGGGACAGGTGTTAGAGGATCCTCAGGGATATTGAAGTTAGGTCGAATGGGGTCGAAGCTTGAAAGGAAACAAACTGGAAAAGTGTAGAAATTGAGAGGACGAAATGAATGAAATGAATGAAAGAGAAGGGATCGTACCCCAAGCCCAAAGGGAAGTCCGCCCTTGCACTCACACCCAGCTCTGTTAGGATTCTGCTAACCGGGACCATCCTCATCCTCAGCTCCCTTTACCTTCACTTTCCCTCTGCTTTCCCAGCTTCCTGCCCAATGATCTGGGCTTCACTGATACCTACTCTCAGAAGGCTTTCTGCGGCATCTACAGCAAAGATGGTCAGATCTTCATGTCTGCTTGCCAAGGTACCAGACCCTGGCCCTACAAAGTGCCCTGGCACAAGGAACATGCCCCCTGACTGAGGCTAGAAAGCCCCAGACCCAGGGAACTCAGACCCTGGGTCAGGGATTTTTAGCCAGAACACGTTTCCCATGATCAAGGGAAGATTCCACAGAAGTACAGAGGAAGCGAGGTCAGATCTAGACAGGCTGCAAGGAGGAGGTTCCCTAATTCTGCCTGATCCCCACTTACCCAGACCAGACGATCCGACTGTATGACTGCCGGTATGGCCGCTTCCGTAAATTCAAGAGCATCAAGGCCCGGGACGTAGGCTGGAGTGTTCTGGATGTGGCCTTCACCCCTGATGGGAACCACTTCCTGTACTCCAGCTGGTCTGACTACAGTGAGTATGCCCCAGACTTCCACTGGCTCTCCAGCCTGGGACCCAAGGTCTCCAAATGCCCATGTCCTCTGTGCCCAGACTCTGCGCCTTCTCCCAGGAACATCACCCCCAGGGTCCGACACCCTCACTCTTTGTTCCGTCTCCTGCCTAGCTTCGCTTCCGCCCTCCTCCCCCCAGCCCTGAAAGATTTCTTGTTTCTCTTGCTTCTCTTAGTTCATATCTGCAACATCTACGGGGAGGGAGACACACACACAGCCCTGGACCTAAGGTACTGGCTTCCCTCCCTCCTTGGGCAGACCCATCAGAAACTTCTCAGGGAAGGCTCCTGGAAGAGTAGACCCCTTGAACTGGGGAGTTCCTGCTTAGAGGGAAAAGTACACTGGTTGCAAGTGTCTCAGTGTGGATTCCTGGGAGGGAAGCACCCATCCTTGTCAGCCAGAGGACCAGGGTAAAATAGATGAGTGCAGGATTATTTCGGGGTTCTCGCGGAGGGGATCCACATTCTGGGACGTGTTGGCAGGACTTCTTTTTCCCCTCAGAAGTACGCCTTACTACCCTGGTCCAATTCTGTGTAGAGGCTCAGAGGCTGAGGGAGGTCCCCTTGACCCAGCTCCTCCTTTGCTCTTTTTCAGGCCAGACGAGCGTCGCTTTGCAGTCTTTTCCATTGCCGTCTCCTCCGATGGACGGGAAGTGCTAGGAGGGTGAGTATGGTAGGGGATGGAACCCTCGATCCGTAAGCTAGGAGTTCTCCCGGAGACCAGCTCTGCCCCCCCAGAGGCTGTACTGGACGCTGCTATCTGGGCAGCTACCGCGCACAGCCAGCCCTTTCCCAAGGTCAGCGTTGACGAGCTGCTTCACTTCTCGCTCGCTTTTTCCCCAGCACGAGATGGAAGGTCTCAAACCTCCTTGCAGACATAGCTAACTTTTGTCCCACCTCCTGCGTAAAAAGAGACCAGGGCTTGCCCCTCAGCGGGACTCTCCAGAGCACACATAGCACTGGTCCTCTCAGTTCCGGCTCCAGGCCCCTCTTCGTCCCTTCCCTTTCAGGGCCAACGATGGCTGCCTCTATGTCTTTGATCGAGAACAGAACCGACGCACCCTTCAGGTATTGCTCCTGAGACTTAGAGCCTCTGCCTCCTGGTCCGTGGCCTAGGAGAAGACCTAGAGAGAGAGGTCCTAGGTATTCTGGCTTCCTGCTTCTCTAGATTGAGTCCCATGAGGATGATGTGAACGCAGTGGCCTTTGCTGACATAAGTTCCCAGATCCTCTTCTCTGGGGGCGATGATGCCATCTGCAAAGTGTGGGATCGACGCACCATGCGAGAGGATGACCCCAAGCCTGTGGGTGCCCTGGCTGGACACCAGGATGGCATCACCTTCATTGACAGCAAGGTGGGCAGGAAAGCAGACCTGCACGGCCGGGTTCCAGTTGTCCAGGAGCCTGTCAAGGGGGCCGGGCGTGGGAAGTCCCCAAGCTCCTTATTAGTTCAGATTTGCAAGAGCTGGAGTTTAGGGAAGGGACTTAAGCCAGGGAACACGAGAGCCTTCTGTATTCACCAGGCCTCAAGGAGCAGGGCAGGGCTTTCTGTAGAAGGAAAGATGGTTAATCCAAGATAGACTAGGAGGCCCAGCCAGTGCCCTGGCCAAAGAAGGGGAAACCTAGCCAGGGGGTGGGTTCTATGGTAGAAAACCAGCAGCAACCTCGCCTGAAGGAAGAAAGAGGCAAGCTAGGTCAAAAGACTGGCATTCTTACCCCTCACCTGGAGAAGCAGACCTAGACGGACAGACACCGGTGTTTGCAAGCTCTGACACCTGGTTATCCATCTGGGGATTCTCAGGGTGATGCCCGCTATCTCATCTCCAACTCCAAAGACCAGACCATCAAGCTCTGGGACATCCGACGCTTTTCTAGTCGGGAAGGCATGGAGGCCTCGCGGCAGGCTGCCACACAGCAAAACTGGGACTACCGCTGGCAGCAGGTGCCCAAAAAAGGTGAGCGGAGAAGGTGGAACCTGAGATCCATCTTGGGGAGTGTTAGGTGGGGAAAGAGCCACCCACTGGGGATTGGAAAGGTGGTGGTCGGTGAGCAACAATCTTTGCTCAGGACTAATGGTACGGGAGAGTCCAGGCTCCCTAACCTGGGGCTCTCCGTGCATCGCTCCCCAGCCTGGCGGAAACTGAAGCTCCCAGGGGATAGCTCCTTGATGACCTACCGGGGCCACGGGGTGCTTCACACCCTCATCCGCTGCCGATTCTCCCCCGAGCATAGCACCGGTCAGCGGTTCATCTACAGCGGCTGCTCGACTGGCAAAGTGGTCGGTAAGGATCGTGGCAGAACTGGGGGCCCCGGGACGAGGCACCAGTGTTTCTCTGGCGTTTCACCTCTAACCACCAGTGACCACCTTGAAAATCCCATTGTTGACCAGAGTGACATTTAATTGAGCTTGAAGCAGGTTGGGCTTCAACAGAGAAATAGAAAACCTTGTATTCATCAGCATTTTAAATTAAGAAAGGGAACCTCGAATCCTAGTCAGTAAATGTAATAGCTTGCCAGAAATACACTCCGCTCTGTTTTGTAGCCAGTCAAGGAAAGAAAGAGATGGAAGATGAAAGGGGGGGGGGGGACAGGGACAAAAGGACAGCAGCTCCGAGTAAAGGACGTGCGGCCGCTAAAGCAGGAAGCGTGTACAGAAAGACACACAAACACACCTCCAGCCTTAAGGAGCCTTGGCCGGTGCCATACCTGGGGGGCACCCAGATAGAGCCCCACTCGGAAAGGGAGAAAGATACACCCCCGTCCTGATGAGGAAGAGCAGGTTCGGACCTCTCAGCCCATTGTTCACTTCTGCTGTGCCTTCTGTGTCTTGAGGCTTTCTTCGAAAACCGCTGTAAAGAGTTTAAAGCCACATTACGTTTTCTTTTTTTTTATTTAAAGATTTTTTTTTTAATTTATTTATTTGTCAGATAGAGAGAGAGCACACACAAGCAAGGGGAGCAGCAGGCAGAGGGGAGAAGCAGGCTCCCCACTGAGCAGGGAGCCCGATATGGGACTCGATCCCATGACCCTGGGATCATGACCCGAGCCGAAGGCAGACGCTTAACAGACTGAGCCACCCAGGCGTCCCTCACATTACGTTTTCTTAACTGTAGCCCCTGTGATGTTTAGCTAAGGGCCAGAGAGAGGGTCCCAAGCTCTGCTAGACCACACGCCGAGCCCGAGGTAGGGAGAAAGGGAACAGAAACTGAGGAATTAAGAGTATCCTCTGGTGGGGGCTTTGCTCCCCTGCAAAAGCAGGGAAGTTGCTTGAGAGGCAGGTAAGCAGTGCGGCTCAGGAACCGCGAGGGGTGCTCGGAAGGTCCTCTGGCTGCCCCTTCTCCACTCTGGCCTTCCCTGGGCAGTGTACGACCTCCTCAGCGGCCACATCGTGAAGAAGCTGACCAACCACAAGGCCTGCGTGCGGGACGTCAGTTGGCACCCCTTTGAGGAAAAGATCGTCAGCAGTTCGGTGAGGTCGCAGGGGGCGGGGTCAGGGGGGACCAGCGCGGGTCT
This sequence comes from Potos flavus, assembly GCA_028534135.1. Taxonomy (NCBI): domain Eukaryota; kingdom Metazoa; phylum Chordata; class Mammalia; order Carnivora; family Procyonidae; genus Potos; species Potos flavus. Next base: position 63,264,162 of record CM052896.1, read on the forward strand.
GGGACCTGGTCCCAGGCGGGGCAGCACCCCTGACTGCTTGCCGCCTTCTGCCGCGCAGTGGGACGGGAACCTGCGTCTGTGGCAGTACCGCCAGGCTGAGTACTTCCAGGACGACCTGCCAGAGGCTGAGGAACCGCCCGGCACCCCTGCCCCAGTGCCCCACCCCTCTCCGGCCTTTTCCTCACCCCAATAGATCTACTCTCCAGCCCCGTCCACGGGTGAGCCTCTGACAAGCTCTCTGCCTCTTCCTGCCTTTCTCCCTTCTGGGAGATCTTTGGGGAATCACTGGCATTGGATGGGGAGACACACAAGCCCCGGCTCTGGGGCCCTCGCTGAGCTCTGGAAGATCCTCCCCGAGGGGCAGAGTGGTCTCCTCATGGGCTCATACCCGGTTGGCTTGGTTCTCTATCTCTGGCCAGAGTCCAGCAGGACTGCCATTATCTGAGGTGTGGCCCTTGGCAGCAGGAGAACTGTCCCGAGTGTTTTTAATCATGTTTGGATGTTAAGTGTTAGCTTCTAGAGTGGATGCCTGGGGTCAGGTCTGAACTGAGCTGCCAGCCGGGCCCATTGCCCTGGCCTTCGTGTTGAGGATTAGACTGGCCGGTCGGAAGGCCAGGCATTTTGGCCATACTTCCAGAGGTCCTGAAGGCTAGAGCTCTAGCCTTTTTGGGGAGGGTGGGATGAGTAAGGCCTGTCCTCAGCACCCTCCTGGGGTGGGAATTATGTCTTCTCCCTCTCTGTCTGGGTCTTCGGGGTGGGACAGGCTGTGGTGTGAGAGGCTCCGTGTGGCCCCACACAGGGCAGGCCCTTCCTTCCCAGACTGTTCCATCATGCTGGAGGCCAGCAGCTTCAAGGAGCAATGTTGAAGTAGGACTCCTCCGTCCTCTCACTGGCTTTGGCTCCCTCAATAAATTCCCTGCGGGAACCTGGCTCAGTATCTGTCTCTGTCTCTCTCTTTTTCCTATTGAGGGCTTTTATCCCCTCACTTCAAGAAAATAGCTTTGACAAAGCCCTCAGATAGCTTCTCTGTGGGAGAAAAATACCCCTTTGATGCCCCCAAGATGAAGAGAAATACCAAAATCATTTGTTAACTGAGCTCTCCACCAGACAGCTCCCGCACTGAACTCAGAAACTTGCAGCAAGTAGAAATCGAGATAGCAGGAAGCAAGCACGGTTTAGATTAGAGTCTGGAACGCCCACGGCAGCTTTGTTCCGGGGCTGGCCTTGGAGCTACTTGGCTCTCTGAGAAGACGTAGCCCAGAGCCAGAGAGAACCTGGCGGGCACTGATGCCGGGCCCCGTCTGGGGGCTTCACGCCCAGCACCTCCTCCACGCTCGCGGCCATGCTTTGTACAGGTGAGGAAATGGCAGCGCGCACCGGCCCAGCGACCAGCCCCAGAGCACACCCGGGGTGTCGTCTGTAGGGGAGTTGGTTGGGCTTCACCTCCAGCTCTGATCCATCTGTCGCCATGACATTGCAATATCCCTAACGCAATTTTCAAACCAGGACGCGCACCTCTAGGGGTTCTCAAAGACACAGCCAGGGGTAAAAGGGATACCTCTGTCACGGCAAAACGGGTAGTTTTAAAAGAATAGCTTGTCCAGCTACGCAGCCTACATGTGGTCTCTTTCCTCTGACTTCTCTGCCTCATGTGAAACTATCATGCCAGTCTCCCTTCCCCCTGGCCCGCCTTGTTCCCCTTCTGCCACTTCAACCCAGAGATGCCCCCCATCTCACCCAGAACCTCTATTATCGCCAGGGCGCAAAATTAGAAGCAAGTTAAAATTATTATCCTCGAAGCCTCCTTTATATTTTTTAAAAGATTTTTACTTATTTATTTGTCAGAGGGAGAGAGAGAGAGCACAAGGAGAGGGAGCAGCAGGCAAGGGGAGAAGCAGGCTCCCCACTGAGCAGGGAGCCCAATGCAGGACTCGATCCCGGGACCCTGGGATCATGACCTGAGCCGAAGGCAGACATTTAACTGACTGAATCACCCAGGCGTCCCTCAAAGTCTCCTTTAATTAAGGCCCAAGGGCCATTCATTCTCATTAAGAGATGCATTTCCAGTACAATTTGAGTTTAATATTAATTATCACAATATGTGAAATCTTTGCTATACTAATTATACATTTTGTACTACCAACAATTATTATGAGAACTCTATCCAGAAAAAAAATGATTTAACTTCTAGGGCCTTATGATCACAGGAAATACTTAAAAATTAAGTTTCAGGGGTGCCTCAGTCAGTGAAGCAGCCAACTCTTGGTTTTGGCTCAGGTCGTGATCTCCTGGCAGTCTGCTTGGGATTCTCTCCCTCTCCCTCTGCCCTTCCCCCTGCTTGTGTGCTTGCTCTCTCTCTAAGATAAATGGATAAATTATTTTAAAAATTTAAATTAAGTTTCAAATTATATACTTTTTTTTGGCAGAGAAGTGTGATCAATAAAATGTTCAGACATAAAAACATACTAGGATAACTTTTATGGGGGAAGTCTGATGGAAATATAACTTCTGACTATTAAGATCTTGTCACATGTTTTTTAAATGGAAAATGGTAAGATATATAATCACCGTAGTGTTTAGATTCCATTGGGTATATTTAAAAAAAAAAGCGATAATGCATTGGAAATTATGCATTTAAATCGTGCAACTATTTAAAATTATACAAAGAAAAATTTTTTGTCGGGCACCTGAGTGGCTCAGTCAGTTGAGTGTCTGCCTTTGGCTCAGGGCATGATCCCAGGATCCTGGGATCCCGGGGTCCTGGGATCCAGCCTGCTCAGCTGGGAGTCTGCTTCTCCCTCTCCTCCCCCTCAACATAGTTCCTGTTCATGGACCCCATTCATGCTTTCTCTTTCCCTCAAATAAAGGAATAAAATCTTTAAAAGAAATTTTTTTGTCAAAAATGTGTGAGGGGTTCTATATAGGTCTTCTGTTAGGGTCCACGAACAGGAACTATGTTGAGGTATGGGCTTTAGGATCTGGAAGGAATCTGATTGATGAATCCATCTCGATCAGTGTATGACTGTGGGCCCTGAGGACCAAGGAGGATTAGTTGATTTTCCCGAAGTCGCACAGTTCAGAACCCAGGTGCACTCGCTCACTCATTCCTTTCACTACTTCGTGGGCCTCCACTGTGCTCTGAAATCCCACCACCAGTTCTGAGGAATGACAAAGGATGACAAAAAAGCATCTCAGAACAGTTCTCGAATAACAGGGACATCCCTTGGGTAGGTAGCTCTCCACCTTGTAGCTCCAGCCCCCGGGGGGTCAGGCCGGGAGGCTAGTGTGGGACTTATGACTCAGGGTAACCAGTTGGAGGACACAACCTAAGCCTTTGATGGGCTCCAAGCTGCGGGTTTTCCTTGTAGGGTCTCCCCCTGCCCCATCCCTATCACGTGGCAGCAAGCCTAATCTTTGGGGTCCTGAAAGTCCAGCCCGGGCCACCACCATCTCATACAGTACACCTTCCACGGGACACTTGAAGTTCATGTGTTGGCCGTCACGATAACCACACCAGAGAACGGTCCCATCTTAGATCCGATGTCTTGTGCATTGCATAAGCACCATGGTTTACATAGGGCCAGACTAGCCACTCAGAGCCCCTCACACCAGACAGGGGCTGGGTCAAGCCCTAGGGCGATATCCCCTAAGGGGATTTTTTTTTTTTTTAACGATTTCCAAGGTTTGGCAATTTTGAATCTTCATGGCACCTGATTTCTCTGCGGAGCAAACATGGTCAGGTCGGGGTGGGGTGGGGGTGACTGGCTGACCAGACAGACGGGCAGACCCAGGCAGGCTGTGGACAAAACACTGAGCAGCAGGCCTGGCCCTCCGACATGAACCGGAACACGGTTGGAGCTGGGGACACGGGGCTAACAGCAAAGGACACAGGCCACTCACTGTCAGGACACAGCCAAAGCTAGGACCCTGCTGACATGGCAGCCCTCCGCCCTGGCCCCTTACTGCCCCCCGCCCCTCTCCCCCGCCTGCCAGCTGCCAACAGGGCTCTGCCCTGTGTCTGCCACACCTGTCACTGCCTGTCCTTGTCCAGGGGGGGCCCCATCAGCCCCTCCTCAGCTGCCCAGCAGAGCAAGCGGTTAGTGGGGAGGGGAGGGAACATGGAGCGGGGGCCGCCGGTGGGGGCAGGGCCGGGGGCCGGGGCCCGAGTCCGGGCACTGCTGGGCTGCCTGGTCAAGGTGCTGCTCTGGGTGGCGTCTGCCTTGCTGTACTTTGGAAGCGAACAGGCTGCCCGCCTGCTGGGCAGCCCCTGCTTACGGCGCCTCTACCATGCCTGGTTGGCAGCAGTGGTCATCTTTGGGCCCCTTCTGCAGTTCCATGTCAACCCTCGGACTATCTTCGCCAGCCACGGCAACTTCTTCAACATGTGAGTCCCTTGGAGGCTGTGGGCGCTGGCTCCCTGCACTCCGGGATCCCAGCTCCCTCCTCCAGGCTTCTGTCCTCCTGCCAGTCTGGATGCTAAAAATAGGCGAGGAGGTTGAGGAGAAATTGGGAGGAGGGGGAGGGGAACAGAGTGGTGGGGTCCAGGGGAAATCAGGAGCAGGGCTGAAGAGGAGATAGGGCTCCTAGAAGGCTGAATGGGCTTCTAAGGAGCCGGCCAAGTTTAAGCGGCTGGGGAGGAAGGGGCAGGAAATAGAACCAGTGATGGTATGTCGGCCGGCCAAGGGACAGAGCAGTGATGGGAACACAGATGGGGTGGAAGATGGGGCACATGGGGGGGCGTCTCTGTAGCTAGCCTCTCTTCTTGTGTGCCCACAGAAAGTTTGTGAATTCGGCATGGGGCTGGACATGCACCTTCCTGGGGGGCTTCGTGCTGCTGGTGGTGTTCCTGGCTACGCGGCGTGTGGCAGTGACTGCCCGGCACCTGAGCCGGCTGGTGGTGGGGGCCGCAGTGTGGCGGGGGGCCGGCCGGGCCTTCCTGCTCATCGAGGACCTGACCGGCTCCTGCTTCGAGCCTCTGCCCCAGGGCCTGCTGCTGCACGAGCTTCCCGACCGCCGCAGCTGCCTGGCAGCCGGCCACCAGTGGCGGGGCTACACGGTCTCCTCCCACACCTTCCTGCTCACCTTCTGCTGCCTGCTCATGGCCGAGGAAGCGGCAGTGTTCGCCAAGTATCTGGCCCACGGGCTGCCAGCCGGGGCCCCCCTTCGCCTCGTCTTCCTGCTCAACGTGCTGCTGCTGGGCCTCTGGAACTTCTTACTGCTCTGTACCGTCATCTATTTCCACCAGTACACCCACAAGGTGGTGGGAGCTGCAGTGGGCACCTTTGCCTGGTACCTCACCTATGGCAGCTGGTATCATCAGCCCTGGTCTCCAGGGAGCCCGGGCCACGGGCTCTTCCCTCGGCCACGCTCCAGCCGCAAGCATAACTGAAGGAAATAAAGGCAAATCAGGCCTCGCTCAGGCTCTGTTCATCCTTTGGCTGGGAGGACACAGAAAGTGTGGGAAGGGAGTCAGGCGCGCTCCTCAGCCATTCCTTGCCCTTAGCGACCTTGAATGTCCTTCCTTATGCTAACTTTCCATTCCTCCTGCGGCCAAAGTCTCCCAGTCCTCCCAGACTTCAAACTCTCTGGGGAGGCTCGGATGTCAGGGAATGGCAATGCTAGAGCAGGTAAGAGTGTCCATAGGTAGGGGCAGCACTCCCGCTGAGCACGTGCTTCTCTCTGCCCTGGTTGACTGTTTTTTTCTGCTTCCTTCCCTGAATCCCCCTTCCACTTTCCTTCAGGGCCTGCCTGTCTTCTTACTTTTTACTTTACATTTACTTAACGGGTATTTATTGAGCCAAGCATAGTTGCATGCCTTGTGAATAAGAAAGACAAGGTTTCTGCTCTTTGGGGGCTGATGGGTTAATGGGGGAGGCAGCCGATAAACTCACAAATAACAGCAAACACTTCTCTTGTGCTCACTATGGGTCAGGCAGAGTTCTAAGTGTCTCTAAGCTCTTCCTATAAATCAAGACATTAAGCCTCATAACAACAACAACACGATCAGGAGGGTTTGGTAGCATTTCTATTGTACAGTCGTGAAAACTGAGGCACAGAGGTTAAGTGGCTATGAACCCAGGCAACAAGAGTCCATTGTGCTCTAAACCGAGGACCAGCAACTACAGCCCTCCTGTGGCCAGATTTTGTATGGTCTGAAAGTTAAGAGAGGTTTTAACATTTTTAATGACTGAAACAAACAAACAAACAAAGAGGAAGAATATATCATGGTATGTGAAAATACAGAAGTCAAAGTCCAGTGTCCACAAATAAAGCTTTATTAGAATCTGGCCCTGCTAATTCATTTAGGTAGGGCTGTTTACCTGCTCTAATGGCAGAGTTGAGTGGTTACTACAGACACTGTATGGCCCACAAGAGCCTAAAATATTTGCTATCTGGCCTTTTAGAGGAAAAGTTTGCCAACCCCAGGTCTAAACCACACTATCCCCCCAAAATAAACTGGCTAATATCAGAGAGCTTCAGTGCTATGAATGCACTAAAGCAGGCTGGTTTGTAATAGAGACGTGGCAGGGAGGTACTTTATAAAGGACGGCGGAGAGAGCTCTCTGGAGAGGTGACATTTGAGCTGAGAACCTAATGACAACCCGAGGATGGGAAAGGGTGTCAGGCAAAAGGACTGGTAAAGTCAAAAGACCTGAGGCAGGAATGAATGTGACACCTGACACAAAGGGTTTATGCAACAATGGAAGGCCCAGCTATCTGCAAGTGTAAGGGAAGGGGGAAAGCAGTGGAAAGTGAAGCTGCAGGAGAACAAGAGTCCAGGCAGGCCAGGCAAGACTTCTGGGCCAGGAAAGCCCTTTAGATTTCATTCCAAGGTCAACAGGAAAGTGAGAAACAGCTTTAAGCCAGAGAGAGGTCTGTGTGGAGAGGATAGGGGGGCGTAGTCCACAGCAAGGGTCAGAAGGGAGCTGACCGGGGCCTGGGTTGGAGTGGTGACAGCGTCCGAATGTCACCGCATGGGCCAGACGATGCCCGTGGAGCCAGGACTAGGGAAGGGAGTCCAGAAAAGATGGAAGAGCGCCAGATAAGGCTTATCACTGTCCCAGGCTGAACAGGGACAGAAGAGCACCAGAGGAGTCCGGAGGCAGGGAGATGGGAGGCGGGCACTGGCTGGGTGGCCGACCTATGGGCTCCGGGAGGCGGGGAGGCGGGCCCGCGGTGCGTGGGGAGGCGGAGCGTGGAAAGAAGTGTGTTTGGTGAGGGTATTGGCAGTAGGCTGGGAGACGAAAGGCGGGAAGTGAGGAGGCGGGGAGGGAGAGGCTAGGCTTCGAGAGCAGGGCGGGGAGGGGGAGGCGCGCTGGAGCGGGCCGCCGGGTGGAGGAGGCGGTGGCGGCGCTCCTCTCGGCCTCCAGGGGGAGCCCGGCCGCGGCGGTCGCCCTCCGCCCGCTCCTCTCCCGGGCTGGCCCCGCCCCCTCCAGTACCTCCGCTCCCCCGCTACCCAGGAAGGCCGTGCGGGTGGCGAGCGCTGCTTTCGCTTTCCCTTCACCGTGCACCCTCCGCTTCTCGTGCGGCGCTAGGCCCCCCGCCCCGGCTATGGCCACGCTCAGGGTCCAGCCTGAAGCCCAAGCCAAGGTGAGCGCTGCGGGTTCGAGGAGGGGCTCCTTAGGGAGGCGTGGCTCCGAAAGGCTGCAGGCGTCGGTGACCCGCCCCCCAGCCCGCGTAGCTAGTCGGGGTCGCGGTCGATCGGAGCCCCCGTGAGCCTCGGTGTCAGGAGCACCTGCGCCCTGGCCGGGGGAGACAGGTGAGGTCCACCTGCCGGGAGAGGCCAGGCGGTCGAGGTTCGGCGGAGTGCAGTGAAGCGGAGAGCTGGCGTGGAGGGGAAGTCCGCTGGCGCGGGGCCCCGGGCCACACACAGACAGGGTGCCGGAGCTGCCCTGCCACCTCATGGCCTTTCCCACGAGAGGGCCCCCGGCCCACCCCACAGAGTACGCCGTCCCTGCCCCAGTCGCAGAGGCTCTTACACCCCTCCTTGCACAGCCCAGGAGACCCGAGGGATCCGTTCCACTTGGACCGTTCGCCCTTCACCGCCGGGAATGTTCTCATCCCCCACATCCAACCCCACGGGGATCCACTTCACCCTCCCCAGCCCCACGGGATGCATTCCACCCTTCCCCAGGTCAGGCCCTACACAAGCCTAAGGGTACGGTCCTCAAATGAACTGGCCATAAAGCCAGGTGTGTGAAGGGCTGCCTGTGTCCCACAGGTGGACGTGTTCCGTGAAGACCTGTGTACCAAGGTAAGACCTGCCCCATCAGCACCCTGCCCCTACCTAACTCCCACTGCTCAACTCTTCCTTGCCCGGCAGCGTCAAGCCCTGCTTCACTGCCGGGAAAAACATTTGATTCTGACCCCATCTTCCCCCACCCCAACCTCACACACAGACAGAGAACCTGCTGGGGAGCTACTTCCCCAAGAAGATTTCTGAGTTGGATGCATTTCTAAAGGTACTGGGGGCAGCAGGAAACTAGAGAGTAGGGGTCAAGGGGGGAGTCTGGGAGGCCACGAGAGCGAGGTGAGAGGGATACCCTTGCCTCCAGCCCTCTTCCCACCCTGCACCAGGAGCCTGCTCTCAACGAAGCCAATTTGAGCAATTTGAAGGCCCCATTGGACATCCCAGTGCCTGATCCAGTTAAGGAGAAAGAGAAAGAGGAACGGAAGAAACAGCAGGAGGCAAGCCAGGAAGAGCTGGGAGGAGGGACCCAACCATGGGAAAAATCAACCTTAGGCCTGACTCCCAAGAGCCCCTCTCTCCCTGCAGAAGGAAGACAAAGATGAAAAGAAGAAAGGGGAAGATGAAGACAAAGGTACCACCATGAAGGAATTGAGTCTCATCTCCCAGGAGCTCTTCCCTGAGGATTTCTCTTCCCTGCCCTCATACTGTCCCAGCCTGGTGACTGACTCATTGCCCACTGCCTAGGTCCTCCCTGTGGCCCAGTGAACTGCAATGAGAAGATCGTGGTCCTCCTTCAGCGTCTAAAGCCTGAGATCAAGGATGTCATTGAGCAACTCAACCTGGTGAGCCCTCCCACTCCCACCCCCAGGCTTCAGATCTAACCCTTTGTCCTCCTTGGTCCCTGCCAGGTGGGGCTTAACACGGGCCAGGTCTTAGCAGGAGAGAGCACAGCAAATGAAGCCAGAGTTGTAGGCCACGGGGCTTAGGACGGACTTGGCATACCTCCCCGGACCGTGAGCAGGGAAGCAGAGGACAGGAACCTGGGAATTAGGTTGAGCGCTGATGTGGCTTTGATGCCTTTCCCTCCTCCCAGGTCACCACCTGGTTGCAGCTGCAGATACCCCGGATTGAGGATGGGAACAATTTTGGAGTGGCTGTCCAGGTGAGGGCGCTACCCCACTCCTCTGCCCTCCTTACTGCTCCAGTCCCAGCTGCTTTCCACTTTCCCGCTTGCATTCTTTCCCCAGGAGAAGGTGTTTGAGCTGATGACCTCCCTTCACAGCAAACTGGAAGGCTTCCACACTCAAATCTCCAAGTGAGTGACTGCCCACCTCCACCTGCCTGCACACTCTGCCTTGGCCTTGGACAGGAGGCCTGGACTCCCTCTTCCTTCTCCCATTCCATAGCCTTCTGCTTCCTACAGGTATTTCTCTGAGCGGGGCGATGCTGTGACCAAAGCAGCCAAGCAGCCCCACGTGGTAGGTGAGGCCCAAGTCAGGGTGCGTGGTGGGGGAAGGACACATCTGAAGTCAGGCCTGACCCAAATCTCCCACAGGGTGATTATCGGCAGCTGGTGCACGAGCTGGATGAGGCAGAGTACCGGGACATCCGGTTGATGGTCATGGAGATCCGCAACGCTTATGTGAGGAAGCGAGGGTTATGGGGCGGGGCGTGCAGAGGCAGCTTTCCCAGGTCACCTACTCCCTGACCCTGTAGGCTGGGGGTGAAGGGTCACAGAGCTTAGCCTCTCCATAAGGCCAGAAATGGGGCACAGGAGCCATTGGGGGCCTGTGGCTGACCCCCACCTCTCTCTGGCCCTGTAGGCTGTGTTGTATGACATCATCTTGAAGAACTTTGAGAAGCTTAAGAAGCCCAGGGGAGAAACAAAAGGAATGATCTATTGAGAGCCTCCCCTCATTCTGTAACGGGTCCGGCAGAGACCTTCCTGTCTTTTTACAGAGGACTCCAGACTTTCCCCAACTTCAGCCTGTTGAGGTTTGTCCCTCCCCTTGCCTCCCAGGCACAATAAATAGTCATACCATTGTCCTTTCATCCGAGTATCTTTATTGGATCCTGACCCTTCCGCTCCCACCCCCAGCCCCCCAGCCCTGGCTCAGGTCTTTCCATTGGTAGGACCCACCCATTGGGTGATTTGGGTGTTCAGCTGCTGGTTGGTCCAGTCCTGCCGGATGTCGTCAAGGTGGCAGTCAAAGTCCACGAGGTGCTGGTGGGCCCGGCCCTCCAGTAGTGCTCCTACCATCTGCCGCGACTCTTCCCAGTCCCTCCACATCACTCTGAAATCATAACCCCGTGGAGGTCACACTCAGTAGGCAGTGGGGCCTGACACTTGGCAGAGGTTAGCATCTTAGAGAAGGACCCTTGGGGGCAAGATCAAGGACAGAGGAGGCCCAGGAGCTGTGGGCTTCCAAGAAGAGGTGGAGGGAGTAGGGCACTCACAAGTTCTTGTCCTTGGGGACCCAGCAGAGACCATGGTTTTCTAGGACGATGACAGGGGGCACATGAGGCTGAGACACCAGTTTCTGATTATCCAACTGTGCGGACAAGGAAGGGCTGGTGAGGGTTTCAAGGATTCCCCCTTTCTACTTTCTCACCAACTCCCCACCCTGAAACCCAAACCTCACCATAATAAGGACTGCACCAGGGAAGAATTCTGCAATCCGCCCAGCGATTTTCAAGGCCAGGGGTCCAGCGCTGTGTAGAGGAAAGATCAGAGGAGTGAGGAGCTGACCATGGGTAGACCCCGCCCATCTAAGCTGGACCTCCCTGGTCTCCTAGATGATGACACAGTGGTGGCCTTTCCCTGTAGTGGGCCTGGGGGGGTCAGGCCTGCTTGAAGCTTCAACACAACTGCTTAACGCTTGAGTGCAGTTGAGAACAGGTGCTTAGACTGCTGGTCAAGGTGGAGATCAAAGGTGGTCTTCAGGGTAATTTGGAATAACCACCCAAATTTAAACAGTATATGATACATACGCTGACCCAGAAGTTCCATTTATAAAGAATTTACTGTAATAATTGGACAGTGTCTGTGTTAACAAAAAACGGGAAACAATCTCAATGTTTAAGGCATTAAATAAATCATGGTACGTCCATACTCATACTATATAGCTGTTAGGATAAGGTAAATCTTGGTGTAGAGATGAAAAGATGGCAGATATTTACTGAGGAGGGAAAAGCAAATTACAAAACTATAATTTGATCCAGATACATGATTAATATGTAAATATATAACTTTATATAAGAAAATTTCCTCTTTTTTTTCCCCCCAAAGTTGCTAGTTGGGCTTCATCTATGTTCTTTCAGCACTTGGTGGGGGAGGGGGGGAAGAGGGGGAGGGGAGGTGTCACCTCAGTTAAAGCCAGATGTCAGCTTGTTATTGATACACAGCTATCCTCCCCACCCCCACCACAGCTCCTTCAGGGAGCTCCTTCGTATTTCTTTATATTCCCTCACTCCAGTACCCAGCCTAGTGCCTGGTGGATATAGTCCCAGCTCGTAAGCATTTGACGAAGGAAAGATGGAAGGAATGACCAAGAGTTCTCTTGATCCCCCATCCCATAACCCTAGCCTTCTGCCTCTGGCTACTCCACTCACCTCTGGTCGTCCAGGGCTGCATTGGCATGATAGTACCCAGCCACTACCAGACCGGCCTGCGCGCCCCACACATCCACCTGCCGTGGGAAAGGGGCCATCAGAAACTCAATGGTGACGCCCGCCCTGTAGGTGCGCCTGCTGCCAAGAGGCCGGGGATGGGCTTAGGCTAGGGGTGTTAGGGGGTTTCGCGGTGGTCGGTGGGCGTCCAGCGGCGGCACCTGGTTGAGGGCGACCTCCAACATGACGGACAGGGCCAGATGGCTGTGGAACAGGGGCACACAGTCGGTGAGACACAGACATTCTCCCGACCGCGGCGCGGGCGCCAGCAACAGCCCGTTGACAGCGGCGTGGGGGTACCGGGCGGCGTGCAGACACATCTTCACGTAGGCCCGGGCCGAGATCTCCACCTCCCCCATGGCGAACGGGGCTCCAGCTCGCGTCCACGAAGCTCCCTCCCTGGCGCCTTCCTTGGCCCTTCCTTCTGCCCCCTCACTTAGATTCGGCAGTGACGCTGACTCGGCTGGAAGGCAGCCCGCCGGCTCCCGGGGACCTGGGTCCCGGCGCCCGGCCCCCACCTGGCCCAGAACGCAGGCGGTCGGGATTGCATGCTGCAGCGCGGAACTCCGCCTCCACCCGCCCCACAGCGGGCGGCAGCATATCCTCGGGGGTCTGGGGGACACCCGGCTGGCTGCGGTAAGCAGCACCCGCTTCTGGAGTCCCGCCCACGTGGTGCTCTTTGATAGGCTTAAAGATTCTCATTTTGCCCAATCATCGGCCGCGCCCAAACCTTGCTCCGCCTTTGTCTCCCGCGAACTGAAAAGAACCCACAACTGAAAACTAAAGAGAACTGCCCGCACGCTGATTGGCTAGGCTACTCGACTTCGGCCCCCGATTGCTGGATGGCTTCGTCTGATACCTGGGCCGCCCGCCCCCGCAGGCCCGGCAAAGCTAGCAGGGTGGAGCGCGCCCCGCCTCGGGTGTCCCAGAGATCCAGCGCTGGATCTCTGCACCTGGGAACGAAGCGGACTGCCTTGTTCCTCCTGTGGAATGGGTGGATTTGTACTCTAGGCCAGTCCGTCACTTATGAGCCGTATTACCTTTGCCACTACAGGATATCTGGCTCTTGGTTTCCCTAATGTAGTCTCGGCGGAAATAAAGGCGGCAATTGGCTGAAGGAGGGGGAAAGAGGACAAAAAAAATTTACAGATCCATCGTTCCCTTTATGTCCTGCCGTATAATGGTCTTCAACATGCCTTGGGAGCGTTTTTTCCTTTGTCAGCTCTTGAGAAGGAGTCCCACTATTCACCCATAATTCTCCCAGCGAAACCTCACTCCCTCTCCGGGCTTGCCCTGAGCTGATGAGTGGTGTTCTTTCTTCTTTCCCCGATCTCAGTGCCAGAGCTTTCTCCTTGCTCAGTTTTCAGTCCAAGGCCTGACTATTCCTAGAAGGGGTCTGCGCAAATGCCACTTCTTCCAGGAAGCGCTCGCGAGCCCCCTAGATGTTTGAAATAATCTTGTGAAATTCTCAAATACGGGCTATCTATATGGCTATCATGACATGTCCCAATTTCCACCCTGTTCTTGAGGATGACTTCTTAGGAACAGGTTGGGTTTCCCCTTCATCTTTGGCATCATGGCATCCCCTCTCTTTCCTGCCACCACATTCACATTCAGTGTCTGGACATAGGTGACACTGAATAAATGCCTTCTGAATGAATGACACACACCAGACGTAATTCACACAAAGCATAGGTCATTTATTATTATTATTATCATTATTATTATTTTGGCCCTGGACTAGTACATAGATGACTTCTCTTCACCTTTTGGGTTGACAATTTTCTCTAGGTTGCTGCTGATGATATGATAAAGCTCAGCCTGGAAGAAGGCCAAAAGGGTGGCAGTCAGGTTCTTGGCTTCTTCCCTGTCCCCCTCAACCATCTCCCATAGGGGCTTCCTCCACACTCACATAGAAGGCCCTCAGGTCCAGCACCATGGCCCTGAGCTCCCCATAGGCTGCCTCATCTCGCTCATGCACCAGGGCCCGGTAATCCATCTGAGATGTGGGAGGCAAAGCTGAGTCAGCCCCATGGGAGGCTGGGATATTAATCTGGTTTCTTCACACAGAGAATAGGTAACTTGAGGATGAGCCCCTTCTCAGCACCAAGAAATGGAATCCCACGGGATCAAGCCAAGAAAGTGGTCAAGGTTTTTGAAGTCCAAATTGGTTTTTCTAGCCAGTGCTCTCGGCTTAGTATTTACCACATTGGGAAAGTCAGAAAACGGACAGGGAAGACCTCTAGCCCCTCTTCCTTGCCCCACCCCAAGCCAGCCTCAGCTAAAAGCCTGGTGACTATGTACTCACTACATGAGTCTCCTTAGAGGCCTTGGCCACAGCATCCCCGCGTTCTGAGAAGTACCTGCCAAAAGCAAGGGAATAAACACAGGAACGGGTAGAGAGAGAGAGAGATAGACCCTCCCTCGGACCCTTCCCAGAGCCCCCCTTCGTCCTGATGGGACTGCCCAGCTGTGGAAATCCCAAAGAAATGTCCCTGCAGCATCCCTATGCTGGCGTTCCATCTGCCCTCACTTGGAAATGGTTGTCTGGAAGGCTTCTACTTTTGTCTTGACTGCATTTACCCTCTCCAGCACCTTCTCCTGTGATTCAAAAAGAGAGAGAGAGAGAGATGGGTGGCAAGAAAAGCACTTCATCTCCTCCCTCCTTCACCCACCATCTTCCTCCTCCTCCCAGGTCATGTCTAGTTCCTATCTCTCACTCGCCAAGCCTCTCCCTGCTCTTAATGTCCTCATACACCCTTTTCTTACCTGGATTGCCACCCCAAAGTCGTTTCCATCCTCAATCTTGGGGATCAGGTGCTGGATCCATGTAATCACCTAAATTATGATCATGTACGAATAATTCAACAAACTTACTGGGTTTTTCCTTTTACTGCCACTTCCTAATAATAGCTATATTTATTTAATTGAGGACTTATTACGTGCCAGACACTGTGCTACACCTATATCTCATTTAATCTTCACAGCAGTTTCTCAAGATACATATTCTTACTGTACCCATTCGATAGATGAAAAAACTGAGTCACGGAGTGTCCAAGAAGCTTACTTAAGGAAACCAGAGAGGTAAGTGATGGAGTCAGGATCTAAGCCCAAGCAGTCTCTAGGGCCCACGCTCTTAAGCCAACTCACAATGGCACAACACCTGCACTGTGTACCTGGTAAGAGGTGGGTTCTGACATTACGGGGGTGGATACAGCACAGTCTCTGATTACAGGGACACCACTGTGATATCAGAGGTCTAGCAGCATGAGAACACGAGGTATCTAAATGCAAAGCACAGAGGAAGTTTCCTATGTCAGAGATAGGCCCTTAATGAAGGACTTTCGTCTCTCAAGGAGACTAGGGCTGGGCCTGGCTTGTCTTCCCTTTCTTTTTCTCCCAGTTCCCAGGCTTACCAGAATGCATTTTTCTTTGAGAGTCCAGACTTCTGGCTTAACTAGGGCAAGGAGAGCGAGAACCTTCTCATTTCCAGGGAGAAAGCCACACTTGGGAACTGTGAAAAAAAAGGCATTCAGGTCCCTTCTCCTCCAGCAGGCAACGTGCCGTTTCCTCTCCCCTAGCCACCCTTTCCTCTCTTACCTTCTTTCTTTTCCTGCTTATCTGTTTCCATCTAAGGTAAAAAGGGGGACAGCAGCTTTAGAAAAGTCTCGGAGGTTGGAGGGCCATCATCTCCACCCGGTTTATAGTCTGAGTCCTGCACCCTGAGTGCCTCACCTCATCATCCTTGGGTGGGGGGTCTGGGATGGGGATGTCCAATGGGGCCCGAAGAGAGGTCAGGTCAGCCACATTGAGGGAGTCCTCCTGCGTAGAGCTCACTGTCAGCGGCTGCCCAGCCTATTCCCCTCATTCTGAGTCACAGCCTTCCCTCCACACAGCCCACCCAACCTTCTGCCTATGCTCAGGCCTCACATCATCATAATGTTTCCAGTCCACCACTCAAACTGTTCTCTGCATGCTGAGCCCAGTTGTTAGCTAGAGGGGGTGGATGGAGAGGAGAGAGGCCTTGGGATGCGGTGGGAGGGGCCCATACTACTCACTTGCAAGAGCTGATTCAGGTGTATGATTTTCTGTGGCAAGAAACTGTAGAGGAACTCCTCTGCCTGTGGGTTACATCGCAAGGGTGGGGAATCTCAGAAGACACTCCAGAGGTGTCTGAAAAGTAAGGACTGGAAGGGCCCTTGTAAATCATTGACTCCAATACTTACAAATAAGGAAACTGAAGCCAGGAGAAGTGAAGGGACTTGCCCAAGCTGGGAAGTGGCAGGACCAAGGTTAGGACTTTGGGGCCACAGCTTTTCCCTCCACACCAAAAGAGGGGAGAGGAAGCAGCAGAAGTGGAAAGAATATTAAGAGGAGTCAAATTAAAGGTAGAGATCGATATTTAGGAGCCTTGGGTGAAGGTTTGATAAGAGAAGTAGGGCCCAAGGTGGGTTTGGGGGGAGTCACTCTGAGAGGTTGCAGCCCTCACGTATTGGTCTAAGATTCCGAGTCAAATCGCTTTAATCTAGAAGACTTACCTCCTGGAAAAGATTTTGCCTGAAGACATCCACCTGCACAGAGAGCAGTACCCGGATGTCGGTTAAGGGTCTCAGTTGTCAAGAGTAAGATCCCACCCACAAAGGGATGCCCTCCAACTTGGCTCAGGCCTTTCCTACCACAAGCCAGATTTCCCTGGAAGCTCAGGCTCAGTGCAGAAACTGGCCAGAGGGTAGGAACTGGGAATCCCCAGGCAGAAGTGAAAGCACTAAGGAGAGGTTGGGGGAGTTCTCTGGCACGGCCTTGATCCCCTGGAGTACCCAGCCTGGCCTCCAGCCAGGAGGGCTCGCCGGCCCTTTCGTGGCCTCCCGATCCCCCATTACCTGTTTGCGGGCTTCCCCGCTCAGGCGCACCCCACAAGGCTTGGCCATGCTGCTCCAGTTGCAAGATCTCCGGTCTCTCGGCTCGCCGCCTGGCCTTTCGCTTTCACTCCCCAGGTCCAGGCCCGCCCCCCTCAGCCCCGCCCCCTTCCTTCTTTTCCTCCTCCCTCTGGCCGGCAGCAAACCCTAGGCAGCCCCTCAGTCATTCTCGGCCTGTTGTGACTAGTAGAGGCGGTGCGGGCTCGGTCACAAGCCCAGGGGCTGTCCGAGGGAGGGGCTAGGATAAAAGTCGGACCGCGGCAACCGAACAGGGGCTGTCCCTCGGAGAAGGGGAGGGGCTTCCAGGGAGGAGTCAGGACGGTCCCGGGAAAGTCCAGGGTTGGGGTGCGAGGGGTAGGAGAGTGGGAAAAAGGGTGTTCAGTGGTGGGGCTCCCCCTAGAAGACTCGACTGCAGGGAGGGGCCCTAGAGGGATCAGAGTGGAAGTGGGAGGGAGGGCCGGGCGCTGAGAAAGACTAGAATGTGGAAGGGAGCAGTCTCGGGGATCCCTCCGGGAGAGCACCCTGCCTTCAAGACCGACTAGAGAAGCGGCAGGACTCGCTTGAGTGGGGCCCAGACCGGCCAAAGCTGAGTCTCGGCAGAGTGGGGCTTCCCCGGTGGGGACCGGAGCAAGGCGGACTGATCTAAATAGAAAAAGGGTTTGATGGAAATAAAGTAACCCCGCGCCTACGGCCATTCAGAAAGGGGCGGAACCAGCCTACAGAAAGGCGGGGAAGAGGGCTAGGCTAGTTCGGTGTTTAAGGCCCAGACGGTCTGGGGGAGGAGCCAGGGACCATTTGGCCTTCTCATTGGCTGGGCCCTGGCTTCCCTCTTGGCCACGCCCCCTGATTTCCTGACCCCACCCTGGCCTAACCTTAAAGCCCTCCCCTTCCCCTGAAACTAGGTCGCAATCCCGCCCTCTTTGCTAGTACTTCCTGTTCCCGGCTAACCCTGGCGCGGGGCCCGGGGCCGAAGACTGACCGTGGCCTGAGTGACCTGGGGCGGCTTCGCCGACCAAGTCGGGCCGCGAAGCCGGACACCAGGCAGGAGGGGTGGCGCTCAGGCCGCGCACAGCCTGCGCCAGGTCCCGGCGGGTGACGGGGCTGGGGCTGACTCCTGTCTCAGGATGCCGGGGGAGGAGGAGGAGCGGGCCTTCCTGGCGGCCCGTGAGGAGCTGGCGAGCGCCCTGAGGAAGGATTCCGGGCAGGTGTTTTCCACGGAGCAGCTCCGGCCGCTATTGGTCACATCCCTGCCGCCAGCAGCCCGCTACCTGCAGCTGGACGCCTCGCGCCTGGTCCGCTGCAATGCTCATGGGGAGGTGAGGCCCGGCCCCGCTCGGGAGGGGGACAGAGGACCTGAGCCCAGGGCGGGGCTCACAGCTCTCCGCTCTCTGACTGCTCCCAGCCCCGAAACTACCTCAACACCCTGTCCACGGCCCTGAACATCCTGGAGAAATATGGCCGCAACCTCCTCAGCCCTCAGCGGCCCCGGTACTGGCGCGGGGTCAAGTTTAATAACCCTGTCTTTCGCAGTACGGTGGATGCTGTGCAGGTGAAGCCCCTGGGCCCCTTATGGGAGAAGGGGACTTGCCCTGGGCTGGGGGATTGATTAGAAAGGGCCGGAGGCTGTGCTTAATGGGGAAGAGGTCCAGCCCTTTTGGGAAGGGGGCCTGGTGGGTGGTGACTGGTTCGAATGTGTGGTAGGGGGGCCGGGACGTTCTGCGATTGTATGGCTACACAGAGGAGCAACCAGATGGATTGAGTTTCCCTGAGGGGCAGGAGGAGCCTGATGGGCACCAGGTGGCTACAGTCACACTGGAAGTACTGCTGCTTCGGACAGAGCTCAGCCTGCTGTTACAGGTGAGATGTTGAAGTGTCTCTAGTCCTGAGGACTTAAGTGCCAGGTCTGGGGAGCGCAGCCTCACTCCCAAAGGCAGACTGGGACCCACATGCTGCCGAGCCATGGCCATAGTCCCCATAGCAATCTGGGAACTCCCCATACTGTTCTTGCTGTGGATGCTGGGAGCCCACGCTGTTGAGGGTGGGCCTTGTCCTAGGACTCCAGGTGGAAACTCTTCTTACCTTGTTTGCAGAATACTCACCCAAGACAACACGCCCTGGAGCAGCTGCTGGAAGACAAGGTTGAGGATGATGTAAGCAAGGTAGGGATGGGGCTCTAAGATCTGATGACCAAAGGGGACAGGGGTTGTGGGACTGTGTGTCCCCAAATCCTTGCCCTGCCCTTTTCTTCCCAGATACTTCAGCTCTCAGAGTTTGCCCCCTTACTGAGAGAGATTGCTCCTGGCCCCCTCACCACACCCTCTGCTCCAGGTATTATTCATCCTGTAATGAGGGGTGGGGCAGTTTCTAGTAGACCATATTGATGGAAATTTGGGGCCCTCCTCTGTTATCTTCTTGGCCTTTTAAAAGAGATTCAAATTGTTTCCTTGGGTCTGGATATGTTGAAAAGTAGTCTGTGATTTGTTCTCTCCCACAGCAAATTCAGATGTAACTTGGTCTATTTCAGAAAGATGTTCAATTTTTTTCTCTCCTGTTCTCCAGGCTCCACTCCTGGTCCCTGCTTCCTCTGTGGCTCTGCCCCAGGCACACTGCACTGTTCAGCCTGTAAACAGGCCTTGTGCCCAGCTTGCGATCGCCTATTCCATGGACACCCATCCCGTGCCCATCACCTCCGCCAGACCCTGCCTGGGGCCCCCCAGGCCACCCGCCTGACCCCCAGGTGAGAGATCTTCACTTCTGGGTGGGAGTGAAGTTGAGAGAACTTACAGTGACTTGAATATCTACTGTGTGTCAGTTTCTATGCTAAAGACTGTTTCATAGAAGACAAGCAGGCAGTTATTGCCCTCCCAAGAGGTCACAGACATACATATCAAGCAAGTATCAGTCACAGCAAGACAGATTATTATTTTGTGCAAATAGATAGGAAGAAAAGGAACCTAGCCTAAAGGATCTGCTCAATCAGTAGGATTGTTTTTTTAAGATTTTATTTATTTGAGAGAGAGAGAGAGAGATTGAGAGAACCAGTGGAAGGAGGGGCAGAGAGAGAAGCAGACTCCCTGAGGAGCAGGGAGCCCGATGCAGGACTCGATCCCAGGACCCTGAGATCATGGCCTGAGCTGGAGGCAGATGCTTAACCGACTGAGCCAACCAGACCCCCAATCAGTAGGATTTCTAAGCACCTAGTATGGGTCAGGCCCCATGTTAGGGATATCTGTCAGCAAGATGTGAACTTTAAGATGTATTTAAATATTGAAAAAAAAAAAGATGTATTTAAATATTGAACAGGCTATGGGTATGGGGTGTTCCAGACAGAACAACATGTACAAAGGACAGGGTCTGTGTCGTCCCGCAGAGAATGAGGGATGCCCGAGAATAAGGGACCCAGGCACCAGGGCCCCCCCAGCAGACCTCTGCTTTTTCATTACAGCTTACCTGCCTCAGCTCAATCACGGACCCAGTCAACCTCCGTGCTGACCCTGGGAGACAGCTCTCTTGTGCTTCCCCTGAACGCTTCCCCTGATCCCACAAATGCCCATCTGCCCTGGCACTGTGCTGCCTGCGCCATGCTAAATGAATCTTGGGCAGTGCTCTGTGTGGCCTGTGATCGGCCCCGAGGCTGTAAGGGGTTGGGGCTGGGGATCGAGGGTTCCCAAGGAGGTGGGGGCCTGGAATCTGAGCTTGCACGGGGTCGCTGGGCCTGCCAGAGCTGCACCTTTGAGAATGAGGCGGCAGCTGTGCTGTGTGCCATCTGTGAGCGACCTCGGCTGGCCCAGCCTCCTAGCTTGGTGGTGGATTCTCGGGATACTGGCATTTGCCTACAGCCCCTTCAGGTAACCTGTTCCTGGCCTTCCTAGCTCTTTATTTGCATCTGTTACCACAAGCCATTCTCTACTTCATCTCCTGTTTCCTTCAGTTCCTCTGTGTCTTCCCTCCCCCCCGCCCCCCCATCAGCTCCCTATCTTTCCATCTCGAGCCTCAGCCAGCTTTCAATTGGATAACTCTTTTTGCCTTCCCAGCAGGAGAATACTCTGCTCTCCTCTGCCCAGACTCCAGTCTGGTACTGTATTCACTGTACCTTCTGCAACTCGGGCCCTGGCTGGGTGTGTGCCATGTGCAACCGGACCAGCAGCCCTATCCTGGTACAGCATCCCCCCCGGCCCCATACCAGCTCTCTGGAAGAGCGACTCCCTGAGCCAGGGCCTTCACGACGCCTCAGTGCCCCCCTGCCCAGTTCCTGTGCGGACCCTGAGAAGCAGCGCCAAGACAAGATGCGGGAGGAAGGTCTCCAACTTGTGACCAAGATCCGGGTGAGCATTTAGGCCTGGGAGGAGGTAGGGTTGAGCTAGTCAGGAAAAGGAAAGGCTGCCGTAGATGAGTACGAGTTCTTGTAAAACTTGACATTGTTAGCGGCAGCTGCCTCTTACTGAACACTCCCCACATGACCAGTGCTATACCATGCACTGCTCATGTGGTCCATACGTCTAACCACCGTCAGCATTTTGGTTCTGCGGAGAGTGGGTGGAGGGTGCCCTTCCTGATGGGCCATCTGTCGGGGTGGGACTGTGCCTTAGGAAGGGGAAGCTGCAGGCGCCTGTCCAGAGGAGGTCTTCTCGGCTCTACAGTACTCAGGCACCGAGGTGCCCCTGCAGTGGCTGCGCTCAGAGCTGCCCTACGTGCTGGAGATGGTGGCTGAGCTGGCTGGACAGCAGGACCCGGGGCTGGGTGCCTTTTCCTGTCAGGAGGCCCGGAAAGCCTGGCTGGATCGGCACGGCAATGTTGACGAAGCTGTGGAAGAGTGTGTGAGGGCCCGGCGGAGGAAGGTACCAGCTGTGCTGGCGTGAGGGGGCAGGGTTGAGGACTGTGGAGCCTCTCACACTCTGCCATTTCCCTCTTCACTCCTCTCCGCCCCCAACTCTCAGGTGCAGGAGCTCAGGTCACTGGGCTTTGGGCCTGAAGAGGGGTCTCTTCAAGCATTGTTCCAACATGGTGGTGATGTGGCCCGGGCCCTGACAGAGCTCCAGCGCCAGCGCCTGGAGCCCTTCCATCAGCGCCTCTGGGACAAGGGCCCTGATCCCACCCCTTCCTGGGATGGGCCAGATAAGCAGGTGCCAGGAGGAGAATCCACTTGGAGGAGCAGGGGGAAGGCCGAGGGGTAGGATTCTTGGGGTGTGACAGCCACTTCTTCCCCCTCCCCCTGAATCACATTGCAGAGTCTGGTTAGGCGGCTTTTGGCAGTCTACGCACTCCCCAGCTGGGGCCGGGCAGAGCTGGCACTGTCACTGCTGCAGGAGACACCCAGGAATTACGAGCTGGGGGATGTGGTGGAAGCTGTGAGGCACAGCCAGGACCGGGCCTTCCTGCGCCGCTTGCTTGCGCAGGAGTGTGCTGTGTGCGGCTGGGCCCTGCCCCGCAACCGGGTAAGCCCATCCCCTCTGCACCCGGCCTTCGGATGACTCTCTTCCCTTTGGGCCCTGCTCCCCGTGCCAGCCCCCGTCCCCGGCCCTGTCTTTTGCTCTGCAGTTGCCCACATGCTCCGGACGGTGTCTAGGAAGGGGAGGGCAGGAATAGGCCACCTCCTCCTCCCCATTATTTTTGCCGTTCCACTACGGAACATTACAAACACAAAATGTCAGCTTTCTTCCTCCACGTCCCCCCAACCCCCACGTATTCATCACCACGCTTCTGCAGTCACCAGTGTTTCACCAATCTTTATTCCATCTACACACACGTGAAATTGCTTGGAAGCAAATCTTAGGCATCATGGAGTCGATCTGTAAATCCTTGAGTATGTATCTCGGAAAGGTAAGTCTTTGAAAACATAGCCACAAATACCATTGGCGCACCAAAAAAATGACTAGGAATTCTTTAATGTCATCATCAAATATCCAGTTGGTAAGAGCAGGCCCCCCCTTATCTTCCGATCCCCTGCTTACCCTAGGCCAGGAGTAGCAGTTCTTGGGCCAAATACAGTCCAGTTTAGTTAGGCTGGCTCTCTACATGTTGTGTTGTGTTTTGTTTTTTACTTTTTATTTTAAAATAGTTGTAGATTCTCAAAAGTTGTAAAAATAGAGTCCTGTGTGCTCTTTACCCACCTCCTCCCAATGGTGGCATCTTCCATAATTACTATACAATGTCAAGACCAGGAAATAAACACGTGAGCTAGACTGCAGACCTTGTTCATTTTTCACATGGATGTACGTGTGGCTCTGTGCCGTTTCATTCCACGTATAGGTTCACATAACCACCAAGATACGGATTGTTCCATCACTGCAAAGGATCCCTCTCATGCAGCCCTTTTATAGTTGCAACTTTCTTCCCTTCCTCCTGTCGCCTGACAGCTACTAGTCTGTTTTCCATCACTAAACTTTTTTTTTTTTTTAAGATTTTATTTATTTATTTGTCAGACAGCACAGAAGCAAGGGGAGTAGCAGAGGGAAAGGGAGAAGCAGGCTCCCCGATGAGCAGGGAGCCCGATGCAGACTCGATCCGAGGATCCCGGGATCGTGACCTGAGCCGAAGGCAGGCGCCTAACTGAGCCACCCAGGCGCCCCTCCATCTCTATTGTTTTTTCAGTTCAGGGATGTTATTTGTTTGCTTCTTGTTGAGTGCGAATGTCTTCCTGAGGGCGCTCTTCCATTTACTTTAGGCCTCACCACTGTCTGTTTTCTTCAGTGAGAGTCTTCAGGCATTTAGATTGCCTGCCAGGCACTTGTTGGAGGTTGCTACCTTGGCAGTCGTTAATTAGACCCAGGTTTCGGACCCCTGGCTACTGCCCCCTCCCCAGGCTGGCAGCGGTGGCTTCAGACCCCCTCCTCTCCCGGCCTCCCCCTGCAGATGCAGGCCCTGACGTCCTGTGAGTGCACCATCTGCCCTGACTGCTTCCGCCAGCACTTCACCATCGCCTTGAAGGAGAAGCACATCACCGACATGGTGTGTCCCGCCTGTGGCCGCCCCGACCTCACCGATGACACGCAACTGCTCAGCTACTTCTCTACTCTTGACATCCAGGTACTGCAGTCTCTAGGACTCGGGGTGCCCTGGGCTTTGACCAGGAACCTGCCCACCCACCACTTCTGCCTCCTGTCCCCAGCTGCGGGAGAGCCTGGAGCCAGACGCCTACGCACTATTTCACAAGAAGCTGACTGAGGGTGTGCTCATGCGGGACCCCAAGTTCTTGTGGTGTGCTCAGGTAAGTGGCCTGCCCAGGGGAGCTGAGTGGAGTGGGGGGAGGAGGGCAGGGTGCCAGATCAGGCCTCAGATGGCTTTATGCTCTTGCACCTACAGTGTTCCTTTGGCTTCATATATGAACGGGAGCAGCTGGAGGCAACGTGTCCCCAGTGTCACCAGACCTTCTGTGTGCGCTGTAAGCGCCAGGTGAGGCACATTCGTCCTTTCGGAAAGAACTTGCTAAGCTACTGGCAGATACTACGTCAGAGTCGGGGTATGCCGAAGCACGGAACAGACGTGAGCTCTGGCCTCAAGGAGCCTGCTGACTAGTCAGGAAAGGAGGGAAGGGGATGGAGGGAGAGAGGGAGGCTGAGGGGGAGCGAGGGTGAAAGGTAAGGAGACAGAGGAAGGAAGGGAGAGGGGGGGAGGGGAGGAAGGAAAGGTGAGGAGGAAGGAGGGAAAGGCAGTGTGGGAGGGAGACAGCATAAATACACATGGCGTAAGTTCTGTAAAGAAAACACAGGAATCTGAGATTAGGAATAACGAAACGGACCTACGTAGGATAGAGAAGTCAGACAAGTCTTCTCTAAAACGGTTTAATTTAAGCTCAGGCCTGAAAGTTAAGAAGAAGCCAACTTTGCAAAGGATATTCGGGCCAGAAAGAACAACACATGGAAAGGCCAAAGTCAGAAAAAGTGTTGTGTGGCTGGAGCCCCAAGAGCAAGGGTGAGAGTGGCAGGCGATCGGAGAGGAGCTAGCTGCCAGATCAGGAGAGGCCTTGAGGCCAAGTGAGGAAGGTATTTGCCTTTTCTTCTAAGACTAAGCAAGGGGTGATACTATCTCATTTGCCTTTTAAGAAGTTTAATATTTGAGTGCTCGTTTTGGCAGCACATATTCTAAAAAGTTTAACGTTGGATCCCAAAAAGTGACATCTGTATTACAAAACACAGTAATAATAAAATGACCACCTGAGACCCTCCGACTAAATCTCGAAACTAGAACCCTCCCAGAGCGGTTGAAGCTGCCTGCCTTACACTCTCCAAGGCACCTTGGCCGCAGGGCGGAGCGTGCACCGCAGGCCAGGAGGGGTGGAGGCAGAGACACCGGGAACCAAGGCAAGACCTGACCTGGCCTGGAGTAGCGTGGCCACAGCAGGGGTGAGGAGAAAGAGAACGGGGCTGAGATAGGCTTGCGGGTGGACAGAAGACCTGCCGGTGAATATGTGCCGGCATGGCGAGGTGAAAGAACCAAAGCCGGCCCCTCGGTTTGCGATGGGAGCCAGTAGTGAAGGACAGGGCCATAATCTAAGCCAGGGACCACTAGGTACGAGAGGCGGGGCCCTCAGGAAAGGCCCTGGCTGGAGTTTTCAGGTGAAGCTTGCTTTCCCTCCTGCAGTGGGAGGAGCAGCACCGAGGCCGGAGCTGCGAGGATTTCCAGAACTGGAAACGCACCAATGACCCAGAATACCAGGCCCAGGGCCTGGCCATGTATCTTCAGGAGAATGGCATTGGTAAGGGCGGCCCACGAGGCCTGTTTGCCTGGGCATGTGTCACTGCCAGCGGCTCTTGTCCTGAGGGCCTTGAGGAGCAGTGACAGCCCCAGCCCTGACCTGCCATCCTTTGCAGACTGCCCCAAGTGCAAGTTCTCATACGCACTGGCCCGAGGAGGCTGCATGCACTTTCACTGCACCCAGTGCCGCCACCAGTTCTGCAGTGGCTGCTATAATGCCTTTTACGCCAAGAATGTGAGCCCGGAGATGGGGATGGAAGGGATAGGCGGGTGGGCGGCTGCCATCCGGGGGGGGGGGGGTGTGGGGGGCAAAGGCATGGAGAAGTAGCCTAGGGGAAGAGGAGGCCAGTGGGGTGTAAAGCACCTCTCTCTGTCCCCTCCCCCCTTCTGCTTGCTCCAGACCCTCCAATGTCTCCATCTTCCCCCATCCCTACACCCCTCATGCAGGGGTTCTGAGAAGCCAGGACCCCAACCGTCTCCAACTTTCCCTCTCCCATCTGGGTTTCTGCCAGAAATGTCCAGACCCTAACTGCAGGGTGAAAAAGTCCCTGCATGGCCACCACCCACGAGATTGCCTCTTCTACCTGCGGGACTGGACTGCTCTCCGGCTCCAGAAGCTGCTACAGGTCAGGGCTGGCCAGCGTGGCTGGGTTTGCAGATTGTCCGGGGTAGCGAGGCTGGGCCCTGGGTGGGGGGCAAGAAAGGAAAGGCTCTCTGCTGGGCAATGCAGCGGGGCTGGCATCAAGGGGAACCTAACGCCCATCTGTCTGCCCCTTTTTAGGACAATAACGTCATGTTCAACACAGAGCCCCCAGCAGGGGCCCGGGCGGTTCCTGGTGGTGAGTGTCGAGACAAGCCTGGGAGAAGGGGTGAGGGCGGGCTGGGCTCCCACTGTGTTGTGGGTAAAGGGGAGGCTCGGGTATGTGGTCCGAGCTCAGCCTGTGCTGCCTCTGTTGATATCCCAGTTCTCTGGGGGCTTCATGGTTAGTGACCTCCTCCCAACACAAGGATCCCTTCCTTCCCTTACCCTTAGGTGGCTGCCGGGTGATGGAGCAGAAGGAGGTTCCTAACGGGTTCCGGGATGAAGCTTGTGGCAAGGAGACTCCGGCTGGCCATGCTGGCCTCTGCCAGTGAGTGTCAGGCACGGCATGGACCGTGGCGTTGGGGAGGGTATGCCTGGGGAGTAAAGGGGGTCTCCTGGAATAGTGGGTCCTGCAGGGGAGGCGAGAGGGGGGCTCTCTCGGCAAGGGCGTGGCTAGGCAGGAGCCGGCAGCGTGCACAGGGAGACGGTGCCTACCCGTGCAAGTGGCGAGAGTTGTCTCGTTCGTCTGAGTGTGCCAGTGCCTGGCAAGGTGCTGGGCACACTGGCTTGATATTAGCCAAATAGAAGAACCATGATTCCACCCTGTCCTCTCCCCAGGGCACACTATAAAGAATATCTTGTAAGCCTCATCAATGCCCACTCACTGGACCCAGCCACCCTGTATGAAGTGGAGGAGCTGGAGACGGCCGCAGAGCGCTACCTGCACGTGCGTCCGCAGCCTGTGGCCGGGGAGGACCCCCCCGCCTACCACGCCCGCCTGTTACAGGTAAAGCCTCCCCCCCCAGCCTCGCCTCTGACCCATGCTCTAGAAGTCCCCTGTCCAGCCTATGTCTGAGCCCTAGGCTTCCAGTGTCATTTTCTCTCTCCTTCTGCAGAAGCTGATGGAAGAAGTGCCCTTGGGACAGAGTATCCCTCGCAGGAGGAAGTAGCTGAGGGCAGGGATCCTCCTGAGGGTCTCAAGGCCCAGTCTCCTTAAGGAACAGCTCCAGCACCAATAAAGAGGCATCTCCTTGCCCAGGCTTTTTGGTGGTCCTTCTTCTGGCCCCACCATCTGGGGCAGCAGGGAGGGGGGGGTGAACTGAGAACTTTGCTGGAAGGGTCGCCTGCAGCCCACTGCCAGACCCTCCTTGGACTCAGGGCCAGGAAGGAATTAACACCGTGGATGGCCAGGGAGGCCCTCCCCAGCCAGCCACCCGGCCTGGGCTTTCTCCTCCCCTGCCTCCTTTGTTCCTTCCTCCAGTTCTGCTGGTGTTCGAGGTCACCTACTAGGCACCAGGCAGGCACGAGGAGGGAAACACAGAAGCATGGGTGGTATAGGGCCAGCCAGAGACCTCAGGCCAGACTCCACGACCCCAGCCTCCCTGGGAAGCCACAGTGGCACAGACATCAGGGAGTAGCTAAGGGGGGGTGGAAATGAGCCTGAGCGGGGAGGGGGCCCTCCGGTGTCCGACAGTGGGATTTCAACAGTGAGGGCCTCAGATGCTGCTGCCCCCTGCTGGCGCACGGTTGCCCTGCAGCTCGGACCACGTGATTTCTGAGAAGAGGCCCTGCCTGGAGGAGAACTGAAACTTAGGGTGGGGACTGTAGGAAGGGGCGGAGAGATCAGGACGCTGCCTGGACGGCTGCTGAGCCGAGGGCAGCTAGCTGCATCCTGGGACAGCCAGCCAGCGAGCCGCGCAGGTAAGACCGGCCGAGAGTGGACGCCAGCCTGGGTCTAGAGCTGGAAGGCCAGGCCGGATCGGACGCGGGGGGCGGGGGCTCCTGGGGCCCCTCGGCGGAACAGGAATATACAGATGGCCTGTGAGCCGGGACGCGGGGTGGTTTGGCCTGAGTGAGAGACTGACCCAGGGCCAGGGTCCCCAGCCCTAGGGGCAAAGCTCAGGAGGCCCTGCTGCTAGGTTGTTGAGGGAAGTCTCAACCCCGGCTCCAGCAGCCCCTGTTTGTTTTCTTGCCTTCTGGCCCTGCCCACTTCCGCCGCAGCCCTGCCCCACCTACCCCAGTGGCAAGCAGAGGGGAAGGGTTGGTGGATCAAACTTAGGTTATGGGGGTGGCGGGTGAGGGATCGATGGGGGCATCTCAGAAGCCGGTACTACCTCTGCAAATGCTTGGGGTAGAGACCGGGCCTCTCCCCATGAACTGTACAGAGGGAGTTCTCTGCCAGACAGCAGATTCCTGAAAAGTCTTAAAACTAAGACCACCACCGCGTAGGATTTCCTTCCAGATGTCATAGCTTGGGATGTGAAAAGGGATGTATTTGTTTATCATTACTAGTGAAGGGAGGAACGACACAATTTGGCGCCAGAATTTTGAGAAATGTCTACAGGCAATAGATGGATGGGATTACTGGGGGCCTTTGCCAGGTTCCAACCCCAGTGGTGAGGAGCTCAGCAGATGTGCCCTCCCACGGTGTCGAGTCCACTGATGTTGTCTGTGACTCTTGTCCCCAGGATGGCATCAGGCAGGGCACGCTGCACCCGAAAGCTGCGGAACTGGGTGGTGGAGCAGGTGGAGAGTGGGCAGTTCCCCGGGGTGTGCTGGGACGATCCAGCCAAAACCATGTTCCGGATCCCCTGGAAGCATGCCGGCAAGCAGGACTTCCGGGAGGACCAGGATGCCGCCTTTTTTAAGGTGAAAAAGCCGGGAAACCAGACCCTCTGAGAAGGGTGGCATATACACAAACTCTCACCCTCCAGGGGTGGTGTCGGCCTGGGTTGCAGAGAAAGGGGAGATGGGAGGGTAGAACAGGCTGCATAATGGACACAGCCTGATACAAAGTGAAAGTGCAAAAGTTGTGAAGGATTTGGAGGCAGCATAAACCCGAGCCCTGGCCCTTCTGTGCACGTGCTCAGGTGGTGTGTCCCCAAAGCCCCCCCAGTAGAGGGTCAGCCGGGGTGTGTGACATGCTGCCTCTGCTTTTACTTCTTGTGTTTTGAAGGCATGGGCGATGTTTAAGGGGAAGTACAAGGAAGGGGACGCGGAAGGCCCTGCTATCTGGAAGACTCGTCTGCGCTGTGCCCTCAACAAGAGTCCTGAATTTGAGGAGGTTCCTGAGAACGGCCACAGGGACGGAGCTGAGCCCTACAAGGTGTATCGGCTGCTGCCACCGTCAGGGACCCTTCCTGGTGGGTGTCCCCTTGCCCAGCCACTCCTAGAAGCAGCAGACTGCGGACGGGGGGAGGATGGAGATAGAAGCCTTCTGGGAGGGTGCTGGGCCTCTCCCTGGGTTCCTCATTCAGAGTTCTGCCTGTCCCTGTACTTGGGGAGCTGCTGCCCAGGTTCCCCTGCCTGGTCCTTCCCATCCTCTCACTACCTCCTGTCCTACCTTCTGTCCCCAGTTAAGGCTCTGACCTTTTTCTCCCCCTTCACAACATTCCACAGCCCAGCCGGGGACCCAGAAATCACCATCAAAGCGATGTCACAGTTCTGTGTCCTCTGAGAAGGAGGAGGATGAGGGTACCACAAAGAACTGCATGCTCAGTCCCTCCTTGCTTGAGGACCCCCTCAGAAATGTAAGAGCTGGGGAGGGACTGGGGGAAGGGGGGCCTGCGGGCAGGACAGTAACTAGGGGAGAGGTGGGCCAACGATAGACACTGTGTCTGCAGGAGGAGGTGGGGGCCAGTGGGGGAACAGGCCATTCAAACTTTGGGAGCAGCAGCAGCAGCAGCAACAGCCCTGAGCCTCAGGAAGGTACCACCTCCCCTGCCTCTGTTCGTCGCCCCCATGCCGCAGCCTCTGGCCTGAGGACTCCCCATTCCCATTCTGTACCGTACGCCTCTGCTTCGCCTGTAGGTACGGACACAACTGAAGCCGCCCCTTTCCAAGGAGATCAGGTGTCATTGGAGTTTCTGCCCCCTCCAGACTCAGGTGCGTGGCATTTCTGACTCATCCCTGCCCCCTGTTCCCCCAGCTTGTCTCCCGGGAGTCGTGCGTGTGTTACCAGATCTGTGGGGCTTGCAGCAAAGTGGGCCCGCCTTCCCCCGACAGAGGCACCAGTTCTAGGCAGTACACCGGGCCAGACTCCAGACTCCAGGCAGCTCAGCTCTCAAAAATACCCTCTATGCGTTCTGTTCCCTGGAAATCCACTTTGAGACATTAATTCCCGTGGGCCAAGCAGAGCCCCAGTTTCTGGGACCTTCTTACAAACTGTTAAGACCCTGGGCATTAAGCCCTGAGGCTCAGGGGGCATTTGTGTGTCAGCTCCCGTCCTGAGTGATGGGAAAGCCTAGCAGGAAGCCCCTTGGCTGGTGGGGGTGGCGAGAGGATGGATGAGGAGGGAGGTGCCGCCTCTAACCTCGGAAGGGGCAGCCGTGACCCCGGGCCTCGCTCGGTTTCCCTCTCTGGACCTCACGTTTCTCACCCGCAAGATGAGGATGCGGGATTTGCAAGGAGCCCCGCTTCGTCCCCTCGGGCCCTGGCACTGACCAGGCGGACCCCGCGGGTGAAGGCCAGGGGCAGCTGCTGGGTCTCTGTCCGCAGACTACTCACTGCTGCTCACCTTCATCTATGGCGAGCGCGTGGTGGGAGAAGCCCAGGTGCAGAGCCTGGACTGCCGCCTGGTGGCCGAGCCCTCGGGCTCCCAGTGTGGAATGGAGCAGGTGGTCTTTCCCAAGCCTGACCCACGGGAGCCCACCCAGCGCCTGCTGAGCCAGATCGAAAGGGGCGTCCTGGTCGCCAGCAACTCCCGGGGCGTCTTCGTGCAGCGCCTCTGCCCCATCCCCGTCTCCTGGAACGCGCCCCAGGCACCGCCCGGTCCGGGCCCGCATCTGCTGCCCAGCAATGAGTGCGTGGAGCTCTTCCGAACCACCTACTTCTGCAGAGGTGAGGCTGTTCCAGCTGAGCGGAGCCCCTACCCCTGCCTCTTAGTTCCCCCCGGGACCTGGTAGGCTCTGCTGCCACCCTCTTTCCTCCAGTAGATCCTTCCTTATAGCTCATGACTGGTGTCCTGCATGTGCGCAGTGCACAGCCTGGGGGTCCGTGTGCTCAGCCCTGGCAGCTGCCTCGCAGCCGCCTTCCCCCAGCCCAGGCCTCGGAAGATGAGGCTCAGGTGGAGCTAAGCAGGCGAGTCCCATCTTGGGGACTGCCCCACCTGCATGTCAGCGGACAGTAACAGGAAGGTGTGCCCCTGGGGCCTCCCTGCCGTCTACACTTGCACACACGCCATTGACATAATTGGGAGAGCCAGTGCACATTACCCACACCGGCCCAGCTACACCCCCAGAGAGCTCCCCTGATTGCCCTTCTCCCGTCCACTCCTGCGGTTCCACTTCCTGCCTCCATTCACCTCTGAATCTGAAATCTGACCTTAGGAGTAGAGGCCAGGAGTCTAGGGGACGCAGGGCAGGAGCGTGCCAGGGCCAGAGGTGTCCTTGGTAGGAGGGGGTGTGAGCAGGCAACAGAGGGGGGAGCACATGAGGACTCGAAGCTCTTCCAGCAGGGAGCTTTGCAGGCTGTATAAAAACCAATTACCTCCAAACACTTCTTACTCGGAGAAGGGGCACCCTTTCCTATTTACACGCGGGGGAGGAGCAGCAGAGTTGCTGGCATTTTTTTGGTGTGAGGCAACAGCCTCGTGACCCGGCAGCTCTTATTCTGGCCCCGATCTCCATTTCGCCCCACAGTCACTGCTCTTTGTCCAGGATGGGCCCCTTTCTGTTCCCTCCCTGCCTATGGCCTCTCTCTTTTCTTTTCTTGCTGCCAACCCTTGACCCTTTCTCTTTCATCAGACTTGGCCAGGTACTTCCAGGGCCTGGGCCCCCCACCCAAGTTCCAGGTGACACTGAATTTCTGGGAGGAGAGCCCCAGCCCCAACCATACCCCAAAGAGTCTTATCACAGTGCAGGTGAGTTCAGGGCGGGGGGAGACCAGCCTGCCTGTGTGGGTGGGGCGGGGGCTTCCGGGGGGAGAAGGGGCTGGTGGGGGGGGGAGGTGCTCCTAGGTGCTCATGATCGTCTCTTCCTTTTCTGGCACAGATGGAGCAGGCCTTTGCCCGACATTTACTGGAGGAGACTCCAGAGGAGCAGGCGGCCGCTCTGTCCCTGCTGCAGAGCCTGGGGGACCCACTGTCCTCGCCTCTCTCTTCCTCCTATCTCCTTTGAAAGAGACTCATTCTCCCCACCGTTGACCTGCCTCCCTCAGTGCTAATTCTCAGTGGTTGTCCGCGATGGTTACATCCTTGAACTGCTGATGTCCCTGGCTGGCGGAGAACTCAAGGGTGATTTTTATCCACCCCACCGCTTTTTCTCTTTCTTTCTTTTTTTTTGATTTTGAGATATGCCTTCTTTCATCTCTGAGGAACTGACCTGGGAAAGTCCAAATGGGGTGAACTCAGGGTGCCTTTCCTCGTCCCCCACCCCTAAAGCCAAGCACTTTATATTTTCTTCTTAGATGTTCAGTAGGGGTTTAAAATAAAACTTTATTGAAAGGAATCAGTATGTGCTTTGTTGGGATGAAAAGGTAGCAGGGGTAGCAGGGGAGTGCTAAAGATGTAACTTGAGAATTACATACTTGGAATCTCCTCCTGCTGACCTCTCTGGGCCCCTTTCCTCCCCTCCACCCACAGGTTCTGGCTAGAAGCTGTCTTTGCTCTGTGGGTTCTGGGCCCAGGGAGAGGATCGAGGTTAGCCACCAAGAAGAGCACAGCCCATAGCTGCTATTGCCATGAACTTCACATGGAAAAATCTGGGCTCCACAGATCTTGGCTGGAGGCCTCTGATTCGGGCCTTGCAACAGGCTTAGGGTGGGACTCTGGGCAGAAGGTCTAAATGAACAGGAGAACTCGAGGTTGCCCTCAAACTATGGGCTAGGGGCCCTGGGGCCTGGGAAGGGCAGGGGAACCAGAGGAGGTACTGAGGGGAATCGGAGGGCTGCTGAGCCCCCTCTGCTGAGGGAGACCAGGCCTCGGTGCCTCTTCTCCTAGCACATGGTGCACTGTCACCCCGACAGAAGGGGCCCCCCAACCTGGTTTCCTTGCTGTAGCT
The DNA here is from genome assembly GCA_028534135.1 of Potos flavus. NCBI lineage: Eukaryota > Metazoa > Chordata > Mammalia > Carnivora > Procyonidae > Potos > Potos flavus. The sequence goes on from CM052896.1 coordinate 63,297,432, forward strand.
AAGGCCCACAAAAGACCATCTGGCCTAGACTGCCATGTCACCAACACTGTTGGCTGAGATTTGAGAGCTCCAAGTCCTCTGACACTCCTCTCCCTTACCCCTGTGTTTCTTTTGCCAGCAAACTGAAAGTTCTCCCTTCACAGGCCACTGGTCGTCTTACCTCTCCACTCACGTCCAGCAGGCCAGTTCAGACCTAAGTCACCACTGAGCTGATGCCGCAGCCACCAGCTTCCCCCCTCCTGCAGGGGACATCAGCTTAGAGGAGGGAGCCTCCCAGATCAGACTCTTCCCTGTCTTGTCGCTCTTACAAGCCTCCCCTGGCTAAACTACGTGATCAAAACCAACACGCCTAGATCCTCAAGGATCTTCTTGCTGTTGCATTTGACAAACTTCAGTGCTGCCTTCAAGCCTTGCTGCCTCCTTGGACTTTCCTCCTCTTCAGTCTTGCCCATCATCCTTCTGAGAAGCCCAGAGCCCAAATAGGCATCTGCATTAGCAGGGAAGAAAGCAGGTACCGAGGTGCAGGTACATGAACTCTATTGTGCCCTCGATTTGCTAAAATCCCTCCTGGCCCTTCTTTGCACTTGCTACCTCCTTGACTCCATTTTCTTGCTTTTCCTTTCTTTTGAATTTTAATTCCAGTATAGTTAACGTACAGTGTTAAATTAGTTTTCACGTGTACAATTAGTTTCACATGTACAATTCTTTATCCGTTTATCTATCAATGGACACCTGGGCTGCTTCCATAGTTTGGCTATTGTAGATTATGCTGCTGTAAACACGGGGGTGCACGTATCCTTTTGAATTAGTGCTTACATATTCTTTGGGTAAATACCCTGTAGTGGAATTACTGGATCATATAGTAGTTCTATTTTTATTATTTTTAAAGATTTGATTTATGAGAGAGAGAGAGAGAAAACACAAGCAGGGGGGAGGGGTAGAGGGAGAAGCAGACTCCCCACCGAGCAGGGAACCCAATGTGGAGCTTGATCCCAGGACCCTGGAATCATGACTTGAGCCAAAGGCAGATGCTTAATCCACTGAGCCATCCACGTGCCCCAGTAGTTCTATTTTTAATTTATTAAGGAACCTCCATACTGTTGTCTGCCATGGCTGCACCGGTTTGCATTCCCACCCACAGTGCACAGCCTTCCTTTTTCTCCATATCCTCCCCGACACCTGTTGTTTCTTGTGTTTTTGATTTTTAGCCATTCTGAGAGGTGTGAGGTGATAACTCATTGTGGTTTTGATTTGCATTTCTCTAATGACGTGATGTTGAGCGTTTCTTCGTGTGTCTGTTGGCCATTTGGATGTCTTCTGCTCATTTTTTAATTGAACTATTTGGGGTTTTTTTGGTGTTGAGTTGTATACGTTCTTTATATATTTTGGATACTAACCCTTTATGAGATATGTCATTTGCAAATATCTTCTCCCATTCAGTAGGTTGCCTTTTAGTTTTGTCGATGGTTTCCTTTGCTGTGTACAAGCTTTTTATTTTGATGTAGTCTCAATAGCTTATTTTTGCTTTTGTTTCCCTTGCTTCAGGAGACATCTAGAAAAATGGTACAGCTGATGTCACAGAAATTACTGCCTGTGCACTCTTCCAAGATTTTTATGGTTTTAAGCCTCACATTTAGGTCCTTAATCTGTGTTCAGTTTATTTTTATGTATGGTGTAAGAAAGTGGTCCAGATGCATTCTTTTGCATGTTGCTGTCCAGTTTTCCCACCACCATTTGTTGAAGAGACCATGTTTTTCCCATTACATATTCTTGGCTCCTTTGTTGAAGATTCATTGACCATATAATTATGGGTTTACTGCTGGGCTCTCTATTCTGTTCCATTGATCAATGTATCTATTTTTATTTTATTTTTTTTTAAAGATTTTATTTATTTATTTGACAGAGAGAGAGATCACAGGTAGGCAGAGAGGCAGGCAGAGAGAGGGGGGGAAGCAGGCTCCCCGCTGAGCAGAGAGCCTGACACGGGGCTCGATCCCAGGATCCCGAGATCATGACCTGAGCCAAAGGCAGAGGCTCAACCCACTGAGCCATCCAGGTGCCCCAATGTGTCTATTTTTAAAAATATTTATTTATTTTAGAGAGTGGGTGAGCACAAGTGGGAGAGCACAAGCGGGAGGGGCAGAGGGAGAGGGAGAGAGACTTTCAAGCAGACCCTCCACTGATCGCAGAGCCAGACATGGGGCTCAAGCACAGGACCCTGAGATCACAACCTGAGCCAAAACCTAGGGTCAGACGCTCAACCAACTGCACCAGAGAGGCACCCCTTTATGTGTCTATTTTTGTAACAGTACCATACAGTTTTGATGACTACAGCTTTGTAATATAACTTAAAGTCTGGAATTATGATGCCTCCGGCTTTACTTTTCTTTCTCAGGATTGCTTTGGCTAGTTGAGGTTTTTCGTGGTTGCATACAAATTTTAGGATTATTTGTTCTAGTTCTTTGAAAAATACTGTTGCTATTTTGCTATGGATCGCATTGAATCTATAGATTGCTTTGGGTAGTACAGACATTTTAACAATATATGTTCATCCAATTCATGAGCATGGGATGTTTTTCCATTTCTTTGTGTCATATTCAATTTCTTTCATCAGTGTTTTAAAATTTTTTTATAGTACGGATTTTTTCCCTTTGATTAGGTTTATTCCTAGGTATTTTATTTTGGGTACAATTGTAAATGGGATTGTTTTCTTAATTTCTCTTTCTGCTGCTTCATTATTAGTGTATAGAAATGCAATGGATTTCTATACATTGATTTTGTATCCTGTGACCTTACTGAATTCACTGATTAGTTCTAGTAGTTTTTTGGTGGAGTTTTTAGGGTTTTCTATATATACTATCATGTCATCTGCAAATAGTGAAAATTTTACTTCTTCCTTACCAATTTGGATGCCTTTTATCCCTTATTCTTGTCTGATTGCAGTGGCTAAGACTTCTAGTACTATGTTGAATAAAATGGTGAGAGTGGACATCCTTACCTAGTTCCTGACCTTAGGGAAAAAGCTTTCAGTTTTTCCTCATTGAGAATGCTATTAGCTGTGGGTTTTTCATATATGGCCTTTATAATTTTGAGGTATGTTCCCTCTAATCCTACATTGTTGAGGGTTTTTATCATGCATGAATGTTGTACTTTGTCAGATGTTTTTTCTGCACTTATTGAAATGATCCTGTTTTTTATCCTTTCTCTTATTCATGACATATCATAATAGATTTGCAAATATTGAACCACGCTTGCAACCCAGGAATAAATCCCACTTGATCGTGATGAATGATTTTTTTAGTGTATTGTTAGATTCATTTTGCTATTTTGTTGAGGACTTTTGCATCTCTGTTCATCAGAACTACTGGCCTATAGTTTTCTCTTTTTGTGGTGTCTTTGTCTGGTTTTGGTATCAGGGTGATGCTGGCCTCATACAATGAATTTGGAAGCATTCCTTCCTCTTCTACCTTTTTTTTTTTTTTTTTTAAGATTTTATTTACTTATTTGACAGAGAGAGAGAACAGCAAGGGGAGCAGGAGAGGGAGTGCTTAAGCAGGCTCCCCAGTGAGCAGGGAGCCCAACGTGGGTCTTAATCCCATGCTGGAATCATGACCAGAGCCAAAGGCAGACCACTTTAACTGACTGAGCCACCCAGGTGCCCCTATTTTTTTTAAATAGTTTAAAAAGAATAGGTGTTAACTCCTTTTTAAATGTTTAGTAGAATTCACCTGTGAGGCCATCCTGTCCTGGACTTCTGTTTGTTGGCGGTTTTTTGATTACTGATTCAATTTCATTGCCGGTAATCAGTCTATTCAAATTTTCTATTTCTCTCTGATTCAGTTGGTTCCAGGAATTTACCCATTTCTTCTAGATTGTCCAATTTGTTGGTATATAATTCTTCATAATATTCTTTGATAATCTTTTGTATTTTTGTGCTGTTGGTTATTTCTCCTCTTTTATTTCTGATTGTATTTAAGTCCTCTTTTTTTATGAGTCTAGCTAAAGGTTTATCAGTTTTGTTGATCTTTTCAAAGAACCAGCTCCTAGTTTCATTGATGTATCCTTTTTTTAAATTTAACTTTTACTTTCGATTTTATTTATTTCTGCTCTAATCTTTATTATTTCCTTCATTCCTTCTATTGGTTTGGGGTTCTGTTCTTTTTCTAGCTCTAGCTTTAGCTGTAAGGTTTATTTGAGATTTTTCTTGCTTCTTGAGGTAGACCTGTACTGCTATAAGTCTCCGTCTTAGAACTGCTTATTTTTTTTTTTGAAGATTTTATTTATTTGACAGAGAGAGATCACAAGTAGGCAGAAAGGCAGGAAGAGAGAGAGAGGGGGAAGCAGGCTCCCTGCCGAGCAGAGAGCCTGATGCGAGGCTCCACTGGACCCGGAGATCACGACCCGAGCCGAAGGCAGAGGCTTTAACCCACTGAGCCACCCAGGCTTTTGCTGCATCCCAACAATTTTGGACCGTTGTGAGTTTTGGAGGTTTTGTTTTTTAGAATATTTTTTACAATATTTTATTTATTTATTTGTGAGAAAGAGAGCCAGGACAAGCAGGGGGAGTGGCAGGCAGAGGGAGAAGTAGGCAGAGGGAGAAGCAGGTTCCCTGCTGAGCAAGGAGCCCAATGCATGGGAGTCGATCCCAGGACTCCGAGATCATGACCTGAGCAGAAGGCAGATGCTTAACCCACTGAGCCACCCAGGCATACCTGGACCATTGTGGATTTTTTTTGTTTTTTTGTTTTTTCATTTATTTATTTGACAGAGACACAGTGAGAGAGGGAACACAAGCAGGGGGAGTGGGAGAGGGCGAAGCAGGCTTCCCGCTGAGTAGGGAGCCTGGTGCAGGGCTCGATCCCAGGACCCTGGGATCATGACCCAAGCTGAAGGCAGCCGCTTAATGACTGAGCCACCCAGGCACCCCTGGACCGTTGTGTTTTAATTTTCATTTGTCTCTGTGTAGTTTTCGGTATCCTTTTTGATTTCTTGGTTGACCCATTCATTGTTTAGTAGCATGTTATTTAATCTCCATATATTTGTGATCTTTCCAGATTTTTTTCTTATGGTTGATTTCTAGCTTCATAGTGTTGTGGTTAGAGAAGATGCATGGTATGACTTCGATGCTTTTGAATTTGTTGAGACTTGCTTTGTCGCCTAATATGTGATCTGTTCTGGAGACTGTTCCGTGTGCACTTGAAAAGAATGTGTATTCTGCTGTTTTAGGATGGAATGTTCTGAATATATCTGTTAAATCCATCTGGTCCAACGTGTCATTCAAAGCTGCTGTTTCCTTATTGACTTTCTCTTTAGATGATCTGTCCGTTGATGTAAGTGAGGGCTAAAGTCCCTTCTGTTACTGTATTACTATTTATTACTTCCTTTATGTTTATTAACTGCTTTATGTATTTGGGTGCTCCCATGTTGGGTGCATAAATATTTACAATTGTTTTATCTTGTTGGATTGTTCCATTTATGATTATATAGTGTCCTCTTCCATTTTCTGTCATATACCATATCCAGTTCATCAGCAGATCCCATCGTTATTCCTTCAGAATCTATCCAGAATCTGACCAGTTTTCTCTGCTTCCACCACTAACACTTTGGAACAACATACTGTCATCTCTCACATCTCTTTCTGTTTCCTTCTACATCTGTTCTACCTCCACGATTCTCAACACAGTAGACATCCTCTTAACGCATCAATCTCATGCATTCCTCTGCTCAAAACCCTTGATTGGCTCTTGATTCATTCAGAGTAAAAGCCCAAATCCTTAACAGTGGCCACCACAGTCCTTGTGATCTTCCTCTAACCTCACCCCTTATCATTCTTGCTCCAGGCTCCTTGAACCCACATTTCTGCCTCAGGACCTTTGTACTTGCTGGTTCTTTTGTGTAAAATATTCTTCCTTCAGGTCAGTGCATTTCCTCTCTTCAGAGAAGGCTTCCCCAGCACCCTATCTAGATAGTAGCCCTCACTACTCTCTATTCTCCTGTGCTGCCTCACTGTTCTACTTGTTGAATAGAGGGATGGATGAACAAATTACTCTATTATCTCCTATACTAGGTTCTAAGTACCTTAAAGGTAGATGCCCCCACTTTATTATCTTTGTTCCCCAATGTGAACTTACAAACAGTGACAACATATGTACAGTGCTTGAAACAATTTGTATTATGTAGAAACTCATTTAGCCAAGCACAGTGGAATAGGTACTAGAAACACTGGAATTCAAGAGAGCAGAGTTCCCATCCAGGCTGTCATTCGGGAGCTTTGTGGTCTGGGAAAAACTGTCATTTGGGCCTGTCTGTTTTCTGATCTGTAAAAGCAAGTCCTGTAAAGCTTACGAGGACTAGATCTTGAAATCTCTGTCAGCCTTGACTGTCTGTGGTTGTAAATTTGGGGTAATTGCATATTCATTTGACAAATATTTCCTGTGCTAGTTTCCAGGAACTAGTTGAAAAAGAAAAGAAAAAAAAAAGAGCTTAATGTCAAGAGCTCGTAGACTGAAGGAACAAAATAAAATAGAGTCAGCTCAGCGGCAGTAAGAGCTGAGTGTTAAAGGGGCAGAAGCATGCCCTGGGGTCCAGCCAAACCCTGGGGGCGTACAAAGGCAGGAGGCAGGAAGGCAAAGAATTGTGTGGGCCAGATGGCTTTTGTATGGGGAGAGGTGTGCATTGCATCCTACTAAGCTGAGGTCTGTTTCAGTGAAGGGAGAACAGTCACTACTGGAAAACAGCCAGAGGGGCCATGCCCACAGCCTAAGTTGTTCAAGTTCAGGAAATGACTGAGCATGTTTCCTGTGAGATCTTACTTCTTCCTTATCCATCTGCGGCAGCCCCGAGGCCACCTCACACGTCTCCACCTGCCCAGCTGAGGACAGGCCCAAGGCTGGGCCCAGAGGCAGACCAGTCTTTGGTACTTGGTGGGTTTCAGGGTAAAGAGCAAGGCCTAATCTCAGGTCAGGCGCCCGGAATGGGGCAGGGCACTTGCCCCAGGCATGACCCGACCTTCCGTAGTGGTCGAAATGCCCCTGTTACCAAGCATGCTGCGGGGGCGAGGCTGGGACTAGCTCCGCGCTCATTGGTCGGCAGAGAAGTGCCACTTGCTCCTCACTCATTGGTCAGCAGAGAAGTGCCACCGAGGAACCCTTGTTACCCGAGGCGAGAACGAGAGCCCATTGGTCAGGACACCTCACAATGGCCCCCCACAGCACGCGGGGTTCTTCTGATTGGTTCGCCGCCTGCCTCAGGAGACCCCTGTTGCCTCGACCCCAGGCGGGCTACTTGGCGCCCTGGAACCGAGCGCTCCCAAGCCCACCCCTGTTCCCCATTGGCTGCTGTGGGGGCCGCCGCCATCTAATGACGAGGGAGGCGCCGAGTCCCGGAGCGCGCGCCCCCTGCGGCGGGATCTAGGGCCGCGGGGACTGCAGGTGCCCAAGCAGAGTGCAAGGCCCGGGAGCCTCGCACCCTTGCGGAGGACCCGGTTCTCCCTCGGAACCTGGCCTGGGGCCCAGCCCTGGCCTGCCCTCGGGGAGCTCTGCCCCTCCAACCTGGAACTTGACGCGGAAGGCCCCAGTAAGTTCAAAGCAGCCATGCGGTGTGGGAACCCACTCCGGGCAGCGGAGAGGGGCGTCCCAACTGCTGCGTGTGCAGTCCGCGCCTCCGTTTACTTCTTGCCCTAATTGTTGACCTACACCTGAGCGTTTCTGTTCCTTTACCTGGGGTTCTGGGGCCGCCCCCGCTGCCGCCTCTCCAAGCCCTTTGCTCTGACAACGGTGTTGGGAAGCCGCGTGCCACGAAGAATTCGGATTGAGACCCCAGCGGAGTGGCAGGGACGAGGGTGAAAGCCCGGCGGGACAATGTTCTACTATCCCAACGTGCTTCAGCGCCACACAGGCTGCTTCGCCACCATCTGGTAAGGGCCGGGCAGTGCGCGCCGGGAGGGACACCCAGGGGCCCCAGCCTGACACGTCTCCCCCCCACCCGCCCCCCCACCGCCATCCATCCACACCCCCACTCCCTCCAGGCTGGCAGCGACCCGCGGCACCCGGTTGGTGAAGCGGGAGTACCTGAAGGTGAACGTGGTGAAGACCTGGTAAGGCCAGGAAGGGGAGGAGCTGGCGGGCCTGAGTGGGCAGGGGAGGTGGGGCTGGATGGGGTGCGCCAGGCTGCGGGGCTGGGCTTTGGAGCAGTGGCGATGGGGCGTGTTGTCCCCCCAGTGAGGAGATCCTCGATTACGTGCTGGTACGAGTTCAACCCCCCCGGCCCGGACTGCCCCGGCCCCGCTTCTCCCTCTATCTGTCAGCCCAGCTGCAGATCGGCGTGATCCGGGTCTATTCTCAGCAATGCCAGTACCTCGTAGGTAAGGCGGGCAAGGCTCGGAGATGGGGCAGAGCTGCCTGGCGGTGCGGCGAGGCGAGCTCTCCACCTTGCCCTCCCTGCCGGCAGAGGACATCCAGCACATCCTGGAGCGCCTGCACCGCGCGCAGCTGCAGATGCGCATTGATATGGTGGAGATGGAGCTGTGAGTGCCCCCGGGACTGGATCGCTGTGCCCTCTGTGGGCATCCTCCCTGCTTGGTGTTCTCCCTCTGCCTCAGTGCTGGATAGCTCACATTCTCTTTTGGTCTCAGACCCAGCCTGCTGCTTCCTAACCGCCTGGCCATGATGGAGACCCTGGAAGATGCTCCAGACCCCTTTTTCGGGATGATGTCTGTGGATCCCACACTTCCTAGCCCCTTCAGGATCCCTCAGGTAGGGCTCATTCCCCACAGACGCCTCAGGCCGGCGAGCTGACAGCGCAGGAGAGGAGTGCTGGTCCTGTGTCTGACACTGGGGCTCGGGAAGGGGGCCTGCCATAGCTCTCCCCTCCAGGAGTCCGTGCTGGGGGACTGTGATGGCAGACCCCTCCAGACAAAGCAGCTCTTGTCCCAGCTTCTCTCTCACTGCCAAGGCTCTAAGCCAGGCCCTTACCATCTCTTAGTCTTAGCTTTCCGTGCCCGTGTCCCCCTCTATCCACGTCCTGACATTGTCCACAGCTTAAGACAATGCTACTTCCTTCTTTCAAAGATACATCTGGTTCCCCACTGCACACAACCCTCCATGCCCCTAACAGTCGCCCTCGTTCTGTACTAGTTAAGTCCCACATAGCCTTAGCCAGTCTGGCTCCAATGTTACCCCTTTCTGTGAGGCTTTATCCCTGGCCAGAGCCAAATGTTGCTTTGGAACTGAGCACATTGCTAGGGCCTTGTCTCACCCTTTGTGCTGACTCTTGCTGGGGTCCTCTACACACTGGTCTTCCTGTTAGACCATAGGCTCCTTGAGATCTGTCCCCCCAACACTTGACATAAGGGTGCAGTGCTTCCTGCACAGAAAAATGGACAAAGTCAAGATAGAGGGGGCAGGAATGGGAGGAAAAGAGAGCAGATGGCGAGTGGGTTCACCATGGGCTGGTGTCACAAGGCTACAGCATGAAGGAGTATTTTCTTTTCTTTCTTTTTTTTTTTTTATGAAGGAGTATTTTTGTTTGTTGTCTGAATAAGGTTGCGGGGGTGGGAAAACGGGCTGAGGATGAACCCTTCCTTTTGTCCCCAATCTTCTCCAAAGATTCGACAGCTCCTAGAGGCTGTAGCCCCAGAGAGAGAGCTCGAGGAGGCCCCTCCTGAAGTCCCTGTGGAGCCTAGGAAGCCTGGTGAGCAGAGAGCCTCTTTCCCGGGAGAGGCCTCGGAAGGCCCGAGAACTGAAGAAATGACCATCTTTGAGCTTCTTTTAAGATCCAGGCCCTGTGAGGGGCATTTCATTTGCATCACCTCATCTGTGCCTCCCAAGAGTCCGATGAGATCAGAATTCTTATCACCATTCTCCAGAGGAGGAAAGTGAGGGCCGTAGTGGTTAAGCAACCTAGCCAGGGTCGGACTGCCCGTGACGGGCCAGGGCCTGACCAGAACCCAGGTTGACTTGATTCCAGAGTCTGTGCTTTGGCCGCCTCCCGTGGGTGTGGGAAGCTGGAAAGCCGCAGAGGGGCTGGTGTGACTTTCCTGCTCCTCCAGACAGGATCCCGGTCACTGTGCTGCCTCCAGAGGCCATCACCCTCAGGGAGGAAGAGCCTATCCGCATGCTGAAGATTGAGGTGAGCTGTCCCCTTCCAGAGAGCCTGAGGCCCAAGTCCTGCCTCTGGCCGCCCCGCCCGCCTCATGGTACCCTCCTGTCTGCCCCCTCCCCCTGAGTCCTGCCTTCTCATCTCCATTCCAGCGATCCCTTCGCCTGGCACTTGAGCACCCAGTGGGCCTCCTGCCACCCCCTCTCAGACTCAGTCTCCTAGAGCCACTTGCCTTTTTCAGCAATGGGATTGCGTCCCCTCTCCTTACTCCTCCTCTTTTGCCAGGGTGAACGGGACCTCCCAGAGGTCAGCCGCCGAGAACTGGACCTGCTGATTGCTGAGGAAGATGAAGCCATCCTGTTAGAGGAACGGCGAAGGGCGCGTCCAGTGCCGGAGGGTCAGCGCCCTGGCACGAGCAGGCTGGGCCTGGGCGGTGGTCCCGTCTCCTCTGCGCTCTGAGCCCCGCCCTTCTCTCTGCAGAGTTCATGGAGGAGCCCCGGGCCCCGGAGGCGGAGATGGCAGTACCCCCGCTCTCACCTCCTGCTCTTGCCCCGTAAGCGCAGGATCCCCTGGGCCAGGTAGGGGGCCGGTGCTGGGAGGGGTGGCCTCATTTCTCTCGCCCATTTTCCCCTCAGGGTGGAAGAGGCAGCAGAACCACTTCCGGTCCCGGCCCCCGAGGAGGTGAAGCCAGTAGCCTGGGAGCCCGAGGCCCTAATTACTGGTGAGTGCCCATGATGCCTGGGGCCTTTCTGGGGCTACCTGCACAACTGCTGCAGCCCAGGGGCCTGTGTTCCCACTTGCTGAAGGGAGGCCTTCTCGCTTCTTGTCTGGGTGGCTGCCGGGGCGAAGGGCTGGGCTGTGGCAGAGCCGCAACATAGAGTGTCATTGCAGAGGTGACCCCCCCACCGGAGCTGCGTCTGCCAGTCCCAGTCAGCCCAGAGGTGAGTAGTGCCCCTTCCATGCTTTTTCCTCTTCTTTGCCCTCCTTTCCCAGAGCTGCCCATCCGTATTCAGCTTTCCCAAGCCCTGGGCCACTGCTGGCCTACCTGGGATTTATGCAAATTGGTAGAAAGTGCCCCTGCCCTCCCTCCATTTTATCGAGCCTGTACTCCCCAGGTGGGCCCCCCCCCCCCCACGTGAGGTCAGAGCTGCACTCGGAGGCCCTGCCCAAGCTCTTTCCCGGGGTGCCTCTGGAGTGGGGTGTGGGGCCTGTTTTGCAGCCCACCAAGGTGGCAGGAAAAGGGAGTAATGGGTAGCCTTGGCCCTGCCCTCCCCATTCAGAGGCGGCGGCCCCCAGTGCCCCCATATCCTCGGAGTCCACCTGCTCGCCGCCGCCGCCGCCGATTACTGTTCTGGGACAAGGAGACTCAGATCTCCCGGGAGAAATTCCGGGAACAACTGCAAACCAGAGCCCACTGCTGGGAGTGTGTGAGTGCAGCCCAGGCTCTGAGGGTGCTAGAGGGAGGCAGGGAGGGCCCAGGGCCATGGGTGCTGCGGAGGCACCAGAAACGATCCCCAAAGTGCACGTGTTGCAGGTTTGCACAGAGACCGCTCTCCTTGCTCCTTTAGTGACCCCACGGAGCGCGTGCCTGGGCACCACTAGCGGTGGGCGGGGCAGGCAGGGGCCGGAGCCGGAGTGGGGGAAGGTCAGAGGCCTTGGAACAAAGCTTTTCGAGGAAGTGGAGAAGGGGCAGTGAGGAGGGGCTCCCTCCTAACTGGGCTTCTGGCCTCCCCCTCCACCCCCCATGCAGCCAAAGGTGCAGCCTCCCGAGAGGACCATCAGGAGTCCCACGGAACTATTCCAAACCCCAACTCACTGTAAGGAGTGGTGGGAGTGGCCATGTGGGGCCTCCTGAACCCACAGTCCTCCTCCTCGTGGTGGTCCGCACACCTGAGACCCCACCCCTGCCACCCCTCCCTCCCCAGCTGGCTGGCTCCCCCCAGAACTGCTGGCTCTCTGGACCCACTGTGCCCAGCCACCCCCGGAAGCACTCCGCCGAAGGCCACCCCCGGAGCCTGAGGAGGAGGTGGCAGCTGAGGCAGCTCTGAGCGATATTGAGGTAACTGTATTCCCTTCTCTTCCCTCGGGAGCCGGCCCGCTTCACCGGAGTTCCCGCAGGCTGCCTTCTGCCCACCTGAGCCAGCGGTGCCAGGTCCTGTCCCCTAGCACAGGCTGGGACCGCGTCACCCTGCCCCAGGTGCTTCTGTGATGCTCAGGGGCTTAGTTCTTGCTCTCCCATCCCCAGGTCCCGAGAGAGGCCCAGGAGCCCAGCGGGCCCCTCCTGCTGTCTGCAGGTAGGCACCTGGAGAAGGGAGAGGGCCACCACCGCAGCCACTGTCCCAAAGAACGGGTACCCGAACCCTAACTGCTGATGGTGTTTACTAGAGGGAGCACTTAACATAAGGAAGCCTAGATCTCTTCCATCTCACAAGTCACTGCACAGCAGTGGCATCTAGTTTGACCAGGGGGCCTCAAGGTCCCGACCGCTCTGATCTAAGCAGACCCACTCAGGACCTTCCTCTTCCCTCCGCCACAGAGCTCTCTCTAGAAGCTGTGGAGGAAGAGAAGTCCCGCATCAGTCTCATCCCCCCAGAAGAACGGTGGTAAGCCATCAGCCCGGGGGAACTTGGGATATGGCCCTCGTCCGTGTCACCGCTGCCACCTTCCCTGCTCCCCCTGACTGCCGTGTCCTCCCAGGGCCTGGGCTGAGGCGGAGCAGCCCGAGCCCCCTGCGCTGCCCGTGGTGCCCGAGGTCCCGGAAGTGGCCCTGGAGTTGCCTTCAGCACTGCCCCTGGAGCCCGAGCTGGTGTCGCTGGAGGCCGTGCACAGGTGCCGGGGAAAGTCTGCCTCGGGGTGGGGGGCAGGCTGGGACTCCAGCTGACCGCTTCCGATCCCTACAGGGCCGTGGCCCAGGAGCTGCAGGCCAACAGGGAGCCCGATTTCAGCAGCCTGGTGCCCCCCCTTAGCCCCCGCCGGATGGCCGCCCGGGTCTTCTACCTGCTCCTGGGTGAGTGGGGGAAGAGTGGGCCTGTGTGCAGGGCGAGGACGCACAGGCCGGAGGCCGCCAGAGGGATTCTCCCTGACCGGCCCCGTCCTCTTCTCTTGACCAGTGCTGGCGGCGCAGCAGATCCTCCGCCTGGAACAAGAGAAGCCATACGGGCGCATCCTGATCCAGATGGGGCCCCGGTTCCACAGCGCTTAGAACTAACAGAGCTGCCAGCAAACTGGCCACATTAAACCCCGTCTTGCCTGCCTCGACTCCAAACTCTGCTTCCTGCTCTCACAGCTACCGGTCAAGCAGAAACCAAACTGCCTTTATTAGGGTAGGATGTCAAGTCTCTTATTTGCATTGTCCAACAGCATAGCAGCCCCAGCCCCAGAGACACCCCCATAGGCAGCAAGCAGGGCTGAGACTCTCAAGTGGGTACGAGGCCCAGAATCTTTGGTAAGGCGCGAGCTGAAACAGGGTTGAGAGGTGGGCCTGGGGGCCGGGCAGGCTCTGCTCTCTCTGGCCTGGCTACAGCCCCCCATCTAGGTGAGGCCCAGGGCGGCCTGGAGTTCCTGAGCTTTGTCACCAGGCAGCGAGCCCAGGGCCGAGTGGAAGCTGTCGGTGTGCTGTCTGGCCAGGAACGTCAAGAGCAGCAGCAGCGCAGCCCTGGTGTCTGTGTGGAGGGCGAAGAGGGAGAGAGCAGGGAGGCCTGGCCCCCAGGTCCCTAGTTGCCCACCTTCCCCCGCCCTGCCCCCCACCGCCTTCCTCACCTGGTGGGATCTTGTTCTCAGCCAGGATCAGGCTGCAGATGCGCAGGAGCTCAGGAGCCACGTCTACAACCTGCGGGGGGGGAGACAGGCTGACTCAGGGGTGCCAGCAGCCCTGGGCCCCCGGACCAAGGAGAGGCGGAGTCTCCCGCCAGGGATGTACGTGTGACATGGTTTCACGTCCGAGACAACTGGGAAATCCAAGAAGGACCCATGAAACATGGTGGGAGTAAGTTTTTTTTTCTTGAAGGAGACAGATGGTGACCAAAAGAAGCCCAGACACACGAGCCCAAACCTAGCTGGTTGGTGCAGACGAATGTCATTCAGAAAGCAGAGCTGCCCGGACTGGAAGGGACGGGGACAGGGGGAGGGTGGCCCAGAAATGCCCATGCTCCGTGGAACACAGTGGGAAGGAGCCCCGGGGTAGGAAGTCAGCCCAGGAAAGCTGGGACTTTTGCCTCACACCGGAGGGTGCACAGGGCCAGGGAGCATGGGGCCTCCCGAGCGAAAAACGCTGCGCTGTGAGAGGGGGCCCCTCCTCTGCTGTGACAGGCCTGGCCACCAACCCTGGCAGAGTAATGACACAGGAGTGTCCAAGGGCAGTTTAGGCTGTGACTCTGCGTCAGCTACAAGGGAGGCCAAGCCTGCCTCTGGCCGGAGCGGCAAGCTCCCCTCTGACTCACCTGGTCGGGGCTGCTCTGGTACAGGAAGCTGAAGAGGTGCCCTATGGTGACCCACTCCTCCAAGTCCTCCTTCAAGGGCAGGGCGTGCAGCAGGGCAGCCAGCACCTGGACGCAGAGAGGCCTCAGGCCCCCCGTTCTGCCCCCTTGCCCCCCTCCCCCCGCAGCTTCTGGGCCTTCCCCCGGCCCTCACCTGGGGCTCCGGTTTCTTCATGGGACTGGCCATCAGCAGGCGGGCCAGTGCCCCGCAGATGTTGTCACGGACGCGATCGTGGCGCTCCCGTGCCAGGAGGGGCAACAGAAGCCCCAGCAGCTTAGGGAAGTATCTGGTTCCACAGTCAAGGAACAGGCCCCCAGCAGACCTCTCCCATCCCGGAGCACCAGGGATGCTCTCCCCACCCCCAGCACGCCCGCCCCCCCACCCCCAGCACGCCGAGGATACTCCTGAGCAGGGCGGCCCCCGTGCTCCGCCAGCACGCCCAGCCCGAAGACGGCATTGCTCCGCACCTCGGGGTCGGCCTCCCGGGCGGTGCTCAACAGCACAGGGAGCAGCCGGGACACAAACTGGGCTGAGGCGCCACCCAAGCCCTGAATGGACTCTGCCAGCGTCCCCACGGCAAAGGACTTCTCTGCCACAGTGCAGCCCTGTTTCTGGTGGGGGGAGGAGTGCGAGTCAGGCTGGGGCTGGGCACTGCGCACAGAGGCAGGACGGGGTTGGAGGCCAGGGCGCAGAGCACTCACCGTCTTGCACAGCAGCAATGGCAAGAAGCTGGCAAAGAAGGGGGCAAAGGCGTCTCCCCCCGCCGCGGCGGCCAGGGCAGGGATGGCCTCTCCGGCGTGCTCTAGCAACATGGCGTCATACTCGGCCTGCAGGGCCGGGGCGGGGGCCAGAGCACCGAGGCTAGCTCTGCTGCAGGGGACACCCCCCGGGTGCTCTGCCACCGCCACAGGTGGCCCCCAGGGGTGCCCCAGGTTGACAGGACTGGCTCCCCTGCCAGCTGGGCTCATGTGAAGCCCAGCGTTCTCTCCTGGTGTGCCTACTGTCCCCTCTCGAACACAGCCTCCCACCCCCAGACCCCCACCTGCAGGAAGTTTTCTGGAACCTCCGCTACCTTCATGGGAGCGGGGATGCATCAATCAGACCCATAACCACCCTTTTAGCAGCCCTGGCTCCCCGCAGCCGAGCCCCGGTACGCTGTCCATCCCTGCCCTGCAGACCCCCGGGACAGCCCGCTCCCACCATGTGCCTCCAGAGCGCTCACCTGCTCCTCCTCTTCCTCCTCCTCAGCGTCCTGACAGGCTGTCTGCAGGAGAGTTGAGCTCAGCCTGGGCTCTCCGGCCCCTTATCTCCATGACGGGGAAGGCGGGGGGACGGGGGACGGGGGACGGGACGGACACCTTTAGCCTCCGACCCTCCCTGCTTGAGGCCGGGCCAGCTCCTCGCCCCGCAGCCCACCTGCCCCGCTCACCTTCCGCTGCAGCACGGCCTTGAGCATGCTGCAGAGCTCGGCGAGGCGCCCGGGGGGCTGCAGCGCGAGGGGCCCGCAGCCGCGCAGCACCCCTGTCAGCGCCTCGAGCACGGCCATCACCACCTGGCGCTCCCGCTCCCCGCTCACCGCCTGCATGTAGGACGGCACCACCCGGGCCAGGGCAGCCTGCAGAGCTGGGGACATCATTGGCCGAGGCCCCGGTCAGGCCCTGCCCTCCCCCACCCCCCCCCACTGTCCCCGGTCTCCGGAGGCCCTGGTCTCCTCTGCTCACCCGCAGTGTTGGGTTCCGAGGGGCAGCTCTGACAGGCCTTGTGCAGCGCACAGCAGAACTGCCCTAGGGCCTCGTGGGCTGCCTTGCGCACGTTCAGGTGAGGGCACTGCGGGATGAGGACAGGCAGGACGGGCCTGCCGTGTTCATGGCCAACGCAGGGCCCCTTGCCGGGGGACCCCACCCGCTCCGTCCACCGGCCCTCTCACCTCCAGCAGCTTGAATACTTCTTCAAAGACAGTCTCCATGTACGGAAGGAAGGCCACACTGTGGACAGACACACAGCCATGGGGAAGGAGCTCCCAGGCGGGGTTCCCATGTCGGGAAAGGGCCAAGGCTCACCTGGTCTTCACCGAGATCTCCCCCAGAGCAGCACAGGTGTCTTCCTTCTCATCGAAGAAGGCATTCTCCACGCTGTACCTGCAGTAAGGCGGGGGAAGGCAGCAGTGATCAGGCACCAGCGGGGGCAGGGGCACGGGACCCTTGCCCAAAGCCCGGTTCCTCCGACCAGAACGGCACCCCTCCGCACCCTGAGATCTCAGAGTCATCCTCCTCTTCCTCATCCTTGTCCATGAGCTCCTCCTCTTCCTCCCGGTCACTGTCGTCGTCAAACAGCAGAAAGGAGCTGCTTCCGTTGTACTGAGGCTGGGCAGAGGAGGCGCAGTGGGGACTCGGGCTCAGCTGCACCCAGATGAACGCCCCTCCAGGGCTGCCCTTCCCAACCGACCCCGCCCGCCCACTCTGCTCACCACAATGCCCTCCGTGGAACGCAGGGACAACAGCATGAGCGTGGTGATTTGTGGCAGGTGGGGCGCCAGGCCCTCCCCCATGAGCCCCGATAAGGCTGCAAACAGGCTATACCTGGTGGAGGCAGGTGGAAGCCATACAGTCGCGCCCGCCGGAGCCAGACAGAACAGGGAAGCCCGGGGAAACCCATGGTCCACAACCAGACGACCGGGTTCCGGGCTCAGGGCTGGGGATCCAGTGAGTGGGCAGGAGGCGCGGGGCGGGGGTGGGGGCACTCACGTGCAGCGCCGCAAGTCAGGGTCGTCTACCTGGTCACACAGGCCCAGCCCCAGCTGGCAGCACTCCTCAGCCAGGGGCCTCATGGGCTCCCCCACTGCTCGGGCCAGCACCCCCAGTGTCTCTGTGGGGACAAGAGCAGGGATAGTACTAGGATGCGACCATGAGCCAGAGGGGTGCAAGGCCAGAACCTAGAGGACCGAAGACGGCAGCTGGGGGGTAACTGAGCAATCCCAGCGGTTTCTAGGTAGTGGGAAGAGTGCCTCCTTGGATGGGAAGATAGCTGTGCTGGCCTGAGGGAGATCCTCATGAACCCCTCAGCCCTTCCCCGGAACTGGGAGCCCCGCCTGAGCCCCTTATGCACCCAGGCTCTGGATCTGCACAGGCTGAAGGTCCTCGCGGCCTGTCAGCAGGAATTCCCGCAGGTGCTCCATGATGGTGGGGAAGTAGGGCAGCAGGGAGGCCTGGGCAGCTGTGGCTGGGGGACAGAAGGACAGAATCAGAGCTAAAGTGGGGAGCACCGGGACCACGTGCCATAGGCTCCCTAGGGGAACCCGGTACCCAGCCGCCTTCTCACCAATGGCCCCCAGGGCGCTCACAGCCAGCTCCTTGGCCCGGGGGCTACTGGGATTCCTCAGAGGCTGCAGAGTACACTCCATCAGCTCCGGAAGGTAGGGCTGCACCTTAGGCCCTGTGGGAAAGGGCAAGCCTCTAACACCCAGTCCCGGTCTCCCACATTCTAGGGGCCCCCTTGCCTCCAGGATGACCTCTAACATCCAGCCCAGGGCTCCTTGGGAGCCTGCCACACTCCTCTCCCTGCCGCAGGCAGCACGTCCCACCCCCTTCATCCAAAGTGACAGCTCTGTCCCCTCCCTCCCATGCCCAAGTGCCATCACCTACCTAGGTTCTCCACGAAATTCTCCAGGGCATAGCAGGCCTTGGCGAGGTGGTTTGTGTGCCCGGGAGGCACGGACTTCAGGTAGGCAAGGAGTAGTGGCATCACCTCCCCTGAATAGCTGCTGATGTGAGGCTGCGGGAGGGGGAAAGGAGGCCCCGAGTCAGCTGACCGGGGCTGTGCCCTCAAAGCACCCCCTCTAAGTGCAGTGGCGGCAGGGGCGGCTGGAGAGCTGAAGCTGAAGGGAAGCTGGTCCCGGGGACGGGTGGGGGCTCTGCAGCGGCGGCCACCCACCTTCAGCCTCACTGACCTGGAGGTTCTCCGAGAACTGGCCCAGGGCAAACAGTGCGGCATTGCGGACAACCTGTGATGGGTCCTCCAGGCCCTTGCACACGATCTGCAGCAGTGGGGGCAGGAGCCTTGGGGGGGGCGGGGCGTGGAAGCGGCCGATGACGTCTGGGGGCGGGGCCAGAAGGCCCGAGGCTGAGCCCTGCCCCTCATTTCCCGGGGAAACCGGGGCAATGTCACCGCCAGTAGGCATCACCCCCTGGTCTCCATAGCTGAGGTGGCCACTTCAATTATCTTTCAAACCAGGGCACTTAAGAGTGAGGGGAAACGCTCCTGATCATTTAGCTCCACCAGCCAGCAGAGACCAGGAACGTCACAGGCCGTCCGGTGGTCCTCCCCACGGCCCGCCCGCCCGCCCTCTAGGACAGAGGAAGACACCTCTGCCTGATGTGGTCACCAGCTCCATCGGACAGCACGGCCAGCACCAGGAGCCCAGCCTTGCGCTGGTACGGTCTCTCACTCCGCAAAGCCTCTTCCAGCATAGGCATCTAGGGGAACGGACGGTACTCTCCTGAAACCCTGGTCCAAGTGTGCCCATTCCTCCACACCTGCCAGGGCCCAAACAGCCTCAGTGGTGGGAAACTAGGAGGACAGAGCCATACTTACCAGCAAGGGACAGAGCTTCTCTGGGGGCAAGTGTAGTGCCAGCATGTCCACGACCTGAAAAAGGACAGGAAGACTTTGCTGGACTCCATCTCTGCCCCACAGTGACCTAATGCCCTGCCCCCACCTGTCGCATGTCTCACCTGTACAGCAAAGTGCTTAGGAGTCTCTCCCACCAGCCCAATCTCCAGCTCTTCCTCTTCCGAATCCTGGTCCTCAGGATCCAGCTGGCCCAGGGCAGGCTCAGCAGCCATAATGGGGAAAAGGGTGTGTAGTAAGGGTGGCAGGAGACGATTCTTCAGTAAGGCCTTGAGAGGGAAGGTGGAACCGTGTCCCTGAGAATCTGCTCCCAAGATGGACTCACATTAAAAATTCCAGCCTTGGGCACCTGGCTGCCTCAGGTTAAGCGTCTCACTCTCGACTTCGGCTCAGGTCATGATCTCAGGGTCATGGGATCGAGCCTCGCATCGGGCTCCATACTTGGCAGGGAATCTGCTTGAGATTCTCTCTCCCTCTCCCTCTGTCCCTCCCCCTGCTCATGTGCACACAGCTCTCGCTCTAAAATAAATAGGGCACCTGGGTGGCTCAATCGTTAAGCATCTGCCTTCGGCTCAGGTCATGATCCCAGAGTCCTGGGATCGAGCCCCGCATTGGGCTCCCTGCTTCTCCCTCTCTACTCCCCCTGCTTGTGTTCCCTCTCTCACTGTATCTCTTTCTGTCAAATAAATAAATAAAATATTTAAAAATAATAATAAAGTAAAATAATAAAATAAAATAAATAAGTGTTAAAAAAGAAAATTCCAGCCTCCAAGGCCACAAAGGGTCCAACAGGAGATTCCTAAACTCCCAGCCAGGAGCTGGGGTGAGGCCAGATCAAGTTTTGAATACTTAAAGATACCCCTGAGAGAAACAAAATGTCCCAGAAATGAGGCAAAGGATGGAAATGGGGGTGCAGTAACGTGCATCAGAGGATACTCACCTTGCTCTTGACTTTGACCAAGAAACTGAGGCAGCAGAGAATCCGTACACGTATCGCGTCACCCAGAGCCACGTTTCTAGCCACCTGCCCAGAGACAACCTTGAATCAGAGACAGGCAAGGAAACTCCCAGCAAAACAAGCAGCAGAGGCCGTGCCCACCCCCGGCTCACCTCCAGGCAGAATGTGAGGACCTCGGAGAGGTGGGAGGTAATGATGGGCACCTCTGACTCCAGCAATTCATCCAGGGCCTCCACAGCCTCACAGGCCTTTGCCTGCCAGACAGACAAGTCATAGGGTTACCACAGGGTTACTTCAGTGGGCCAGGCCGTGTGCTCCTATACTCTCCCCACAACAGAGCTCTTGCTCGATTGCTGTCCTCACCTCATCTACTGGGATCAGAGTCTGCATGGCCACAATGAGCTTGGGCACCAACATCCGTGCAAGAGGCTGGAGGGCAAAAAGCATAATGCATGCTCACTCATCCGGGCCCCAGAAGCTGGCAGCTTCCTCAAAGCCTGAACACAGGAGCCCAGGTACAGCCACCCACAGTATACTCCTTCTCAACTGTTAGGGACGACAAATGGCAGAGAAAGAGTCTGAAATAGTTCTGTATCCTGCAAGGGTGAGGACACCGAAGGCCCAAGGACAGGGAGCCAGGGAAGGTGAGGACCCACATCTCACCACGTCATCAGTGCCCAGGTAAGGGGCCATGGTGGTCAGAGTGCGCAGGGAATAGAAGAGGAGCCCAGGAGACCCCACCTCACCAAGGGTCTCATTCAGAAGCCGAAGAAGCTCCCGGTGGTGGGGTTGGAAGGCCTCAGGCCGGGAGGTCACCACCACACTTAGCAGCAAAAGCCCCATCTGTCCAGATGTAGGGGATGAGAGAGAAAAGCTTATAAGGTCTATCCAACGGCTCAGTCACTCCCTCCCTCCCAACCACCCACCCTCCTACCATGGGCCAGTACCTCTCTCTCTGGGATATGGGGGCTGTGGGTACTGTGCTGAAGCAGCTGCATGAGCTGAGGCCAGGCCTCCAGGCCTTCCTTTCGAAAAATGGTGGCTGACAGCTGGGCCAGGCTAAGGCTCACAGAGTGCCTGCAAACAGGAGAGATTGCCCCCCACCCCCCAATCACCCTCCAATACCTTCCCCAGCACACACTGGACCTGCCTCCATGGGGTGGCCAGGACAGAATCTCCAAGTGTGGGCAGAGGGTCTGCCAACTTGGGACAGGTAAGACGGTGGCTCACTGAGAGACCAGCAGCAAGGTGGGTGTGTCATCTGGTGAGCCTGGCCTCACACAGACTGAATTTCGGTTCCATTTTTCTGATTCGGGTTTAGCAGACCATCACAGCCCATTCTCATTAAATTTAGTCTTCAACAGTCTTAGAATCCTTGCTCCACCCTTGGTCTAGAACTTTCCCCCTCCCCGGCCCTGTCCGGAGCTGAAAGACAAGGCAGAAACCCGTAGAGGGTCTCAGCCTGGAGTCAATCAGGATCCCAAGAGGAGGCAGGTAGGCACTTACTCGGTCTCCCTCTGAAGGGCGGTCAGGACCAGGGACTTGAGGCTGGAACACAGGTGGCAGGTGTGGGTACTTGGCCCGCCAGGCAGCCGCCTCCGCCCGGCCCCGCCCCTGGCCCCGCCCACCTCTCCCGGTGCTCCGCCGCCAGCCGTCGCCAGCGGGTGCTCAGTCGTCTGCGGGTCAGCACGGCCGCGAACTGGCGGATCTGGGACGAGGAAGCACGCATGTGAGGGTCCGGGCAGGAAGGGGCTGGGCGGGCCGCAGGGGGGCAAGCTGGGGCTCGGCCGGTGGCGTACTATGGGACGCTCTGCGGGAAGGGGCAGGCGCCTCACCTGAGGGTCGGCCGCCGAGGCCAGCAGGTCGCAGAGGGCGGGCAGGGCGGCGGGGTCCCTAAGAGCGGTCTGGAGCTGCTCGGTGGCCTGAGAGGAGTCCCGGGGTCAGAGTCGGGCCTTTCCCACCACTTCCTCCCGTTCGCCCCGGCCCAATCCCCGCTGTCCCGTACCCGGCGGATGCGCTCGGTGTCCGGCAGCAGCAGCTCCCGCAGGATCTGCTCCAGCCCGGCGGGCTCCATGGCAGCAGCCGAGACGCCGCTACTGGGTCGGGAAGGGGGAGGGACAGCACGTGGAGGCCCTGAAACCCGCTTCCGGCGGAAAGGGCGTTGCTCCACGCCCCTCCCGTCGCCACGGTGATTCAACTCGCTTTCCGCAGAGAGCTCCGGCTTCGCCACTTCCGTCGGCCTTCCGCGGAAACAGGCCCCGGCACCGCAGGTTCCCCCGGCCGAGGGTTCCCAAGCTCCGCGGAGAACTCGCGTTCCGCGCGTTCCGCGGCCGACCCGGCTTTCTAAGGGACAGTCCCTTAACGGCAGGGCTCGAGTTCCTATATCCAGACCAAACCCTCCGACTACAGGATCCTTTTTCTTAATAAATTTTATTTTGGTAATCGTAAAAAGAAAAATCAGGACCAAAACTAAAGGCAACTTAAAAAGTTCAAATATATACTCCTTATATAATAGAGATTTGTAATTTCCAGGCCCTCCGGGGGAAGGGAGGCCCAAAGGGCAAAGGGGAAGGCAACAATGCCATCACACAATTCAGTCACTCAATCAGAAGAAACGTTGGTAAGAGAGATCAGTGGGCCTCTGGACGTGAAGAATGGAAGAGAAGAGCAATAGTTTCGCCGCCCAAAACTCAGTCCATCTTGAGGTTAATGTAGATATAACGGATGAACTTTAGGGAAGAAAAAAAGGAGATGGTGCCTAGCATGAGGAAGAAGACATAACCAGTGAGTAAGGAGTAGCCAAAAAACTCTACTGTCTGTACCGCCCCTGACATGTTGGAGCGCCGGGCGTAGTAGAAAACGGAGTAGAGGAAGATGAAGAGCCCAGTGGAGCCAACACTCAGCACAGATCGCCACCACCAGCGGTAATCCTCCCCAGACAACTGGAAATAGGTGAGCGCAATGGAGATGCACGCCCCCACGCTCAGCAGGATGGCGAAGACAAAGAAGAGGATGCCATACAGAGTGTACTGTTCCCGACCCCAGACTGTAGCAAAGATGTAGTAGAGCTCCACAGAGATGGCACTGTGAAGAGAAGACACGATACGCCGCGTTAAAGGGCTGTGCACTGCCAGCACCGGGCCAGCTCCGCACCCAGCCACCGCCCCTCCGTGGTACCAGGTCACTGTGGAAAGCGGGTCCGCTCCACTCCCTGCCCTGGAGTGCCTGGCTCCGTGGGGACTCCGCTACCCATGCCTCGCTATGCTCGTTTAAAGAACATCTGCCCTCATCGGTTGAGAGCAAGGATCTTACCTGTTTGATTTTCTGCTGTATTATCTGCCTGGCACTAGAGGTCCTCAACAAATTGAATAAGCAATCACATGGGCTTCAAGCCCCATGTGCTGCCTATAGACGCTAAAGTCAGAAACCAGAAAGATGGTGAAAGGGAGCAATGTCTCCGGAGAGCTTTATCAGTGAGACACCCTCACCTGCGGAGTCCTGCTTGGAGAAAGGAGGACCCATTTAATGATCTCTTAATGGTAAAGCTGAACCAGGGGTTATCACTCTTGTTGGGTTAGAGTCCTGGGAAAGGAAAAGTCAGGAACCTGAGAGTGACGGCCATGGCATAAAGGGAGGATACCTGAAAGGCAGGAAGCCTCCAACAGTCATGTGGATGAGCGTAGACTTGTACCAGGGCTGGGGTGGGATTTCCCGGGCGATGTTCTTGGTGCGACAAGGTGCATCAAAGGGGCTAGCATTGTTCTTCCCGAAGATGCCTCCGATGACCGTGAGAGGAAAGCCCACCAGCAGCCAAACCGTCAGAAGCAGCAGGATGGTGGTGGCTGGCAGAGCCTGTGTCGAACCGTTAGCCCAATGTACCGAATTCACCACACTCCACGTCAGGAAGAAAGGCACTGCAGGGATGGGCCCCCAGAAGGAGGGTCAGCAGGGGGAAGCTGCATCCCTCGGGCCACCCACTCAGACTAGACCTGACAGCGAGAGGGGTGAAGTATCCTGCTCCCAGGCGGACCTCCACCCTTCCACAGCCCGTAGTTTCCCGTTCCTTATCTTACCAACAGCCCCTCCCCCACCATTATCACTAAAGAGCAAGACAGCTGTTCCGCGGTTACAGAATGATCTAAGAGTAACACAATCCACCTGCCTCCAAGGCCCTATCCTGCTGTGGTATCCGGGACTCCTAGCCTGAGCCATCCCTTTGGATTAAGGCCATTTTCAGAAAGCTCAGGTTCAAAATAAATGTGATGAAATATCAATCAGACAGGATTGGGAACACAAAAGACTTAGAAAGCACACTACTACTGCCTTTGAAAGGATAAACTGGCTTGTAAGGCGAGAGTTGGGTAGCCACCTCCAAAAAAATACAGTATTTTTTTTAAAGGGGGAGTATTAAAAAATAAGTTCCTGAAAGGGTGTTATTTCACTCTTCATGTAATGGTCGACAATACGGGCTCTTGAGTCACACTGCCTGGGTCTGAAATCTGCTCCACTCCCTCTCAGGAGCATAATGTCAGGCAAATTACTTAACCAGCCTCAAGTTCAATTTCCTCATCAGTAAAATGGGGACCGTATTACCTACCACATAGGGTTACTGTGAGGATTAAATGAGATGAAGGTGTGTCGAGTGCTTACCATGCTGCCTAGAACATTTTGCAAAAGAAATGCATTCGTGTCTTCTGATTGGTTTTCTTGTTTCTTTTGCACATTTTTCTTGCCTTGAAGCCTTACTCTCACTCTATCCCAGGTTCCACAATGTGTTCTAAGTTCCTCAAATCGGCCCACTGGGCCAGCCCACCAGGGAAAGGGCAGTCCTCACCAGAGAAGAGGCTGGTGGTGAGAATGATGTTCCACACCCAACGCTCGCCTCCAATCTGCCGGTAGAAGTGGCTGGACACATAGCCGGAGATGCAGCAGGTCAGGGCGTATAACAAGATGGCTGCTGAGTTAATGGCCCCATGGTGGTGCACATTGAACATGCCCAGCAGCGCCATGACAATAATGCCTGCAGGGTGGTAGTGGAAAGCCCGTGTCAGGTCTCAGCCTATCCCTTTTCTGGCAATTTCAGAGGAATCAGCCCCCCTCTCACCCAGACCCAAGGTTTCCAGGAAAACAATATCCCTTAATTCTATTGTCCAGCAAACCCACAACTGAATATACACATGCATGGAGCCCAACGCCGGGCTTGAACTCATGACCCTGAGATCAAGACCTGAGCTGAAATCAAGAGTCGGATGCTTAACCGACTGAACCACCCAGGTACCCCTATACACCTACCTCCCTTCTGAAGCCACCCCACCCCTTCGGTCTGCCCCTCACCTTGGACAGAAGAGAAGATCTGCAGATCTTTCCAAAACAAACCACCTGCTTAGTTCTACCCCTTGAGAGAAATCCCTGATTAATTTTTATCACCTCACCAGTGCCAAGGGCCAGGAACTGGGCACCCACACCAAGCACAGCACAGAGCAGACCACGGTATGGAGGGAAGCGGAAGACGTCTGTATGGATAATTTTCCAGCCATTGTCACCTTGGTCAAAGTCATCACCAGAACCTGCAGATGTAGTCTCCTCATCCAAGTTGTATCGAGCCAGGTCGTTTCGAAGCACACGCATGAGAATGACAGCCACAAAACCCACCAGTAAAAACACAAGCACCATGGAATTGATGATGGACAACCAATGGATCTCCAGTGTTCTGGGAAAGAAACCACCATCATCACCACGGCGCCTGTCACTCCGACGCTCCACTGAAGTCTCAGACCAGCGCACGCTGTAGGTGTGGGTGAGGCCTAGGAACTCATCAGGTCGTAACCCATCTAAGCTGTGGGGCTTGACGTCCCGCACTGACACATTGGCAAATATAATTCGATCTCCGTGGAATTCTAGGTGGAAGTCCAAATGGGTCCAGAGCCCTATCTTGTGGCTATGAGGCAGGAAGCCACTCTCCTCCATGTAGCCCACAAAGCCACGGATTGGCAAGTCATCCACTACAAATTCAAAGTAGTACAGTTCCTCAATGGCCTGGCGAAGTTGTTCCACCTACAGAGAGCAAGTCAGGAGTCAGACAAGGCCTTCCCAGGCAGGGGGTTAGGGCAAGGTTTCACAACCTGGACACCCACTCACATTTTGGGCTGGATAATTCTTTATTGCAGGGGGCTGTCCTATGCACTGTAATAAGCACCATCCCCGGCTCCTTCCCACTAGAGGTCAGCAGCAACCCCCACAGTGACAATCAAAATGATCTCTAGACATGGCCAAATGTCTCTGGAGAGACAAAACTGAACTGCCCCCTGCTGACAACCACTGGGTTAGACCCTAGAATGCTGGGATTCTTCAAAAAGGGCAATATGACTTGATAGGGGTTAAGGTGTAGAAAAAGGAGAAAGGCAAGGTGGAAGAAGATCTGGCGTAGACTAAAGAAAAATGCCCTAAGATAGGATCTGCTAAAGAAAAAAGCATCACAGGAAAAGGAAGAGTGTAAAGGAGCTAGTTAAGAAAGCCAATAAGTAGCTATGGAAGGAAACAACTATGCAGGAGTGACAAGTGGGACCTTATTACCAACAGAGCAGCTTGGGAGTCAGGAGCCCTGGGCTCTAGTATCACCTCTGCAATTCAATATCCATGTAGTCTTGGAAAAGTCACTCGTGAGCAAGTATGTCTCTTCCTCAACTGAATGCAAATAATACTACCTGTCCTGCCTACCAGTGGGGCTGTAGTTAGAGTCGAGTCGGATCATTTCCAGAGAGGTGCTATAAAACCATAAATTAGGAGGCACTGTTATGAGTCCCTGGGAGGGAGGGCTGAGTGCTCCCTGATGCAGAGGCTGACCTGTGCAGAATTGAGCTGCATGTGGCACAGAATTCTCTTCTCCACATTCTCCCGAAAGCGGATCTCGTACAAAGACTCGGCCATTCGGTCCCCATCCAGCACTTCGCCCAGGCTAAGGCTTTTGTGACGGATCTTCTCAGGGCAGCAGACCGGCAGCTGATAGTAGTGGTAAGTCTCCTGAGGGTTGTGGTAAGGCCCCACTTTGTTGACATAGAGAATGACGGGGTCACCGGCCTTGTAGTGTGTCACACCTTCCACCCCTGCATGGCCTGTGCCCAGCAGCAGGATCAGGACTGGCAACCACTGGCAGCTCCAACTCCGCGGGTGCCCTAGGACTGTCATCCTTAAGGCCGTGGAACCTGTTTGGGGGAATCCTGCAGTTACGAAAACCAAGGATCTAACTCCTGACACTCCAGGTCAGGTCCTTCGAAATGAAGCCCCATAGCTCCAATCTCTCCCCTTGGCCGCTCGAACCCCCCCTCGGGAGGCCGACCCCCACACAATCCTGTCTCTGTCCGCCTGTGCGCTCTCGTCCCCTGGATCTGGGGTCCCCGTCCCGCAGCCAGCCTGCCCGGGACCTCCCCGCGCGCCCCAGCCCGTTTCCATGGCAACGCCACGCGGCCTCGCACCTCGGGCACCTTCCCGCGGCACCCGCGGGGTCCTCACCGCTCGGGTAGGGCTGGCCGAGGCGGCGCCCGCGGCCTCCGCGGCCCCGTAGCTGCCCTTGGGCTCCTGCCCGGGTCTCCCCCGGAGCGGCGCGCTAGCGGCGGCCCGGAGAGGACCCGCCGACCGACCTCCACGGGGTTGGCCGCCGCGGCGCCTGATCGCAGCGGCTGCGGCCGCACCACGCGGGACGCCGCGCTCGGCTGAGTGAAGGGCTCCCCGACGAGCTTTCTCCAGCCGGAAGGCCGGCCCAGCCCCGAAGAGCCCGCAAGGCTCGGTTAGCCCGCTCCCCCGGCCGGGGCCCCGCCGGCGATGTGCAGAGCAGCCCAGGACACGTCAGTCTTACCACTTCCGCCTCAGCCCGGCGGAAAACTCCTCGCCTGGAGCCGAGAGGGGACCACGCCCCCGCCGCTGCGGCCGCTGCTCCGGCTGACTTCTGGGGCAGGGGCTACGGCTGAGGCCTGGCTGCGCGGCCGCGGACGCCCTTTCGGGGTAAGGGTCGCCGCCGGGCCGCCCGCCCGTCCCCGGCAAGACTTGGGGCCCGAGCGGAGCCGGGGAGTCGCGCCCGCCGCCCGCGTCCAGTGACTGTCCCGGAGACGGAGCTCGGTTAGTGGCTGGGCCCACACCTAGCGAACGCCCCGGAGCATTTGCCGGCTGAACCAATGCGACTCGCCCCCGACTGCAGAGGGCGAGCTCTGAGAGGCGGTCCGTGGCCCCTAACCCGGACGGGGGGTGGGGGGAGTGAGGCTTTGGATGCCTCTGTGCTAGGACAGCGCGGGCACAGTCCATGCAAGGGTCCTGGAGTCTGGATCTCACTTCACTGCTTCTCCCAACCCGTCACGAATGGTCTCCCGCCGAAAAATAAATACACGAATAAAAATATCTTCCCGAGGTTGCACCAGAGGCCTCCCTGGCCATGTAATGACCTTCCCATGTTCGAACTTAGGCAAGGCCGAGACAGGTCTGGTGCAGAGGCACGCAGAAGCGACAGGGTGTCAGCCCTGTTATCCGGTGAGTTGGGCAGCCTGACAGGGTTATTGTTACTTGCAGGTAAAGAATCTTGGCATACGTTCGACTCTTTCGATGTTTTCGTTCGTATTTATCTGTGTTCGGGCTTTTCTTAATTTTGTATTGCAGATTCTGGAAAAGTTTACCTTTGCCTGTCTCCGCTACTTTAAGGGGGGGTGGGGTCTGCCATTAGGGGAGTTTTGAAGATCAGACCCAGGGGCAGTGACTTCCTTTTGGCCACCTGGGGGCAACATGTAAGGATGCAGGCTTAAGGTTCCCTTTCCCCGCGGAAAGACGTTTCTAGTAAAGGGAAAATCCTAACTGGCTTCTGACCTGAAAGTCCTCCACTTACCCTCTTCTGCCCTCTTCCCTGCAGGAGGAGGTGAGGTTCTAGGAAGTAGGGGATTGAGTTTTTTAGCTAAATCAGTGAACTTTGTAATTAGAAAAGTAACTTAGAGAAGCCAGAGACCTGGGACTCTTTCTCACTCCCCCATCCCAACCCCCAGCCTCCGCAGATCAATGCCATCAAGCCCCCCCTGCTGCTTATTTCCTCAGTATCGTCCTAATATTTGCCCTCCATGGCTGCCTTGGTTCGGGTCCCATCCTCTCACCTAAATTACCTCGACAGCCACCTTGCTAGTCTCCTGGATACCTCCCCTCTTGGGTCCATTTTCCACTCTGCTGCTGTAAAGATTCATATATATACACACTATATATACTATTCCCTGCAACAGTGGTTCTCAAATCTTGGTGTGCATCAGATTCAGCTAGAAGCTTATTAAAAACATGGAGCGCTGGGTCCACGAAATCAGGATCTTAGAGGAGGAGGAGATTAGGCATCATGATTTTTTTTTTTTTAAGATTTTATTTATTTATTTGACAGAGATCACAAGCAGACAGAGAGGCAGGCAGAGAGAGAGGGGGAAGCAGGCTCCTGCCGAGCAGAGAACCCGATGCGGGGCTCGATCCCAGGACCCTGACATCATGACCTGAGCCGAAGGCAGAGGCTTTAACCCACTGAGCCACCCAGGCGCCCCTAGGCATCATGATTTTTGAACAGACCCTGACTTTGACCATTTTGATCAACATCTGACCATGAGTACACAGGAGAAACTCTAAAAAGCTTGGTATATGAGGCCTGTCACACCTGGATCTTTATTACTTCTCCAGGTACATTACCCTTTTGGAACCCTATCCTGTATTCAAATTTGAATTTTTTTTTTTTTTTCAAATTTGAATCTTGAATGTCATGTTCTCTCAAGCCTGCAAGCGTCATACATTTCCTTTGGCCTAGACTGCCCAATCTACCGTTCCCTACTTACATGCCCAGAGACTCCTCTTGAATGGTGCAAATGCCTCTTCTATAAAGCCTGCCTTTACATCTTCCAGTCTTTGTTTATAGCACTTTATCTCACTGTACTGTTATTTTATTTCTTATGTGTCCGTCTTCCTTGCTAATTACTAACTACTCCCAGGAAGACTGTAATTTATCCATCTTGAAATCCTCAGGACTTAGTGCTTTTGTGTAAAGTAGGCAGCTTAATACACGTTTTTCGAATGAACTGGTTTACCCACTGGAGATGAGGAGGACAGAGCTGCCCCCGAGCCACCTAGCCAGAGGAGCAGATGGGCAGGGCTGGGGAGACCTTACCATGGTGCGCTCTAGGCAACTCATCTTGCTCGTTTGAGACTATAGATCTAGCTTCCAACAAACTTTGGAACTACCCTGCCAGCAGGATCAGCAGGCTGTCCATAAGTAGGAATTTACCAGTAGCCTACTGCATAATCTGTTGTTGGAGCTGTTTTTGGAAGACAGAAAATAAATCTGATTCTTCTCCTGTTCTTTCCCCTGCGTGCCATGCTCCCACCCTGCACACACACAGTCTTAAATCCAGATAACCCCTCTAGCAAGAGACCACAATCTCTTGTCCTTTGTCATTCCCAGACTTGTTCTGTTTCACGGAGACCTGCAACCCCTCCTTTTGTCCCTCTGGCCTTTTTCTAGCCTTTCTAACTCATGGGCTTAGATTCTGCATTCCATCATTTCAGCTACATTCTGCCTGTGTTCTTGATGCCTCTCTTCCATTATTCTTTCGTTCCAGTTGGCAAGGGAAACCTTAACCTTGGGTTCATCTGTCAATATTGAAGCACCTATGGGGCCCCTGGGCATCTCAGTCAGTAGAGCATCTGCCTTTGGTTCAGGTCATGATCCCAGAGTCCTGGGATCAAGCCTCACATCGGGCTCCCTGCTCAGTGGGGAAACCTGCTTCTCCCTCTGCCCCTTACGCCTGCTCATGCGCTCTCTCTCTCTCTCTGTCAAATAAATAAATAAAATCGTTAAAAAAAAATATTCAAGCAACTATATCCAAGATGCTAAAAACATCTTAACACTGTTAAAATCATGTGTCTATAAATTGTGTTTTTAAACCTCAGTTGGACCCCCAGTGCTGCCCAGTGATCCTGCTCATTTTCCAGATCAGCTCTCTTCCATTCTCCACAACCCATTCTTCTCAAACCTCTGACTTCATCTCCCTCTTCTCGTCAGTTGACCTCCCTTACAGCCCTAGTGGGAGATGCAAGCAGAAAAAACACAATTACAGACACTACGTTAGATGCGGTGACAGAGAAAGTACTGGGGCTCTGGGAGCACCCAGGAAGGAGGCACATCCAGTTTGGGCTTGAGCAGTCAGTAAAAGGTGTCCTTAAAACAGCTCATGAGCTAAGTCCTCAAGGAAGAGTAAGGGTTTGCCAGGACAGAGGGAACAATGAAGGAAAAGTAATTTTGTTTGGTTGGAGCACTGCATGTATGTTAAAAGATAAAACTGGGGTGTCTGGGTGGCTCAGTCAGTTAAGCATCTGCCTTCAGCTCAGGTGGTCCTGGGATCGAGCCCCGCATCGGGCTCTCTGCTCAGCAGGGAGCCTGCTTCTCCCTCTCCCTATGCCTATAGCTCTGCCTACCTGTGCTCTTTCTCTGTCAAATAAAATCTTAAAAAAAATAAAAAAGATAAAATTGGAGAGGTAAGCAGGGTCAGATGTTGAAGCCATATAAAATAATTTGGACTTGATCCTGAGGAGAATGAGGAGGCACTGAATTGTTTTAAATGGGAGTAAAATCAGTGTTATGCCTTGGGGTTCAGGGTGAACACTGGAGGGGAACAGAAAGCTTGCTAGAATGATTAGTTGATGGAGGCTTGACCTAAGTGGCAGCCACTTCAAGAGCCTGGAATGTATTAGGATAATTAGGAGGTAGAAGAGGTGACAGCGTGGATGTTGGGGCTCAGGCAAATGGAAGGGTCTAGGATGACACCTGGGTGTGTAAATTGAAGACAAGTATAGAACTTAACAGAGGGCGCCTGGGTGGCTCAGTTGGTTAAGCGACCGGCCTTCGGCTCAGGTCATGATCCCGGGCTCCTGGGATCAAGCCCCACCTCGGGCTCCCCCTGCTCTGCGGGAAGCCTGCTTCTCCCTCTGCCTGCCGCTCCCCCTGCTTGTGCTTGCTCTCTGTCAAAAAATTTTTTTAAATCTTAAAAAAAAAAAAAAAAAAAAGAAAAGAGAACAGAAAGAGGCAGTCTAGGGCAAGAACGCGAAGAGTTCAATTTTGGACATGGTGAGTTGAGTTTAAGATACCTGAGAAGGGCATGTCCATGTGATGTCCAGTGAGCAGCTGGATGCTGGATCTGGAACTCCAGAGGACATCTGGGACAGAGATGAGATTAGGAGCAGTCAGCATTGATTTACTAACTAAAGTGTTGGCAATGGGTGAGATCCTAACGGGAGAACATAAAGCCCCGCGGAAATAAGGCCTGCGGCAGAACCTTCAGGATACGATGAAGGGACAGAGAAGATAAGGCTCCAGTGAAGTCTGAGGACTGGCTAGAGGGATAGGAGGAAAACTACAGAACTTAGGGTCATGGGAAGCAAGGTAAGAATGCATTTCAAGGCTCACAGGTGGAGTCTCTTCCACCCCTTTAATCTGAGATCTTCCTAACCTTGCAACTGTCTTTACTTGTATAAAGGTATGGAGGGGATGCTCTGCAATTTTGGGGTCTAGGCTTAATTGATCATGCAATTTCTGATTTTTTTTTTCCTCCTGAAATTCAGTGCTACTCTGAGGGTTGCTGGAGGGGAGGGGGGTAGGAAGGATGGGGTGGCTGGGTGACGGACATTGGGGAGGGTATGTGCTATGGTGAGTGCTGTGAATTGTGTAAGATTGATGATTCACAGACTTGTACCCCTGAAACAAATAATACATTCTATGTTAATAAAAAAAAAAATAGCAAAAGAAAAAAAAAAAGAAATTCAGTGCTACTATGTGAAGGAACTCTAGCTAGTCCTCTGGATGGTGAGACCATATGCAGCAGAAATAAACCATCCCAGCTAAGATTAGACCACTGAACTGAGCCCAGCTCAACTTACCAAAAAAAAAAAAAAAAAAAAAAATTGGTGGTTGCTTTAAGCCAAACAAACAAAAAACACTGAAAGGTCAAGATTCCTTAGAATAGGCTTCTACAACACCTTGCAATTCTCTTTAATGTTCTCACATGTGTGTTTCTCATTCTGGATAATAAAGTCTAGGAGTACAGGGTTTCTATTGGCGTTATTGGCTATTTTATCCCAGTACTCAGCACGCGGCCTGGCACACGGTGAGTGCTCACTAAACATAAATGGTTGAAGGGCCTAGATCTATGGGGGGGTCTCACCAGACTGCAGAAGTTGCCTCCAGGAATATGTTCCACAGTGCACCATTCTCAAGCCTTGTGGCCAATGGTGGAAAGAAGGTGAATTGTGATGTATGCGGAATATGGGACCCTGGGGAGTTCCGTAACCAGGAGGAGAAAGAAGTAACAACAGCTAGTGGAGACAAAAAGAACTGCTGCTCCCTTCTTCCCCCTCCACGTTCCTAGTGGAGAGTTGAGCCCAGCATCCCAGACTTGCGTGACTATATAAGCAAGCATTCAGAGACTGACTTCATTTTGGTACCCTAGCCCTCAGTGGCTCAAGGTTGGCTTTCTGAGCAGATAATAGGCTTTTAAGTAGCAAAGGTCCCTGCTCTCAGCAAGCCCAGCACCATGGGGAAGGGAGACACCTCGGAGGCGGCACCACCCACCTCAGCCTACCGCTCTGTCATGGAGGACTATGGTTACGAGGTGGGCAAGGTCATCGGCAATGGCTCCTACGGGACGGTGTATGAGGCTTACTACACAAAGCAGAAGGTCATGGTGGCTGTCAAGATCATCTCAAAGAAGAAGGCCTCTGAGGACTATCTTAACAAGTTCCTGCCCCGTGAGATACAGGTTGGAAAGGGGGCTGGAAGAGGGGACTGATACCGGGCTGCCTAAGACTTCTCAGAAGGGCTCTGGTTAGGAGGGGGTGGAGCCAGAACAGCCCTCCCCACCCCCCTGCCCCCCAGTCAGGGCTGAATGTCTTCCTAAGCAGCCGGAAAATGACTAGATGCAAATTCAACCTCTTTCCACCCACCCACCCACTCACCTCCCGCCCCTCACAAAGTAAAAGTGCAAAGCGTAGGGTTTGCCCACAGACAGCGCAGCCCTCTGGAGCTTAATCCTCTTGCAAAGTTCTAAGTTCGTTAGGCTGCGACAGCAGGAGGGCTGGGAGCACAGCCAGGGTTCTCCCTCCCCAGGTCTGATGGGTCCCTCTTCCGGGGCCAGGTAATGAAGGTCCTGCGGCACAAGTACCTCATCAACTTCTACCAGGCCATCGAAACCACATCCCGAGTGTACATCATTCTGGAGCTGGCTCAGGGCGGGGACGTCCTGGAGTGGATCCAGCGCTACGGGGCTTGCTCCGAGCCCCTTGCTGGCAAGTGGTTCTCCCAGATGACCCTGGGCATCGCCTACCTGCACAGCAAGGGCATCGTGCACCGGTGAGGGCGCTGCCACACAGGCTGGGGCCCGTGGGCTCTCCAGGGGGTTTCATGCATGTTTCCCATTTTCTGCCCTCTCTTCTCCTCCCTGGACCTTCCTCGGTTACCTAGGCCCATTCATCCCCTCTATTTTAATTCTCTGCTCAAGAACGTTTCTGTAGCGCCCACTATGAGCACGGCACTGTGAACTACAATGACGAGCCCCCCTGTGGTCCTCAGGTACCATCCTCTCTCACCTTTGGGCTCTACTCACGACTCCACGGCTCCTTCTCTCTACCCTGTGTCCTCCCAACGGCACCTCTCTCCCACTTGGCCTTTTTCATCTCTAGCCTCTGACCCCTGGCCCTTCAGCTCCCGGTCTAATACTAAGCCCTCTCCCCAGCCTGACCCCCAGCCTTTCTGCTGCTGGTAGGGACTTAAAGTTGGAGAACCTGTTGCTGGACAAGCGGGAGAACGTGAAGATATCGGACTTTGGCTTCGCCAAGATGGTGCCTTCTAACCAGACGGTGCATAGTAGCCCTTCTTACCGGCAAATGAACTGCTTTACCAACCACCTCAGCCAGACCTACTGCGGCAGCTTTGCTTATGCGTGCCCAGAGATCTTGCTGGGCTTGCCCTACAACCCTTTCCTGTCTGACACCTGGAGCATGGGCGTCATCCTCTACACTCTAGTGGTCGCCCGGCTGCCCTTTGATGACACCAATCTCAAGAAGCTGCTGAAAGAGACTCAAAAGGAGGTCACTTTTCCATCTAACTCCTCCATCTCCCAGGAGTGCAAGGTGCTGGCTCTCCCAGGAGGGCTGAGGCCTCGGGGATGACCCACAGGGAGGGAAGACCCATCCCAGGCCTCCCCACCCTGGGGGAGGCTCTTCCCCACCAGACCCGTCTCGCACTTTAGCCCCTGCCCTAGAGGAGGTGGCGGGGAGGGAGCTTAAAGGGCCAGCCCTGGGCTCCACACCTTATGTGACAGTCCTAAGCAGATTTTAGCCTCTCTTTAGGCCAGAAGGAGATTATGCAAGAGTTTTCCCCCAAGGTACCCTTCCTTTTCCTCTCCTCCAGGGAGTTAAATGGCTGGCTCTTCCGGATAAAACCAGGACCACACCCCCTTTCACCAGAGTGGTGTGATGGGCTATCCTGCTCCTCTCTCAGGTCCAACTGCTCACTGCCCGGGTGGCACAATGGGGAGCGAGCTCAGCCAAGACCTCTCTTTCCCCTGCCCTAGAACCTGGTCCTCCAGACGCTACGCCAAGCCACCAAGCGGGCCACCATCCTGGACATCATCAAGGATCCTTGGGTGCTCAAGTTCCAGCCTGAGCAACCCACCCATGAGATCAGGCTGCTTGAGGCCATGTGCCAACCCCCCAGCACCACTAATCGGCACCAATCCTTGGAAATCAATACCTAAAAGTGGTTGAAGGAAGGTGTTGAGAGAGGAGCAAAGTAGGAGGGTCTGGGGCTAAAAATCTTTTATACCAAAAATAAATCTGATTTAGTTTCATCAGCTGGGGTCAAAGACATTCTTTCTTCAGGGGAACCTTGGCAGGGAACTACTGAGGGTAAGAGGAGGATTTCAAACCAGAATCTGTAACCAGTCATCTTGACGTATGCTAAATCAACAGCGTAATTCACAACGCAGCTCAGACGTGGCTCATGGGGGAGAGGGCGCTGGGATGAACACCCACTTTTGGGAAGCTTCATTATTCTAAGTAGATGCTCATTATTTTACATCGCTCTGCATTCTAAATGATCAAGCAGGGGAGTAGAGGCCCGGTTGCTGTTTGGTTATGGCTCTGCCTCTGTTCACAGTCTAAAGGGATGGCATTATTTGTTCTCTTTGAAATGGCGATCAGGATGGGTGAGATATCCTGATTCCTTCTCCCTTCTCCCGATGCCACCGTAACACTACTGGAACAATCCTAGTGGATCACGGCCCCTCATCGACTGCTCTTAGAAACAGAAATAACAAGGGGACCTGAGTGGTGCAGTTGGTTGAGCGTCTCACACTTGGTTTCTGCTCAGGTCATGATCTCGGGGTTGTGGGATTGAGCCTCGCATCAGGCTCTGTGCCCAGCAGGGAGTTGCCTTGGGGTTCTCTCTCTCCTTCTCCCTCTGCCCCTCCTGCTTGTGCACACACGCTCTCTCAAAATAAATAAATAAATCTTTAAAAAAGAAAAAGAAAGACCCCGAAATGACAGTTCAAACCAAGCCTACTAACCGTGGGTTCTGAATAAAGGAAAGCTACTTGCTCCTTGAACCCTGTATGCTCCCTCCCTGTCCTCGAAAATGGGCCTTGCAAAAGGAAAATGAGTAGTAAATCGTGGGGCTGTCTTGGCAGAGGCATGATTGGGGGAAAGTAACGAGACAAGACTCCGAGACAGCTCCACGTGGTTCTAAAATAAATAATCCTTGTGCTTAACCTCAGCACTAGGCAACTCTAGGACAGACCAACCTGAAAGATGAAACAGTACCTACCTAGAACGTAGTAGGTCAAGATATCGTCATCTCCCATTTGTTCCCTGTTCCAATACCTCGTGACTCCCACTGTGATTCACCGCTTGAAACAGCTCCAAAGGCCAGGGAAGAGTTTCAGGTGGAGACGAGGCGGTATAAGCACTATGGTTCCATCGCCCTGATTTTATTGCAAACAAGGGCACTGTAAGTGCTAGCAAAGAGAAGGGAGCCCGGCGGCTCCTGTCTCGCCAAGGTCCTTTTTTCAGAGTTGAGCCGGGGAAGGGAGGGCGACAACTCCTTTTCAGGCAAGGTCCCACTATCACCCTCAGCAGGACCTCCCCAAAAGGCTATGTTCCTTTAGTTTAGCACTTGGCACTTAAGGAAACGGGACCGATGAAGGCAGCACCGGGAAAACAAGCCCAGACTTATCAGGATACCCACTCAGCCAACTGCTTTAGAGCTGCTTCATCTTCTTCTGCTTCAGGAGCTTTGGGGACAAGGACATCCAGAAAAGAAAGAAGTGTTAGGGCCGTAGCAACTTCCAACAATCCCGTGCTAGAATGCTGAGAGTCCGCTGAATTTTCTCTCCCCACCAAGGAGGTGGTCCTTCTGCTTGGTGCACTGCTGCTAATTCCCCGAGCACCTTATACTAATTAGGAAAATGTGCTTCTCTCTCCCAGCACCTGCAGCCCTACACCAGGGTACCCAGCTTGCTGAGTGAGGCACGAGCGGGACTTTAGTCTTCATTCCTGTTCAGCCAGGTGCCCTTATGCAGTCAACAACCTGTGAAACTGTAGCAGCAGCCCTCTCTGCCTGGTTCCTTTGAAGCAAGATATAAGAGGAATAATCTTTCCCCATATCTATCCCACCCCAAGTCCTTAAGACAACAGAATAGCCCTGAGTACCTGGCCCTGCAGGCAGATGTGTAGAGGGGACACTGGGCAGTTCGATGGGGGGTTCTTCCTCCTTGTCACCCACAGTTAACAAGTCCCGGGCCAATTCCTCCTGCTCCAGCTCCTCTAGCTCCTCCAACAGTTCATCCTGGATATGGAACAACAAAACTGTTCAAGATGAAGAAATGAGGGGCGCCTGGGTGGCACAGCTGGTTAAGCGTGCGACTCTTGGTTTCAGCTCAGGTTGTGATCTCAGGGCCCTGATCTCAGGGTTGTGAGATCGAGCCCCATGTCGGGCTCCAAGCTCAGCACTGAGTCTGCTTAGGACTCTCTCTCCCTCTCCCTCTGCCCCTCCCCTCCTGCGATCTCATGCTCTCTCTCTCTAAGATAAATAAATTAATTAAAAAAAAAAGATGAAGAAAGGGAACTTCTGCTTCTAAAAACATACCACTTTTGGAGTCCTCCTCCTCCCCTAAACTTGCCCCATGATTCTTTCGGGCCTTCCTTCTGGCTGGTCTCCTCCTTTCTCCCATATTCCCTGACCCCTCACTCCCACAATCACCTCATCCACAACATCTCCAAAGCCCACAGGCCGAGAAATGGCATCTGAGATCTGCTGGGCCACCTCCTGTTGTTCTGTGATGTCAGCCATCAGTTCATCCACCTTGTCAATGTCCCTGGGAACAAGATACACAGCCAAGAAATCAGACGCTCCTGCCTTGCCTGAATGAAGCGCCCCCCCCCCGCCCCCCCCCCGTTGTGGCCTGAGGTTGATAAATCCATGGCCATCAGATAGAAGAGGTCCCTGGGCAATTGTACAGAGGCAAGGCTGGCCTGAGGATTGGTAAGAAGTCACACCGGGGAGGACAGGCTGCACTCCCCTCTCTGAAGGGTCTTCAAAACTTAGAAAAATCATCTGTCCTCCCTATAATGCTTTAGCCAGCAAAGAGATCTTACAGGAAGCAAGGAGACGGATAGAGGTCTCTATGTCAAAGGCATCTAAACTGTAAATTCCCATTCTGAGAGATCTTAAGATGCAAAGTACAATACAAGCTACTTTCCCCAGCGCCTGGGCCCCCTGCTGCCCTCCCCCCGTACCCACATGTCCTGGTAGGCCTTCTTCATGCCTTGGGCGGCGAGCTCCATGGTACGAACCACTTCTGCATTGGTGGTGGCATTCTCGATGGCCTCACGCTGAAACTCCAGGGTGGATAATGTCCCATCGGTTTGTGCCAGCTGTTGTTCCAATCTTTTCTTCCTCCGCAAAGCCTGTAGGGCGGCTGACGCAGCACACGCTCTGTGTCACAGAGTGACATCACAGCACACCCACCCGGGCCCGCCCTGTTGGCCCCTCTCCCCATTACCTCTCTTATTCTTGATCCCATGCTTCTTGGCCATCTGTAGCTCCTGTTGAATCCTCTGCTCCAGAAACTCCTGTTTCTTGATCAGTATCTTCTCTGTCTCCTTCAGTTTCTGTATTGCCTCTTCGGGGGTCGGTCCCTTCTCCTTCTTCCCTGGAGTCCCAACCGAGCAGGCCCATATTGTGTGAAGGAAAAAAATCAGTCACCGCGTGCAGAGTGTGTGCTAGGCAGCTGACTGTGGTACTGTTAATCCCTAAATAACTCTCTACAGTGACTGTACTATCTTCACTTTACAAATACGAAAACAGGCACAAAGATGTTAAAGTGCTTTTGTTTGTTTAAATATCACAACTACTAAGAATGGGGGAGGAATCGAAATGTGGCTTCCAAATCCAGTATGGGTTTGCTATTCCAAGCTGCGTTTCAAGTCATTTCCAGGCCTTTTTTTTTTTTTTTTTTAAATAAATAATAGACTTTGTTTTTCAGAGCAGTTTTCGGTTCACACTGGAAGGTACAGAGTCCCCATCCACCCTCTGCCCTCACGCATGCACAGCTACCGTTATCACATTCCCGCCAGAGTTTGGTCACTTTTTATAATCACTGTTCCACTTGCTGTCCTAGGAGATGCCCAAGGTCCTGACTCTGCAGAAAAAATCTGATCTCAATTTTCCCCTTCATCTTCTGCACTTCTAACAGTTATTAAAAAAAAAAAAAAAAAAAAAAAGATGGCCCTTGCCTGCTTAAAATCCTTGCACACTCTATTGCCTATAGGATAAAATCCAAAACTTTAATGAGACATACAAGGCCCTTCCTGATCTGGCCTTTGTTTACCTCTCACTTCCTTCTACTTTCCTCTTCTTTAGTGGGAGCACGCTCACACGCACGCGCGCGCGCACACACACACACACACACACACACACACGGCAGCCAGAACTCCTTTCCCCTAAATATACCATACTCTTTCCTGCCTGTTTCGCACACAGTTCCATCTTCCTGGAGTGCCTCAGTTCTGCACCTGGCACACCTCTGGCCTGGATCACAACGCCCCGCGCTGCTCCTGTGCTTCCCCGGATGGTGGGAACCTCTCCGTCATGCGGTAGCTACACTACACTGTGTATGTCAGTTTTCGCTTGTCTTCCCCCATCACGTAGGAGCTTTAAGTAGGCAATCTTTCTTCACCACCTCAGATTCCCTCTTGGCCAGCATAAAGGAAGCACCAGTGTTTTGGAAAGGACTGGATGACGACAGGAGGAAACTCATCGCTCAGCCTAAAGAGTGGGGACCCTCCGCTCACGTCCCGGGCCGGCCCCCAGCTCTGCTCTCCGGGCGGGGGAGGGCAGGCAGCCGGAGCCAGGCTCCCTGGCAAGGCGGGGCCTCCTGGCACGTGCGGAGGCCTCGCTGCGCCGCGGCTGGGGTTTTCGGGACAGCCCGGGGCCACGGCCTTCCCCCCGACCCCCGCGGCCTGCACCTCCCGCCGACCGGCCCCTCCCCGGCTCACCCCTCCCGAAGAGTCTGCCGAGACCACTCATCGCCACCCTCGCCTCTCCCGCCACCGCCCCACGGCGTCCTGCGACTTCCGCCTTTGCTCGGGGAGGGCGCGGCCTCAGCGCTCCGAGGCCGGCCTGGGCCAATCCCTCCTTTGGGCACCGCGGCATCATCAACTGGAGCCGACGAGGCCCCTTCTATCACATGACCCAAGCCACCAGCTCCCACCCCCCCCAACCCGCTCAGCGGCCGCTTCATCTTGGGCTATTAAAAAGGCCGCCGCACCCCTACCCCAAAACACAGTATGTTTTCCCGGAAGGGAGTGTGCAGGGTCGTGCACCCCACTGCTTGGGGCCAGTGGAAGAGTTCTTCGGGCCTCTGACAGCGCTCAGGAAACGGGGTGCAGATGGGGCGAGCACAAGGGGGTCACAGTCGGGGGCGCCACAGGTTTCCACCGCCCAACCTGATGAAGTCTAACGCCGCGCCCTCTGCTCTTGGCCCCTGCGGATAGCGGAGGCCGGCTACATCGCTAGGCAAACAGAAACAAGCCGGAAGGTCTCTTCTGTCACACACAAACATACTTTAATAATTTACAAATACACCTGGAAATGCCTTCCTGATTTCCTTTTCGTATTATGCCTCAAATGAGGCTCCGCCACAGGACTGGACCTCAGGGCCCAGCTTGGGCCTTTGCGAATGTCTCTAGTCCTTCAGTTAGGGTTTGAAGATTCATTCCATTCTGGACAAGAATGCAGGTAACTCCTAGAAAGAAAAGAAACCACATTTCATTAAGCCTGTTGTTCCTCTCACCTTTTTTGGGTGTCACCCAATACTGTCATGCAAACTACCCATCCCACACACACCTACCTAACCATAGGAACCCTTTCTCCTCATTCCCCAAATGGCTAAGCTCACCACTCAGTACCCAGTTTGCTGACGTCTACGATATTCCGCTTCTCATCATCAAAGAAGATCATCTGGGAGAAAACAACTCCAGTCTTCTGCTGCAACCTGTGCAAGAAGGGACAGGGAGTGGCCACGCTGGCTTCTTAGCTTCTTCAGCTTCTTCGGCCTCCCTCCTTCTACTCTCACCTCCACCTACCTTTCAAAGTGGGTGACCTTGCTGCCTGGATAGATTTCCCGATGCACAAAGTATCTGTCAAGGTCAAAGAGCTCCAGAAGCTGCTTGGCCCCTTCGATCTCCCCTGTCCTGCAAGAAGGTGCCATAGATGGGATCCGGGGGCCCGGAGCGGCAAGCCAAGTTATATTTAACCAGGGGGAAATCAATTTGCTATTTTTCCAGGTCAGGTAGGCATCCTAGGTCCTCATTCAACTCCCTATCCTTCCCGTCGGATACAGACGGCGCCGAGCCAATGTTTTAATAAAGGTACCGGAGCGGGTACAATGACAAAGCTGTGCAAATACATGCAAATCTGCACCGCCGAAGTTTTTCTAGCCGAGGGGTGACGCGAGTCGCCTCCCGCCTGCGTCCC
Source organism: Potos flavus (assembly GCA_028534135.1). NCBI lineage: Eukaryota > Metazoa > Chordata > Mammalia > Carnivora > Procyonidae > Potos > Potos flavus. The sequence continues at coordinate 63,339,671 of CM052896.1, forward strand.
TCAGCGTGAGACCGGCAGCGTTTTCCCTTCGCTCTCCTTACCGTGAAGCGGCCGCCACGGGCACGTCAAGGTCCTGCAACCGTCGCAGGACGTCGGGCACCTCTGGGTACAGTCGGACGGCCTGGCCCCGCCGATCCCGCACGGCCCCGTCGCTGCGGGGCGAGAGCGCGCTGAGCTGCGGCCCGGGGCCCGGCCCGGCGCCGGCCTCCCCAGCGCCGCCTCACCTGCTCCTGTGGAACGGGGGGTCTACGTGCGTGTCCACCCAGAACGGCCAGAGCGTGTAATCTGCGGGAGGACGGAGGGCGGGCTCAGGCTCCGAGCGCGCGGGCCTCGGGGGCTGCCGCTGCGGTTTGGAAAAGGACAGCGGCCCGCGAAGCTCCCCAGGCCCGTCCCCTCACCCAGATCGAAGACCGCCAGCTTCGGGAGCCGCTCCATGGCGGGCGCCGGCAGGCTGCGCGCTCCGAGGCCAGGAGAGGCTTTCTCCTCGGCGGCTAAGCGCGCCGCCCCGCCTGCCTTAGAGAAACGGCGACTAGAGCGTCGCCGCGCCGGGCCGGGGCGGTCGACCTGGAGACTGCGCAAGAGCGCCTTCTGATGGTGCAGCGGGGGAAGGACTGCGGTAAAGTTTGCCCACGCGACAAAGTGGTAAAGCCTCTCCAAGGCACCTTCTTTCCTTGCTCCTCCACTCCGCCCAGCCTGGCCAGAGTCGGCTCAACTTGAGAAGCCAGAAAGGGGAGCCCTTTCGTCTGGCACCTACCTCTCTCATTTATCTTACCAGTTGAGACCTAAGTGACCCATAGATTGTCACTCCTCACTCAACCTTTCTCCAAATCTGCCTCTCTCTGTAAGTATAGAACCCAGAGCCCCCAGCAGCATTTTAGCCACAAACAACGTAGTGTCAGTAAAGCCCTTGAGGCCTTTCTTGAACCAGGCCCAAATGTGCAGTAGGGCTACAACGGGAGAGAATTCACTGTCCTGGTTTCTAGCACCCACGTCAGTAGTATACTGGTAAGTGTGTAACAACCACTTTGGGGGGAGGGACTGATTTGCCACTTGAGGCCAACTTCAAGCTACCAGCACTTATGGGGTTGGGAAGAGATGCCAATAATTAGATCTCCTGAGCTGTAAGAACTGGCTCCACACCACCCAGAGTAGACTTTCCTAGAGTCTGATAATCCCCCACCCCAAGGGCACATTCCCTCCCATTGCCCTACTTCTTCAGAGGTATAAGTGAGTGTGTACTGGGTCCATTTCAATTTCAGTCACATTTGTGCAATACAAGAAAGATTCCAGGAGGTCAGGAAATATTTTATTGACAACTAGGGACATGGCCGTAAGAGAGGGAAGCACACAGGACTGCAAACTAAAACCCAGTAGGCAGCAAGGGCCCTTTGGGCCAGGAACCCTGCATCCTGGGGTCCTCACGGTCTCCCACCAAACAAGACTGGGCATCCAGGAGAGGGGGCAGTGGTTCTGGTGTCCCACAGAGTGAGAGGATATATGATGCCTCATTACGAGCGACAGGGTAAGGAGGTAAAATGGAGGGAGGGTCCATCACTGCCTTAGACCACCTCCTCCTCTCAGAGCCAACACCAGGTGGAGGACTGAACCACCTAGGATCTTGTAATCAGCTGCTGTCTTCTCATCATTCCTGCAGGAAAAGAAGGCAAAAAAAAAAAAAAAAAAAGGCCTCAGAAATACCATCTAGAACAGGATTCGTACACTGGGTTTCTTGAGTCTTTTTCCTGATCTATGAACTCAGATGAGAAAAAAATTATATCTTTATTTTTACTAACCCTTAACTGAAATTTGATTATTTCTTTTAATTTTGAACACAAGCAAAAAACCCACAGTGGTATTAGCGACATGGGTAACTGGTCAACAACAGAAATTGGATATTTTCATATCATATTACAACTGTTTGGAAGTATTTTGAAAATATGTCAAAATTATGGTAATTAAACCCACCATTAGATCTTAACATATTAATAAACCACATATATATCACAAATTTGTTTTTAGTATTTTGAGAACTGTATCTCCATAGTTTCTTTTGTAAATCTATGTATTTCGTGTCTGCAAAAATCTTATTCTGAGAAGGAATTCACAGGCTTCGCCAAATCACCAAAGGATCTGAGGCTCCTCCTCCAGTATTTGCTCCCTCGACCTCACGTAAGATTGCCACATCTCGTGAGTATCCGTGTCAAACTCACATCTGTTTTCCACTGTAGATGAGCCGCTGCTGCTGTGGGGGGATTCCCTCTTTCTCCTCCACACGCTCCTTGATTCGCTCCACCTTTAAGGGTACAAGTAGTCAGGGACCGCTAAGGGGTAGAACCATGGAAGCGGAAAGAACAAGAGCTATGCAGATAGTATGAAAGCGAAAAGGACTGAGTTCATCAGCATATCCAAATGAATGTGCATATAGGGAGACAGGCATGAAGTACTGGCCATACATTACCTTGTCTGTGGGTTCAATGTCAATTTCAATCTCCTTTCCGGTCAGCGTCTGAAACAGGCAAGGGTTTTGTGAGTCCTGCAGCCTAATATACAATTTGCCTTCTAGGTAAAGCATCCTGTCCTGGTCTCTGGGGATCTAACTTCCAAGAGCAGCTCATTCTCAACAAAGCTGCTTTGAAGAATCAGAAGGCTCTAACCCAAACCTGTATTTATCAAACACTTTAAGGCTGTAGACAGCTTTGATAGGGCAAGATGCTATAAGCCACTTGACCCTCTTAATCCTACAGGTCATTTTACCCCCCATCTTCCCACCCTCACCCCATTAGAATCCATGAGAATACTGTCATTCCTTTGGATGAGACCACAGTAAGAGATGTCCTAAGAAAAGCATGCCTTTCAATCAGGATGCCCTTGTTTCCTGTATTGAAGCTAGAAATTAACATTCATATAATTCAAAAGAATTCTCAAGGACACCAAAGACCACCTCTGACCAGCTTTTTTTTTTTTAATTAAAGATTTTATTTATATATTTGACAGAGAGAGACACCGCGAGAGAGGGAACACAAGCAGGGGGAATGGGAGAGGGAGAAGCAGGCTTCCCGCTGAGCAGGGAGCCCGATGCAGGGCTCGATCCCAGGACCCCAGGATCATGACTTGAGCTGAAGGCAGATGCTTAACGACTGAGCCACCCAGGCGCCCCTCGGCTTTTTTTTTTTTATTTTTATTTTTTAAGATTTTATTTATTTGAGAGAGCAAGCACACACAAGCAGGGGACGGGGCAGAGGGAGGGACAAGCACACTCCCCATGAGTGGGGAACCTGATGCAGGGCTCGATCCCAGGACCCTGAGATCATGACTTGAGCCAAAGTCAGACACTTAACTGACCAAGCTACCCAGGCTCCCCCAGCTTTTTAAGTAACACTAAAATTCAACATTCTATTCTCCTCTTTCTCCAGACTTCTACCTAAGTACTAAAGTGCAGCTCTAGTCTTCTTGACTTCTTCCTAGGCTAAGGGCTGCTGATAATACAATAATTACATTGATTGGGGCGCCTGGGTGGCTTAGTTGGTTAAGTGACTGCCTTCAGCTCAGGTCATGATCCTGGAGTCCCAGGATCGAGTCCCGCATCAGGCTTCCTGCTCAGTGGGGAGTCTGCTTCTCCCTCTGACCCTCCTCCCTCTCATGGTCTCTCTCTCCCCCTCTCTCATTATGTCTCTCAAATAAATAAAATCTTAAAAAAATAATTTAAAAAATTAAATTAAAAAAATAACATTGATTGTGCATTTACAAATGTTGTGCTTCATCTAATCTAATCTCCCATTCATCCTTGCTCTTAAAGCTCTATCTGCATCAGTCTACAGTAATCCAGACCACAAACACACCAAGCACAATCTGATTTAAGGGCATTTCTTTGTTTCTCCTGTTTTCCTTGTTGCCATACCCTTCCCTACTCTTTCCCAAATGTTTAAGGACTCTTTAAAATTGATGACTGGTCCCCAGTGCACTTTAATACCTCTTGCTAGTTACTTAAGTGTCAAACTCTCTAATTTACACTCCAACCTCCTAAAAAGCAGAAATTCATCTTCCTAATCTAAGCACAAAGCACAGTCTGACATTTAAGCAGTCAATGAGTATTTGTGAAAGGGCTAAATACACCAATGATTATGTCATGATCATAGCCAACATTTAACGAACACTTTCCAACAGTCAGAAACTCCACTGAGCATCAATACATTTAATCCTTTTAAGTATTCATGAGATATATACTATTACTATCACCATTTTACAGAAGAGGAAAATGGGGCTTGGAGAGGTTAAAAAGCATGCCTATGAAGTCAAAGGAAGAGTGTGGACCCTAACACAGACTCTCTGACCCCAGAGCCTGAGCCTCCAAAAAAAAAAAAAAAACACACCAAAAAACTCTCCAAAAAAAAAAACACACCAAAAAACTCTGTACTCAGTACTGCCTGATTCTCAGTGCTCTGGTACTGGGACCTGATGTATGCTCCTGTGATAGGTTCACAAAATAACATGGTTTCTCCTTATGGGATTCCCATAGACCAACATGATGACAGAACTTAGGACCTAATTTCTCAACCATGAGAATCAGTTCAGTACTAAGAATATTTTTTAAAAATGCGAGAGTAACTCCTTTAGATTTACCTGTTTGGGTGCAAAAGAATAAATTACAACAAGGCTTCTCAAGATTCTACCCCAGTCCAAGCTGGTCTGTGTGAAAATTTATGGTAAAATGGGAAAAATAATGACAACAGTGAGATTTTCCTAAAACTAATAAATATATTCGGGGATGCCTGGATGGCTCAGTCGGTTAAACTTCTGACTCCTGATTTCAGCTCAGGTTGTGCTCTCAGGGTCGTGAGGTCGAGGCCCGAGTAGGCTCTGCACTCAGCTGTCTGCTTGAAATTCTCTCTCCCTAAAACAAATAATTAAAACCTTTTAAAAAATAAATAAAAATTATGTATTATTTATTTGTTTATGATTTTATTTATTTGACAGAGAGAGAGAAAGCAGAGCAGGAACACAAGCAGGGCGAGTGGTAGAGGGAGAAGCAGGCTTCCCACCAAGCAGGGAGCCCGACGTGGGGCTTGATCCCAGGACCCTGGGATCATGACCTGAGCCGAAGGCAAACACTTAACGACTGAGCCACCCAGGCGCCCCAAATAAAGTTTTTAAAAATGTCCTTTTATGAAACGATAGAAACAATATATGGTAGGGTTTTTTTAAGCCCTTTCCTGACAAAATGAAAAGTTTGCAATTCTGTGTCATCCATAAATTATTTCACTTTATTGCTCTAAATACTTTAAATGCAAAGATTCTTCAAGCAGATAATCTATTTCTAGATTAACTAACTTGAAGGAAAAACTTGAAACTTGAACATGTATCCTAAGAGGAACGTGATTACTAAACAGAACAGTTTTACTGTAAAACACTAGGAAGAGCCTAATGCTATTAATAAGAAAACTATTAAACTATGGTTACATCCACAGAATATTTATTGACATTTATTGATAATGATATATTTATTGATAATATTTGATATAATATTGATAATATTTATTGATAATGATATATATTTCCATGTTAGTGTATAAACTGTTTTATAAAAGTGTATAAAAGTTTATACACTAACATGGAAAGATCTAAAGAATGTATAATTAGGTATCATTTTCCATATGTAGCTATACACACACACACACACACACACACACACAGAAAGATTAAAAGCACACGTATCTCCTGTAACAGTAATTGTCTTTGAGGAGAATAGGACTGAGGGGAGGGTTTATCAAGGGTCATTCTCCCTTTATCTGCACTATTAAAAATATATATATATATATATTTATATATAAATATATAAAATATATATATTTATTATATATAAATATATAATATATTTATATATAAATATATATTTATTATATACAAATATTAGATATAATATATATAAAAATATTTCTAGTAAAAATATACTCCATCACATGAATAATAATAAACAAATATCCATTCTGACTTAATACAAGATTTTAAAGAGGGGCACCTGGGTGGCTCAGTGGGTTAAAGCTTCTGCCTTCGGCTCAGGTCATGATCCCAGGGTCCCGGGATCGAGCCCCACGTCGGGCTCTCTGCTCAGCGGGGAACCTGCTTCTCCCTCTCTCTCTGCCTACTTGTGATCTCTCTCTGTCAAATAAATAAATGAAATCTTAAAAAAAAAAAAGATTTTAAAGAATAAAAAGGACCCTAAGAGGGGCTCATGGGTGGCTCAGGTGGTTAAGTGTCGGCCTTCGGCTCAGGTCCCAGGGTCCTGGGATCGAGCTCCCCTTCCATTAGGCTTCCTGCTCAGCGGGGAGTCCACTTCTGCTTCTCCCTCTGCCTCTCCTCCTGCTCATGCTCTCTCTCTCAAATAAATAAAATCTTAAAAAAAAAAAAAAAGGACCCTAAGAGAATTGCTCTCCCAAAGGTAAGATGCTTGGACCTAATGACATTAAAAAAAAAAAAGTGATTCGTATAATTTAAAACGCTAAGACTGGCCCTTTGTTTTTGACTATAGAAGTCTATGAATATATCCAGAGAACAATCTGGCAAAGTGATGTCCCAGTAACAACACTTCTGGGAAGATAATCATGACTATGTTAAAAAATAGATCTATGACAATGGTTATTATAGTCTTTTGGCACTGAAAAATTACAATCTAAATATCAAATAATTGAGGGTTAAATTATGCCACAAACACACAGGAAAAATTATAGTCCTCAAATAATGTGTGGAATAAGGGTACAATTCCAGTTTTGTTAAAAAAAAAAACACAAAACACATACGTGTATTATTTATATGCTTTTAAAAAAGTTTGGAAGGATGTATTCACGAATGTTTTTATCTTGAGTTGTGAAATTATGGATGCTTTTAATTATATCATTTGTGATTTTCTGTATTTTGTTTTTTTAAGATTTTATTTATTTATTTGACAGAGGGAGAGATCACAAGTAGGCAGAGAGGCAGGCAGAGAGAGGGGGAAGCAGGCTCCCTGCTGAGCAGAGAGCCCGATGACCTGAGCCGAAGGCAGAGGCTTAACCCACTGAGCCACCTAGGCGTCCCTGTATTTTTCATTTTTTTTTATACCATGGATACATTATAATGAGAAAAACATTATTTTTAAAACAATGTTCTTGATGAGAGTATAAGGAAATGATTCTGTAAAGCAGCACTGTCCAATAGAGATATAAATGTAATGCAAACCACATATACAATTTTAAATATACCAGCAGTCACATTTTTTAAAGGTGAAATTAATTTTAACATTCTTAAATGCAATATATTCAAAATATTATCACATCAATGTATAATCAATATAAAAAGTAATATATTTTACATTCTTTTGTTCTAACCAAATGTTCAAAATCCTGTTTCGTACTTATAGCACATCTCAATTCAGGTGGTAAATTTTCATCTGAAATACTTGATCTGTATTTAAATTTCATAATTTACAGTCGAAAAACTAGATTACATACCTAACTTGTTCCAAGCATACGTAAAAGTTTTCCACTGACTGAGTAAAGTCTCAGGCTTTATATTTAATGTAAGTAAAATTAGGGGCGCATAGGTGGCTCAGTTGTTGGGCGACTGCCTTTGGTTCAGGTCATGATCCCAAGGTCCTGGGATCGAACCCTGCATCGGGCTCCCTGCTCAGCGGGAAGCCTGCTTCTACCTCTCCCACTCCCACTGCTTGTGTTCCCTCTCTCGCTGTGTCTCTGTCAAATAAATATATAAAATCTTAAAAAAAATATATATATATATATGTAAAATTAAATACAAATAAAATAGGTAACTGATAACTTTTAATTCCTCAGTCTCACTAGCCACATGTCAAGTGCTCAATAGCCCATGTGGCTAATAGCTACTGTTCAAGCATTCCAGCTAATATATGAAGCAATGAGAAAATCAGATATCCCCATTTTGTAACCTCCAATGAAATAACAGATCTAGGCAATGACTAACATCATAGAAAGCAAAACAAGCTGACAAAATTACATGCCATACCATCACCTGTGTATTATTCGAATAAGGACACATACAAAAGACTACTCAAGCCTCTAGATCTTATTACCAATTGACAAGAAATACTGAGGAAAGGGGAGTATACTAAAAGTCAACATGGGGAGGAGCTCCTGGATGGCTCGGTCCATTGAGCTTTTGACTCTCGATTTCAGCTCAGGTCTAGATCTCGGGGTCATGAGATTGAGCCCCAACTTAGGCTCCCTGCTCAGCAGGGAGTCTGCTTGGGATTGCTCTTTCCCTCTGCCACTCGCAAGTGCTCTTTCTAAAATAAATAAATATTTTTTAAAAACCCCAAAACAAAAAAGTCAACATGGGGATGTAATCAGCAAAATCCAAACTGGGAAGATTCCATCGCACAAACGACCTACTTTATTCAACATGAAAAGGGGGAAGAGGGGGAGTTACATATTTTTTAAAGACACTTACCATCCCTATCAACCAACTGCAACATATAGATCTTAGTTGGACTCACATTCAAAGTGTACAAAACAAATGAGAGAACGGGATACATTTGATGATAGTGAGAAATCACTGTTAATTTTTTAGGTGTGATAATTATAGTTACATTAGAAAAATAAGAGTCTTTTTTACAGAGAAGTACTGAAATACATACAAATAACATACGCCATGCTATTTGGGATTTGCTTCTTAAGACATCAGGTAAGGAGAGTTAGTGAATATAATTAAGATTGGCCATGAGAGGGGCGCCTGGGTGGCTCAGTGGGTTAAAGCCTCTGCCTTCGGCTCAGGTCATGATCTCAGGGTCCTGGGATCGAGCCCCGCATCGGGCTCTCTGCTCAGCGGGGAACCTGCTTCCCCCCCCCCCCCCCCCCCCGCCGCCTGCCTCTCTGCCTGCTTGTGATCTCTCTCTCTCTGTCAAATAAATAAATAAAATCTTAAAAAAAAAAATTGGCCATAAGATGATAGGTTTTAAAGCTGGATATAAGGTGCATTATATTCTTCCCTCCCCTGCTAAATATGTTTGAAATTGTCCATAATTAAAATTCAAGGGGCGCCTGGGTGGCTCAGTGGGTTAAAGCCTCTGCCTTCGGGCTCAGGTCGTGATCTCAGGGTCCTGGGATCGAGCCCCACATCGGACTCTCTGCTCAGTAGGGAGCCTGCTTCCCCCTCTCTCTCTGCCTGCCTCTCTGCCTACTTGTGATCTGTCAAGTAAATAAATTAAATCTTTAAAAAATAAATAAGTAAAATAAAATTCAAAGTGAACAATTTTAAAAGATATTCTTGATATTGTGTTTCTTCCCCCAAATCTGGTCACTGTGACCTGGGAATACATTCAATGCTGTTTAGCAAGTCAATGATGAACCTAAGCTGAACATACTGCTTTAGCCACCAGAGGGAATACAAAAGAAATTAAGTGATCCAGCCCTTGAGGAAAAATCTTTTTCAAGCGAAGATTTACAATCAAGAAACAATGAGACATACAATTAATAGAACAAACCAATATTAAGGGAAATGCTATATTGAATATTACTATCTAAACACAAGGTATGATGACAAAGTGCTATGGTGGGTGAAAATCACATCAATTTAAACCTGAATGAAATTAACATTTCATACCCAGTGTAATAACTAAAATAAAAATAATGGACATGAACTACAAGTTAGCTACGGTACAGAGCAGTTGGAATGCTTATTCATTGCAAGTGGGAATGTAAAATGGCACGATCCCTTACAGAACTGTTTGGCAATTTGTTTTTAAACTTACATTTATTTACCACATGACCCAGTAATTCCATTAATAGGTATTTATTGAAAGGAAATGAAAACCTATGTCTAGAAAAAGACTTGTATAGGGCGCCTGGGTGACTCAGTCAGTTAAGCGTCTGCCTTCGGCTCAGATCATGAACCCAGAGTCCTGGGATCGAGCCTGCTCTGGGCTCCCCGCTCAGTGGGGAGCCTGCTTCTCTCTCTACCTCTGCCGCTCTCCCTGCTCATTCTCTCTCTCAAATAAATAAATAAAATCTAAAAAAAAAAAAAGATTTCTGTAACAATGTTCATAGAAGCCTTCTTCATAATAGCCATAAACTGGAAACAACCCAAACGTCCATCAACAGAATGAATAAACAAATTGTGATAGTCATCCAATGTAATACTACACAGTAATAAGGAACTACACAGATATGACAACAAACACAATGCTAAGTGAAAGAAGCCAGACACAAAATTATATATTCTGTAACTCCATTTATATGAAATTCGGAAACAAGCAAAACTACCCTATGGAATTTTCACAGGATAGGGGTGAAAATGTTCTAGATCTTGATGCTGGATGTGGGGTCAGGGAGTACTATGATGAAAAAGAAATTTAAAGAACACCTGTACACTATGATTTTTGGTATGCCATGTCTCAAGCTTAGACTCTAAATGTTAGGGGGAGTACATGGTACGAAAACCTGGTTGGAGGTATTACAGAGAAATAAAGGTATCAATGAATGAGACCCTAGACCAGAAAAAGAGTAATGGGAAAGGAAAGAAAATCAAGCAAAAAAGAGGTTATCAAAGGGAAAACCAGGCTCAAAAGTGAACAATGACTCTAAAGAACGGGGTTCCAGATACCTGGTACATGATGGGATCAGTATATGAGATGAATACTGCGAAGATGGCCTAACACAGAAAATGATGTATTTAATTTTAGAAAGACAGAGATGAGGCATCAAGATTTTTTTTTTTTAAGATTTTATTTATTTGACAGAGAGAGAGAGATCACAAGCAGGCAGAGAGGCAGGCAGATAGAGGGGGGAAGCAGGTTCCCTGCTGAGCAGAGAGCCCGATGCGGGGCTCGATCCCAGGACCCTGAGATCATGACCTGAGCCGAAGGAAGAGGCTTAACCCACTGAGCCACCCAGGTGCCCCAACAGAATATTTAAATCAGAAAAGATTTTGCTGTAAAGGACTGCAGAAAGAGATACGGAAAAAGTCAGCTACATGGAGATTACAGCTGAAGAAGTCACAAAGAAACCCTGCTACCCTGCTAATAAAACCTGTCATTTGTATAGTAATGGAAAAGCTAACTAATTGCTTTCCTATGTATTTAACATAAAATAATGCAGCCTAAAAAAGAGAGAAAGATGAAGGACACAGAAACCTGTTTACGGAGGCACAAAGGAAATTGTTTCAGGAAAGGGGACTGACAAATTTAGAGAAATAACAAACGAAAATGGATTCAAGGAGACAAAATCCAGAACCTTGTTAGTTAGTGTACTCCCCAGACAAGCAGCATCAGCATCACCTGGGGGCCTGTTAGAAATACAGAATCTCAGGTCTTATTCCAGACTCACGGAATTAGAATCAGCATAACAAGATCCCCAGGTGATTCTTATGCACTTTCAAATTGAGAAGCCCAACCACAACACAGCATTTTTAAATTTTTATTATTATTTTTTAAGATTTTATTTATTTATTTGACAGAGAGAGACAATGAGAGAGGGAACACAAGTAGGGGGAGTGGGAGAGGGAGACGCAGGCTTCCCGCCGACCAGGGAGCCTGATGCGGGACTCGATCCCAGCATCCTGGGATCACCACCCGAGCTGAAGGCAGTCGCTTAATGACTGAGCCACCCAGGTGCCCCAACACAGTATTTTTTTAAACTGCAGGTCTCGACCCATCAGTGTTATGAGATCGGCTTAGAACAGAACTGGAAATATCAGAACATATCAGACATGGTAAGTTTTTGTTTGTATGGGACGTGAGATAAAAATTTTTTTAGCGTAGGGTGGTGTTTTTTTTTTTAAGTTCACAAAACCCAGCACACCTGGATGGCTCAGTCAGTTAAGTGTCTGCCTTTGGCTCAGGCCATGATGTCAGGGTCCTGGGATGGAGCCCCAAGTCTGTCTCCCAGCTCCGCAAGGAGCCTGCTTCTCCCTCTGCCCCTACCGCGGCTTGTGCTTGCGTTCCATCTCTCAAATAAAATCTTTTTTTTTTTAAATAAGTTTACAAAACCCTGAACACAAGTAAAAACCTCTTTTCACTAAGAGGATGTGAGAATCCATATCCAAAAGCATTCTAGTGTTTCTCAGACTTTGACAGTGACCCACACTAAGAAATACATATGTACTAATAACACATACATGTGTTTAATACATATAAAAATGAAAACAAAAATTTCGTGAAACAATACCCTGATAGTTCTATTTTCTTCCTTTTGATGTTGCCTGTGACCCATTCAATTGATTTTACAATTACTCTTTTAGTCACTACTCAAAAGTTTGAAAAACCATGATTTTTAACATGCTCTTTGGCCTCAAACCTCTGCTAGGAAATGGTTTGGAAAGACTGAAGAGGTTAAGAATGGCCGTTAAGCACGGTAAACACACTAAAGGGCTGATGAAATAACAGACTTACTCAGCAGTAAAAAGGCCAAACTAATGTTGCACTGCGTCAATTTTTAGTTTCTGTCTCCCTGTCTGAAGTTAGGAAAGAAGTAACAGCAGATAGCACTAATGAGGGTTAGGAACTGGTGAAGAACCACGGGAGAGATGGAGATAAAGGAAACGCTGCTAGTACCAAGAACCAGGGCACGGATAACTAACCTGCCTCAGCCAAGGAAGTGAGGCTGGTCCAGGAGGCCCGGCTCAGAAAGGCAGGTGCTGACTGAACACACTCCCAGCTTTGGTTCCTGAAGGCCGGCTGAGATACCGCACATTGGCGACAATCAGCAAAGGCTTACAGTCTAGCTTCTGAGAGACCCCCGGTTTCCCAGTCTAACGTTTTTGTGCTATGCTTGCTTGGAAGCAGCTGCATTACGGGCTAGGAGAAGCAGGTAAGGAGGGTAATGCAGAATGGATATTACAGCTTATTCCAAGAACCCGAGAAAGGGAGCCAAGCTGCTGCTTGGCCTTCTCTATGACCGCGGGGGTTCGAGTACACCGAGACCCCGGACAAAGGCGGCTTCCTTCTGGGTCATGGCACAGTCCTGGCAGAGACAGCAGGACCCGCGGAAGCCCCGGGGTCGTCTGGCCGGGCCAGTCCCCAACCCTCAAAGCCCTCTTGGGGCCCCCTACTTCCCATCACCCCTCGCGCGGAGCCCTGAGGCTGTCAGCACCCTCCAGGCTCGGGAAAGACGTGGTTTTCCTTCCCCGCTTCTCCCGCAAGGCACAGCGGCCAGCCCAGTACCACAGCGTCTTGGCAAGGCTGGAGGTGCTCCCACCTTCACTTTAATTAGCATCTTCTTCCCAGTTTGGAGCTGCACACAGATAATTTGCTGCTTCTACCGCTGCGGTCGCCGCTGCCGCTCCCCAGCAATCCGCTTGTGGGAGTTACTTCTGCTTCCGGGTCACTGCCTGGCTCCACCCCCCCCCGCCCCTTCCACCGGGTTCCCGAAAGCTCAGGAATGCTCCCGCGTTTCGTTTTGGTGGCGTCGTAAATAAAAAGAAGGCGGAGGTTTCGTTACAGCAGAGATGACGCCTCCGTGATTCTTAGAGTTTCTAGCGAGCCGGGGCTTGGAAAGCGGGGTCGGAACGAACTTCTTCTCCCATCATGCCAGAGGAGAGCTCCGCGCGTTCCACCCTGGGAGTCGTAGGCTTCCGCCCCTCGGATCCAACGGCAACCTCGGTGTGTGAACTCTGTTACCCAGAAGGCCTCGCAAGACCGCTGCCGAAACTGGGATTTCCCTGTTTATCCTTTTCGCCTGCAATTGGCGGAACTTCTCGGTGTGGCCCACAAGGCTCAGCGGGGGCCGCACGAGGCTAGTTGCTAAGCAGGGGGTACTGTGGTCAACTGCCACCTGGGCCACGGCGACAGGAAGTGAGTACCCCTATTCCGGAAACTAGTTGTGGGAATCTCCCCCATTCCTACTCACCCCCAAGTCAGCCTCTTACCCCAAATTGCTCTTTGCAAGGGTGGGAGAAGGAAGAGTAGTGGGGATAGGAATGCACATTTGGGGAGTCATTCACGACTCCATCCCAGTTCTTCTCCCCATCAAATAGTATCTGGGATGGAGATATCACGGGTAATTGCAATCATAAGACGGATCAGAGGTGACAGTCTTCAGGGACCATGCCTAGGCCAATGCCCGACCTTCCATAATTTAAGCAAGGAGAGAGATGAGCAATGCCGTTAGCTCTAACAGGGCATTTAGGCCTACGGGGAGATTGGTTCAGATCCCGCCACCTGACTTTTCCTACCTTCCAATTTTCGGATTTGTTGCTACCCCAAGGTCCACGCCATGCCTCACATCGACAGTGACATAAAACTGGACTTCAAGGATGTTTTGTTGAGGCCCAAACGCAGTACCCTTAAGTCTCGAAGTGAGGTGAGCCTGCTTTCCTAGCTCCTGGTGGGCCAGAACTGAGACAGATTTCTGGTTCTTATCCTCATACAATACTCATTTATTTGATGAATGAAATGCATTTTCTTGTTCATATCTCAGGTGGATCTCACAAGATCCTTTTCATTTCGGAACTCAAAGCAAATGTACACTGGGATCCCCATCATTGCTGCCAATATGGATACTGTGGGCACCTTTGAGATGGCCAAGGTTCTCTGTAAGGTAGGACTTCCCTTATGCAGGTTTTCCTCACTGTTGACCAGTTGTGTGGGCTGACTACAGAGGTAATTTGCAAACTGCCCCCACACCCAGGTCAGCTGTCTGGCAAGTAACAGTCAGGATGTTCCAATTTACTATTTTATCCATTTTCTCCAATACTAATGCCCTTTATCTGATAAGTTCAAAGGCACATTTGAATTAGTAAGATTCAAAGCTAAGTTTTACTCCCTTTTTCTGATATATAAACATAACTCCCTTTTCTCCCGTCCAGTTTATACACCCTGCCAACTTTTCCCACCTCCCAGGTCACCCCCTCTGAGTCACATTCATCCCTCCAGTTACGCCATTGTTCAGGACACTAAATATCCACTGTTTTAGTCCAGAAACTAAATATAGTTTGAGCACTCAAAAATTCCTAGCTAGAAGATCCTAGAGAAGAAGTAGCTTATTAATTTTCTTTCATGTCTGCTACCCTTTATTTACTTTTTTTTAATCTTCCTCTTCTTTAAGTCCTAGGTTTCTGGGAGTTTCTGGGATGTGCCCAAAATGGGATGTGTTTTTCTTATGCACAGGTTATTGTTCACTTTGAAAACAGAAGATGCTGCTCCTGTCAGTAATATTACCTGCCTCTATACTTGTAGCTGAGAAGGTAGATAGTTACTCTGGGCACTCAAAGAACATATGCATTCTTCTGGTTAATCCATGTAGCCCTGGTTGATGGGTTCTGCTGCTGCTTGTGGCTCTGTTAGCCTTAAGGACTTCATCTCCCTTTCTCTCTTTTCGATCGCTGTAAGTCTTTATGGAATGTCTTTTGTCACTTTTCTAAGGTTGATAGTTTTACAGTTTTAGTACTTTATTGCTGTTGCCATTCACTAACTGCTTACGAATCTTCTTCTTGTCCACTGTCCACCTGCTCTGCCCAGTAGAGTTGAGGAGTAGTGAATCCGACGTTGGCATTAACAAAAGTGCTGGAATACATGGCCCTTGTGGGGACTGTCTTAATGGTTTATGTTGAGACTGGCTTTTCAGTACTGAGGAGTGCTAAAGAAATCAGATTCTAGAGATAGAGTCAAGTTTCACAGTAATAATAAGGTTGGATACAGGCATCCTTTTCTAGATCTCTAGCTTGGCATGTAATTGGATGTGCTTATCATGTCCCACTATTCCAGTACATCTCCAAGGTCTACTGGCCTCATGGAGTGATTTTTCTGTGTATCAGCACACTGATGGCAGAGTGTTGCTGAGGAAGTAGAACTTAATACCAGCTTTAGCTAGGTGGTGTTGATGAGTGAGTATAGCAATAGCACTTCCTTACTGCTGGCAGATACATGACTTCCTTGGATTTCTTGTCACTTGCAAGATTTGGGCTGTCTCTGTCAACTGCTCTCTTGTCTATTTGCATGTCTGCACTTTTAAAGCCCAAGCACTGGGACACCTGGCTGGCTTAGTCAGTGGAGCACGTGACTCTTGATCTCGGGGCTCTGAGTTCAAGCCTCGTGTTGGATGTAGAGATTAAAATCTTTTAAAAAAATAAATAAAAATAAGGTACAAGCACCAGCATTCAGAGCGGCCTCTGAATGCCTTTCTTAAAAGTATTGGGATATTGTTTTGCAACTTGTTGACCCTAGGGAATACAAGTCTGATGAGTTCACTGTATCCTTGAACTTGGTTGACTGAAATAGATGGAATGAAATGGACTTTTTAGGTTGGTCTGTGTCTCCAAAAAATGTGTCCTTTACTCCAATGGAGATGGAGAAAGAATGGGGTAGCACCTTATTGGCTCCATTAAGGCCTTACCTTTTGTGAGCAGTTAGACTCACTGAATTATTGCTGGTAAATGGACCAGAAGATACCCCAAAATAGGTGCGTCACTACTAGGTTACCATTGGGGGAGGGGCCGAGTCAGTGTAGGCAGACACTGGCTCCATCCATGGAGCCAAACAGCCATGGCTCTTTCTTGTCTGCGCTTGTCCCACTGCACCAATAGCTTGTCTTTGTCACCTTTTAAGTCAGAAGCTGTGTATGTGCTGATAAGTGAAATCCACTCCAGATGACTTCATACTTTGGTTGGAGTGTTGGACAAGCCCTGGCTTATAGTAAAAAAAACCCTACTGGTATTTGTAGGGACAATAATGGCTCAACTAAAATCCCAGCTCAACCAGTGGTTTCTTTCAAGTTGCTTTCCAAAGCTCAGTCCTTTTCACCCTCAGAATACTAGAAAGGTCTGTTTCTAGCAAAAGAGATGCTAGTAAAGTTCTCTTCTTTCTGATGGCCTTTTCTTCTCCCCAGTTCTCCCTCTTCACAGCTGTCCATAAACACTACAGCCTCCAGCAGTGGAAAGTGTTTGCCAGCCAGAATCCTGAGTGTCTTGAGGTAACGCTGGTCCTCCCCTGAACCCTTCCTTATCCTGGTTTTCCAGGCATCTCTTTGGGCTTCCTGGGGACCAACCCACACCTTCCCAGCCCTGCTGGCTGCTCACTGGGTCATTTGTGACATGCCTCTGGCCTTGTCTCTCTCATAGCATTTGGCTGCAAGCTCAGGCACAGGCTCTTCGGACTTTGAACAGCTGGAACAGATCCTGGAAGCTATTCCCCAGGTGAAATATATATGCCTGGACGTGGCAAATGGCTACTCGGAACACTTTGTTGAATTTGTAAAGGATGTGCGGAAGCGCTTCCCCAAGCACACCATTATGGTACGTTTCCAGTATCCAGTACCCTATGTTCCTCTTCCTTCCACTCTTTCCTGATGCTCCATTTTGTTACGTCAGTTCATTTCTCCTCTGCTGCATTATGATTTTCCCAGTCCACTGACTCACGGCGCTGGGTGGTAATCCATGGTTCCATGCTTGACATGTTTAGATTGGTTAGTGCAGTTAGCTCTGTCCCTTGACACACGCCTTGTGCATACCTACGGTACATGTTCACCTGCCCACTGAGGTGGACATGCACTAGAATCATATCAAAGGGGTTGCATGAAAGTGTTTTATTTGTTTACAAGCTTAGGGGAGCGATGACAAAGCCTCATTTTCTCTACCGCATCAAGGGGTCTCTTTGTACTGTCCATCGGAATAAATACAGCAGCGCAGACGGCTATTTAGCTTACGTTACCACGTCTCCCCCTTTCCCTGAAGCCAGAGATTTTATGTCGTAACAGCTTAAGGACAGGATGTGTTTGGGTCTCTTGGCAAGGATGGGAGGATAAATCTACAGTAAATCAGCTCTGGCCTTGGTCCAGTTGGACCCCAGCTTTACGCTAGTGCAGCACTGATACTGGCCACTCACCCCCTTACCTCAGCGTGGGAAGCAGAGTCCTTGCCCAGTAGAGGGAACCTAGGTACCGTTCTTTGTAATAATGCTGCAAGGTCACGGTCCAGGCATGCTGTGTGTGAGAGCACGCCACCTCCTCTCTGGCTTCCGACCCTAAGAGTGCCCTGTTTGGTGCCTTAGGCGGGGAACGTGGTAACCGGCGAGATGGTGGAAGAGCTGATCCTCTCTGGGGCCGACATCATCAAAGTGGGAATCGGACCAGGTAAGCTGTGTCACTGGGGGCCACGGGCTACCTCTCCGGGGGCAAACGCCTGTGCAGCACTCCGCTGTTCCCATGACATTCTTCTCAGGCTCTGTGTGCACCACCCGGAAGAAAACTGGAGTGGGGTACCCACAGCTCAGTGCCGTGATGGAGTGTGCGGACGCTGCTCATGGCCTCAAAGGCCACATCATCTCAGTAAGGGCCATGGGCACGGGAAGGGAGGAGGCTGCCAAGCGGCTGTGTTTCCTGCTGGGTGTGGAGACTGTGGTAGTGGTGGATCAGGACTCCTGGGTTCCTGTCAGCTTGGAGGTGGACCGCGGGGACATCGCTCAGAGCTCTTGGGCAATCCGTGTTATCTCTTCACAGTGCTCCTTACTTTGCAGGATGGAGGCTGCAGCTGTCCTGGGGATGTGGCCAAGGCTTTCGGTAAGGACGCTGGGAGAGCACGGAGGGAGGGTCCTGTAGAAGAGGATAAGTCACCTCTGAGGGTCAAGGATCAGGCTCGGAAAGGCTGAGAAAGCCATTCATTCTTTCACAGTATGAACTAGTGACTCTGAGGCTGTGGTATCACTGGGGGCAAGCCAGCAAGGGCAGTCCCGAGACTCTGATATCGATAGACTGCCCAAGTGCAGGCCACGGCCATCTGCACTATCCCCTGGACTGTTGGACTAAAGTTAGAGACCTTTGCCCTTGGGACACTTGGAGTGAGTCGTGTTTAGCTGCACACAATGAAAAGAGATGACCAGAAGATGGCAAAAGCACCAAAAAAAAAAAAAAGAGAGAGAGAGAGAGCAGAAGCCAGGCAAGGAATCTCCAGAGGCTCTTTTTAAAGTCTTGAGGAGATCGGGCCCACTAAGGCGTAGAGGCCAGAGCAGAGCAGGCCTGTGTGGGTTGTGGGTCAGCCAGGGAAACAAAAGCAGGAAGATGTTAGACTCATTGTCCGGACTGAGAATTTGGCGTGAGTTGCTTCTGCGGGCGGGCATGTGGGCCACATTCAATTCGTTCCCCCCTTGTTGATGCTGGCAGGGGCAGGAGCGGACTTTGTGATGCTGGGTGGCATGCTGGCTGGGCACAGCGAGTCAGGTGGTGAGCTCATCGAGAGGGACGGCAGGAAGTACAAGCTCTTCTATGGGATGAGTTCTGAAATGGCCATGAAGAAGTATGCGGGGGGCGTGGCTGAGTACAGGTAGGTGCAAGAGATTCAGGAGCCGAGGGTTCCTGGAGAGCGTGACTAAGTAGGGTGGTAGCAGAGCTCCTGGCTGCTGGGAGAGGCAGAGTACAGTTCTGGGAGGAAAAGTGAACTGGGGCTCAATGCCAGAGAGCAGGGGAGAGCCATCACTGGGCTTAAGGAATCCAAAAGGAAAGGGTAAGAAAGTTTTTCCTCCTCGAAGGGCCTCAGAGGGAAAGACGGTGGAGGTGCCCTTTAAAGGGGATGTGGAACATACCATCCGAGACATCCTTGGAGGCATCCGCTCCACCTGTACCTACGTGGGAGCAGCTAAACTGAAGGAATTGAGCCGGAGAACCACCTTCATCCGGGTCACCCAGCAGGTGAATCCAATCTTCAGTGATGAGAGCTAGACCTGAGCAGCTGTGCCCTCTCAAGGCACTAGCCCCTGAGCACAGGGCCCTCAAGTGGGCTCGTCATCCGTCCCGGCTACTGTGGCTATTTCTTACTCAGTCAGTTCCTGTTGCCCACTCCCAAGGGCTCCTGCAGTAATGCTGTCCATACTCTGTACACACAGAAAGCCCAGGGCACTCACTGGGGAGGAAGCGAGGCAGGCAGGCTGAGAAAATGAAGTAAGACAATCAAATGTGAATCTAGGGACCCAGTATCCTGAAAATGATTTAAAAAAAAATTCTGATTCCTACCTAAGTGTTTAATGGCTTTGGCCTGGAAGAGGGAGGCTCTTAAAATCATGTTTTATTAAAGAGCTTCATTAAATAGGATCTCTGAATACCTAAAAAGCCCGAAAGTGTTTACATATTTTAAATATCTCAATAAAGAGATCCCAAGGACTTTGAAGAGATTCTGGATCTTTCTGCACAAGGCTGGCATCTGGGTGCTGCTCCAGGGCAGGTGGAAGTGGAGTTGGCACTGATCCAGTAGAGCCAAGGACAGGAAGTACTTTTTCCATGAAGTATCTCCATTCCAGTGCCACCCCCCCCCCCCCAAGTAACCCGACGGCATGAGAGTTTACGAAGTACATTCTGGTATCAGGACACACAGATATTTTTAGCATAGCAAAGGGAAATTTCCCTTCCAGGCTATCAACCCTTCTTGGCCCATGTGAACATTTTCCAGGGGAAGTAAAAAGGCAAAGGGAATCCTCCAGCCCTGGTGAAGCCAGTTCTAAGGAATGACCTACACTGACTTGACAGAAGCCTTGATTCCCCTCCCTCACACCAAGACAGTGTTTTAACAAATCCAAATTTTAATTAACAAGGATTACAAAGTAATTTTAGCAAGGTAGTCAGGTCACCCAAACCCAGGCTTCTGCTTTATTCCCACTAAAGTGTGTGTAGAGCTGAGGAAGGAGACAGGCAGAGTGCAGAGGGAATTGCAGTCCTATCCTAAGTGTCTAGACCTCTCTCTACAGTCATGGAAGGGACAGACATGGCCCTGGGGCCAGAAGTGGGGAGGTACTCATAGAAGGTGGGGATCAAGGTGTCAAACTTTGTCTTCTGATAGTTTTCCAGAGACTCCTGCAGAGAAGGGAGCAGGGAGATGCTATCATCATCTCATTCCTTGAGCCCTCTATATTTTGGAGCATGTGGGTTTCTGTCTCGTTCTGCTCAGTCCCTTTCTCAGCTTTCTGTTCCTTCCTACTCACCCTTCCTTCTGACCATTTTCTTCTTCATCAGAGTCCAAAACCAAGTCCCCTATGGTAATGACAGAGCTGCACAGAGATGGAGGACACACTGCAGGAAGGAAACCAGAGTCAAAGTACCCTCCTAGGCGAACAGGCCCTCAAGAGGCCCCAGAAGAAGTCGCTGTCTAGCCCAGTCTGACTCAGGATACTTACATGGCTTCTTGGCCCTAGGAGGGGATAATGACAGTCTCAGGGGGTCCATGGGGCAAACCGAGCAATCCCTGCATTGGGAACAAGCAAAAAAGATAAGGTGAGGGGAAAGCAGGCCAAAAATGTCCTGCTAATAGGGAGAAGCAACTGTTCCACTCACTCTTCTTGCTCTGAAGCAAACACCTCAACTGGGTGCTCTTTCAGAGCCCTTCCCCCCAGCAGCCGGGGTGGACTCTCTGACTTCCCAGTGGAAGCTGCTCTCGTGCCCACGGCACCTGCTGGATCTGCAATGTCTGTCCCATGTTCTTCCCTGTTCTCAGGCTCAGATACGACTTGGGATGGTGAACCCAGATTCCTAAAGGGGAACAGCATGACCGTGGGGCGCTCCTTATGGCCTCCCTTAGCGGATGCCCATCGGGACTGGATTCTTCGCCGGCCTAGAGGGGCCAGATTGAAGTGGTGGCCAGCCGTAGGTTCTGGGTCCTTCCTCGAGGCTGGTCCCTGAGGGAGGTACGGGCCAGAACTGGCTTCTGGCAAAGGATCGGGAAGTGCTAGTTTTGGTTGCCGAGGATTCTGCTCTGTGGGCTCTGTCATGCTCGCTGAATCGTGAACGGAGCACTCTGAAAAAGAAAACGAAGCTCCTCAGAACAGACAGAAACACAACTCAGTCTGGTTTCTTATGGCTCAGGTCCATGTAACCCTTCCGATAGCCCATCTCAAAAGGTCTCAGGCCAAACAATCCACCCCCAAGGTCCTAGTTCTCCCAGAGGGTCCTCATACCTGGAAGTGGCCACCCCATGTCCACACCATACTGGCTCAAGACAGAAGAAGTAGTGATAGAAACTCCAGGCTGCATCCAACTCAGCACATCCTGAAGCTGTGGGCAGAGGGAGAGAGGCGTGAGGACCACAGTCCTTGATACAGCCATCCCCCACTCTGCCCTTATCTTGTCCCAACAAAACCTGCTGTGTCTGCAGCGCCGGCAAGGCTTTCTCTAGCTGACACAAGTATTCAAAGAACAGCTTTTCCATGGCAGCCAGAAAGGGTTCCCCATACTCTTGTTCAAGTTCCTGCAATGAGGAGAAAAGCAGGTCAGAAGAGGACTAGGGCAATTTTAGCCACACGATAGCTTCCAAACCAGCCAATCTCACCTGCAGCCTGGAAGCCAAGTCCACTTTAGCCTCTGCTAGTTGCTTCACCTGTTGGCAAAAGGTCTCCTGCGCCTCTGAAACCTTCCTCAGATCCTGCTTTGTCTGTTGAGGGTAAGGAAAAGCAGACAATTCAGGGTCACTAGGACCCAGTGGCCAGAAGGAGAATAAAGCCTGTGGCACCCGGTGTTAACTAGGGTATAGAGCCTGTTCCAGGGATTACTCACCGCTTTGGGGTCCCGCACTACAGGTCCAGACTCTGGGAAATGGTGATGCAGGGCGTTCAGAACCTGGGCCCATGGCCGGCCCTGCAGGATCAACTCCACCACTACCTGTGAATGGTACTAAACTCACAATCTCCACTTCGGGGCAAGCTGCCCTTTTCCGACGACTCCCAACCCAAGCGGTCGACTCCCAACCCAAGCGGTCGGCCCTCCGCAAGTCCCCTCGCATCCCTCCCCTTTCCCGTCTTCCAGCTCCTACTGGCTCCAATACCTTGGCCTTCAGGCCCATACACAGGCGTTCGTGGTGGCGGTAGCGAACTAAACCAGGGGCAGCAGCGCGCAGTGATCGCAGAAACTCTAATACTCGCGGGAAATGCTCCACGCAGCGTCCCCGCACGACTTGCCAGCTGGCGGCGGCGGCGAAGCGCAGAGCCGAGGGACCAGCCCCTGGGGGCGTGGCCATGGTTGCGGGCTCCGCCCCGGGGGCAGGCCCTCTGGGTTCCTTCCTCCACCGCGAGGCTTCTCGACTCCGCCTATGGGCGAAGCTTCCGGCGGCTCTCAGTGGCTGCGCTGTTTCGGTCTGCGCCGGATACTTCGCGATGCGATCCCTTCCATAGGACACTGGAATCCTGGAGGTGTCCAACGCGGGCTGAGGCCTGAATGGAGAAGCTGGCCAGCTCCAATGGCACCAGGTTCTCTGTTTTCCGCGCCGCCGCCCCCTCAGGCCCGAGGGCTACCTCGCTTCCGGCTCTGCGGCCAGTCTCCCTGCCCCGGAAAAGGGCGGTAATGGAGAGCCAATGGGCTACCGGGCAGAGAGACGTGACGTCGCGTCATAAGGCCGCGCCCAAACAGATCGGGCGCCTCTCCCGCCTAGCTCCCTCCGCCCAGTAATCCCGAGGCGGCGGGGACTGCTGATCCAGGCTTTCGGGGTCCCTACCTTTCTTCGCGGAGCCTACAAAGTCACGTCCTTCTCTAAGGCTGGACTTACTCGTCTGGAAAGCGAAGATCATGCCCTCCCCTTCCCCCATCATCGGCGCTGCTGGTGTACGATTCCTTAAATCCTAGCCTCGAAGCAGCGCCTGCAAAGCGTTGCCGGGCGGCGCGCCCTCTTCCAGTAAGAATTCAACTGTCCCTTTCGCAAAACAGTAGAGGGCACCCGCCTTTAAAAAATAAATACAGGGGCGCCTGGGTGGCTCAGTGGGTTAAAGCCTCTGCCTTCGCCTCAGGTCATGATCTTAGGGTGTAGGGATCGAGCCCCGCATCGAGCTCTCTGCTCAGCGGGGAGCCTGCTTCTCCCCCCCCTGCCTACTTGTGATCTCTCTCTGTCAAATAAATAAATAAAATCTTTAAAAAAAAAAAGTAAAAAATAAATACAAAGTTCGAAAAGATACATCAGGTGGTTAACTTGGTTTTCTCAGGATGATGAGACGGTAGGTTATTTTTTGTGCTTTTCTGTGATTTTTTTGTATCCTGTAGTTTTAAAACAAATAAAAAATAAGTTTCCCTTTTGGATTTCTGTTACTACTCACTCCAGCTAGCCCGCTGGTGTGACTGACTTAACTTGTGTCCTTGTCACCCTTCCTGGTGTCTCCCCTTATTTTCATCACAAGTACAGAGCCTGGCACACGGTGTATATTCTTTAAATGTTGGTTGAATGAATTACCTTCCCTGACTACCTTATAGGAATGCAGTGGAACTACGTTCGTTTTGGACCATCTCATTTCCTAGAAGTAGCGCCCCCTGGATCCTTCCTTGACTCACCCAAGATGAAACTTCTCAGGTGATCCACAGGGACTGCTGGACTGAGAACTGGAAGTTATCTTCCCTTTTAAATTCTGCTCTTCTTCCGGGGCTCTGTATTTCTATGCATAGTGCCTCTCCTCGCCTGTGAGTGAGAAACCCAGACCACATCTCTTAACTCAGTCCTCCCTCCTCTCCACATGTAATTGTCACCAAATCTAATCAGTCCTACTTCCTATGGAACCTTACAACCCACCCCATTTTCATTCACACTGCCTCTATCCTGTTTCAGGTTTTTCTGTCTCCCCCCCCCCCACCTCCAACCCACCTCCTTTCTAATTTCTTTACCACATTGCTTTCATCATGAATCTTATGAAATGCAAAATTGATCATGCCATTGCTAACTGAAAGCTTCTCTTACTTTCAAAAGAAAGCCCAAACTCCGAAATAGAGCAAAAGGATTTTTAATCTGGCCAAGCTTCTCTTCAACCATATTCCTTGCCACTTTGCATGCATGCACCTAGATGCCAGACCTCAGCAAACAGGTTTCATCTTCCAAATATACTGTGTTGTCTTACAGTTCTGTGCCTTGCACATACTAGATGATTCCTCTGTCCTCCTTGCCTCTTGGACTTGACCCTTTCTCATCTTTTGTGGTTCATCTGATAACCACTTCCATGAAGCTCATCAGAGTTCTCTTCTTGGGGTCCTCAGTACATCTTTTTATCACCACCACTGTTGCAGAAGCTATCTTGTAAGGTGGTTGTAAGGACTAAATAAATTAGTAATTATAAAGCACTTGGGACAGCGCCTCGCTCATAGTAAGTACTACATATGCTTTGTATTGTCAATGTCTGGGCGTCTATCACCCCCACTCGGCAGGAGCCTCTTGAGGGAAGAGCTGGTTCCTTTCTTGTACACACAGCACCTTGTTCATGTGTTTACAGCTAATACAAACAGCCCTCTTTTTAGTCTTCTTTTTACTGCCTTAGGAGACCCTTGTCTTAGAAGCCTTCCTTAATTCAAAGGTTCAAGAAGACAAGTGGTCAGAGCTCAGAACGTTGGCCATGCAGTCTCATGGCCAAGTCTTGCTGGCACAAGAAGGGTATTGGCATGGAGAACATGGGGAAAATACAGCTGAGAAGAAAAACAGAAGGTGGTTGTCCTCAGTCCTTACCGTGCCTAGGAGTCCACCCCTTAGTGAGCTTGTTAAAACACACACTTCTAGGCCTCTGCTCCAGGGACTCTGGTTCGTGAGGTCTATGCTGGAGCCTAGAAATCTGTATTATTAACATCTCAGTTGATGCTAACGTAAGTGTCCAGAGACTACACTTGAAGAATCCTGGGGTAAGAATCCTGGGGTAAGGTAAATCCAGTTCAGTCAAACCAAAACCAAATCCTCCAAGTCACCCAAAGGAAAATTTCCATGTAGAATCGAACTATACAAAGGGTATTGACTCTGTGTCTCCGAGCCTCACCTTCCCCTGCAGTTTCCTTTCTCTGGTGAAGGACCCCTGTCCCTGTGGATGGCACCCAGTCGGAGTTCTCCACAAACCTGAGACCTGGGGGTTCTCCTATTACTGCTCCTCTCCACCCTCCACCCAGACACACCCATCCCTCCCCAAGTCCCGTGCACTTTATCTCCCAGATATTCCTCCAAGCTTTCCACTTCTGTCTCTAGCACCACCATTCTGGCCCAAACTACCTACTCTAGCATAAATGACTACAACTGCCTTCCAATCAGTGTCTGCATCCACTCCGACCCTGCTCCAATCTATTCTTGACATTACAGGCGGAATCATCTGTTCAAAACACAACCTGGTCACGTCATCTCCAATTCCTTAAAGCTTTCAAAGGCTTCCCACTGCCCGAGGGCAGACAAAGATCCTTAATCTGGCCTATGAGGCCCCACAAGGCATGGGTGGCCCTGTGCCCCTAAACTCCACATCCTCTACTCTGCCCTTTGCTCTCTGCCTTAGCCACACCATCTTTCTTCGTCTTATTTACTCTTCCAGACTCCCTTCTACTACAGGATTCTTGCACAGGCTATTCCTTTGGTCTGCAGTGATCTCCCTTTCCTCTCTGCCTAGATATCCTGCAGGGTCACCTATTTAGGGAAAGCTTGCCTAACCACCACCACCACATCAGGTCAGTGCCTTTACTGTAAACTTCAGAGCTATTTACTCTACTTTATTTCACGCAGTTACTCTGTTTCTTTCTCAGACTGTAAGCTCCATAGGGCAAGAGCTAGGATTGTCCTGTGCCTGGCACTTAGTCCATTGCATGGCACACATCGTTGAATATTTGTTAAATGGGTGAAGGAATGGACCCATTAGCCACCGCCGTGGCTGGACCCTGCCAGTCAGAGTCTCCTGTAAAATTCTGGTTCACCTGTGGACAAAAATTCCCTTTCCAGGGAGAACCTTAGAACTGCTGAAGGTAGCCATTATTTTAAAAATTAACTATTTTGTTTTAAATAAAGTACAATCAGGGCGTCTGGGTGGCTCAGTGGGTTAAAGCCTCTGCCTTCGGCTCAGGTCATGATCTCAGGGTCCTGGGATCGAGCCCTGCATCAGGCTCCCTGCTCAGCGGGAAGCCTGCTTCCCCCTCTCTCTCTGCCTGCCTCTCTGCCTACTTGTGATCTCTCTCTCTCTCTCTGTCAAATAAATAAAAGATTAAAATAAATAAATAAATAAATAAATAAATAAAGTACAACCACTGTGGTTTTATCCATTAATCTGGGAAGCACTTATAAGTCACATCTTGTAAATTTCTATTTTTATATTTGTAATTAACTCCATCTGGCTTATGATCAGGAAAATAAAATCTTCCTTTCGATGTTTTTACTTCTTCCAGAATTTTCCAAGCATTCCCTCCAAAAGGGCCAGCCTTCCAGCTTCCATGCTTATTTGGGGAGAGTTATGCTCTCCACAGGGTCTGTCATATTTCTTCCACCCATTCAATGTCCTCTTAGAAAATCAGCCACAGCGGGGCACCTGGGTGGCTCAGTTGGTTAAGTGTCTGCCTTTGACTCAGGTCATGATCTCAGTGTCCTCGGCTGGGATCAAGCCCAAGTCAGGCTCTCTGCTCAGTAGGGAGCCTGCTTCTCCCTCTGCCTGCTCTGCCTGCCGCTTCCCCTGCTTGTGCTCTCTCTCTCTGACAAATAAATAAATACAATCTTAAAAAAAAAAAAAAAAGAAAAGAAAAGAAAATCAGCCACAGAGGTTGGTACCCGAGCTCTGAGGCTTTGACACCCAGGTCTGGATTGCTCCCTGAGTCAAGGGGCTGTGGGAGCTTCTAGCATTAGCCACAGGCTTTGCCATATCAAACCCACTCAGCAGGGGATCAGAGACCCTCAAGCCTCGGATGGTTCTCCGAGCCTAGGATGGTCCCCTTCTCTGCTATTAGGCCTCAGTTGAAGCTACCACAATCCACACTAATGTTCCCAATTTTAAATCTTGGGGGAGAAGTAATTAAAGAGAATACTGGTTCTTTACACTCAGGAAGCCCTGGGCTATTGATGCAAAGAGTCCACCTCCTCCCTAGTGACCAACTTTGTATACCAGGTGTCCCAGGAGAAACAAAACGGGTCACCAAGACTCTCAGGCAATGACTGCTTCATCAGTCCAGGGGCTCCAACTAAGAGGGTAACCCTAGTGGATTTCCTCAAACCGAGACTAAGAATACCTTCTTTTTATTAAAAAAAAAAGGGGGGGGGGAGTTGCCTGTGTGGCTCAGTTGGTTGAGTGTTTGACTTTTTTTTTTTTTAAGATTTTATTCATTTATTTGAGAGAGAGAGAGAGCATGAGCAGGGGGAGGGGCAGAGGCAGAGGGAGAAGCAGGTTCCCTGCTAAGCAGAGGCCCTGACAGGGGCTCCATCCCAGGACCCTGGGATCATGACCTGGACCAACGACAGACGCGTAACCAACTGAGACACCCAGGTGCCCCAAGTGTGTGTTTGACTCTTGATTTTGGCCCAGGTCATGATCTGGGGGTCGTGGGATGGAACCCTGCATCAGGCTTCAGGCTCAGCCTGGATTCCGCTTGTCCCTCTTCCTCCCTGCAAAATTAATTAATTCTTAAAAACAACAACAACGACAACAACAACAACACTGTAATATAAAGGATGATGTCAAGGAAATAACCATACAAATAAATATAAACAGGCATAAAATTGGTTTCCCTGGTATAGTTTTCTGAGGTACAGTCCCAGTAGGAGTCTGCGCTGATGGTTATTACTCAGCCCCCCAGGTGCTCACTTATCTTTCCTAGAGCTGGTCTAGTCGCCCATCATACATTCTTTCCACAAATGCCCCAAAACACAGTCCTCCACTGCTCCCCCCGGCTCCCAGGCTCCCCGTCACAATCCAACTTAGTTCCTCATCCGTTCAGCAGATACTTGGGGAACACCTGCTGCGTGTCACCGACTGAACCAGCCCTAAGTAAGAGACAGGGGTCTCTGTCCTCATGGGCTTACATTCTAGTAGAGGGGACCTAGCGGCCTGCGGCCAGAGCACAGCAGCCGTGACACCAGGGATTCTAATGCCCACCTCCACAGAATTAAAGGAGATGCCCCTCTCAAGCCTCCAGCCGGAGCTTAACCCATAGTGGGAGCTCGGTAGATATTTGTTTCTTTCCCTCCAGCTGTTTGGAGAACAGCATTGCCTTCCCGTTTTTTGTGTTCCTGTTTTTCTTTTTGAGGATTTCAAGCATTTTTGAGCTCTAATAAACACAGGGGACCAGGGTAAAATGAATAAATGTGAAGCAAGTTACAGAGTTGTTAGAAATCTTAAGCTCTCACATTTTCTCCCAGGTGTTCAATTAAAAAAAGATACTGTTGTGTTGCTGCTCTATCTTTCTGGAAACTAAGTAACAAAATTTATCAACCACCTTAAATATGCTCAAACCCTTTTCCCCAATAATTCTCACTCTAGGGGTTTTTTTTTAAGGGAAATAAAAAACAAGCACAAAGATATATGTATGTGCTTGTATCAGAATATTTATGCATATAATAGCAGAACATTGCAAAGACTTAACTTCCAGGAAGAAGGGATTAATCAAATAAATCAGGTCATTCTATGGGATGGAATTTGTTCATTTGTTATTAAAAACAGGAAAATTTTTAAAATAAAATAAAATAAATAAAAAACAGGGGCACCTGGGTGGCTCAGTCATTAAGCGTCTGCCTTCGGCTCAGGTCATGATCCCAGGGTCCTGAGATGGAGTCCCGCATCGGGCTCCCTGCTTGGCAGGAAGCCTGCTTCTCCCTCTCCCACTCCCTCTGCTTGTGTTCCCTCTCTTGCTGTGTCTCTCTCTGTCAAATAAATGAATAAAATCTTAAATAAATAAATAAATAAACAAGTAGGGAAGCCACTGGAGTTTGCTCCATAAATTCAAGGAACAATTAAAGGTCACATGTTGCAAGCTGTTGCCTTTAAATTTTAAGGAGCAAACATCTTTTGCACTGCTCGGTGCTAGGCCTTATTCCGGGTCCTGGGACCGGGAGGTGAACAAGACACAGAAGGTCTCAGTTCTTCCAGAACTCACATTTCAGAGAAAAGACACAGAATTTAATAAGCAGAAAAACACCCCAATGTCCAACAACGAGTGCTAGGCAGGACGCGAAACAAAACAGGACGATAGGCTAAAGAGACCAGCGGGCAGGAAAAACAAATCAGATGGAAGGCCAGGGAAGAGCTCCCTGAGGAGGTGGCCCGTGAGCTGAGACCTGGATAACAGGGCAGGGCTGGCCTTGCAAGCTGGGGGCAGTGCTCCTCCAGGAGGAAAAGCAGGGGCCAGGCCTGTAGAAGGTTTTGAGCAGAGGACTGACGGGATTGGATTTACCCAGCCATTCCGGCTGCTGTGCACAGAACAGAGGACCAGAGGGCAAGAGCGGAAGTGGGGGAAATGATCAGGAGGCTGGGGAACAATCCAGATGAGAGCTGAAGGCAGCTCTGGCGCCCGGGAAGGGAAGAGGTGATGAGGAGTGGTCAGATGCTGGACAGCTCTGTAGGGGAGGCAGACCGGCAAGGTTCGCTGGCAGACTGGATGTGGGATGTGAGAGAAGGAAAGGCAAGAATGACTCCAAGCTTTGGGGCCCATGAAACTTGGAAAGATGGAGGTGCCGGCTGCTGACAGAGGGGAGGCCGCAGGAAGTAGGCTGCAGGAGGTCCGGAGTTCGATCTTGGACACATACCACGTGGGGCGTCTATGAGATATCCAGGAGACGTGCTGAGAAAGCAAGAGATAAGCAAGTTTGAAGTTCAAGGAAAGCAGATACAATGTGGGAGCCCAGCAGTCCTTACAACCATGAGACTGGCAGGGCTCACCAAGGCAGAGGGGAGCACGGGGGGGGGGGAGGCTGAGTCACCCCAACACCCCGAGGCTGAGCGGGGGCCACAGGAGGACCAGGAGGAAGGCCTGGAAGCCAAGACTACTGTCCAGTGTAAATATGATGTTTTGGGAAAAGATTTAATGCTGCGGGAAAATGCTCACCCCAGTTACATGGGGGGGGGGAGGGGGGGGAAACAGTATACGAAACACAACATTAACAGCTATTTTCTGTACCTGGTGGTGGTTGAGGCTTCTTGTTTCCTTCTTTACAATCTTCTGTATTCTCTCAATTCTTAACATTGACCAGGTATTACTTTTGTGAAAATTCTTAGATGAGGACATTTGAAAATAAATATTGGAAAGTGGTTTTTGCTGCCCAGAGAGAACGCCAGCCTACTTGTACCTCCGACATGTGCCTACAAAGGCAGTCTAGATCCTTCTCTCCCGCTGTAGATGCCATGGAAGGGAGACCGTCCAACCCCACTCCAGGGGGCTTCCAAAGGGTTTTGGTCAGTAGCCGCACCCTGGGGCGGGGGTGGGGGACATGGGTCAAACACTCAAGGTTGTCCTGATGCTAAGCAGGCCCTATCTCAAGAGCTGCTGAGCCGGTCCCATCGCTGACCCGCCAGCCAGCCTTCTCAGAACCAGGGGTGCCAGAAATGCCCCATGCCGCCCTGGCACAGACTATGAGTCCACACTCCTTGGCCTAGCACGAACTGACAAATGGACAGAACGGCTTCCTTAAAAACAGTTCATTAAAAAATAGTTTATTAGCATCTGTGCTGCCCTGTGCAAGTGAAGAACGGCTCCCTCCCCAGATGCCCCGGCCTCCCCTCCTGAGCCTCTGGGGAGCAGCTCTGCAGTGGGCCCCTGACTTGAGGCAATGTCCTTGCTCATCTGACTCCAGTCCCATTGCTCCTGGCCAGGGGCTAAGCCCCACCCCGAGATGCCATAGGGATGGTCTCCCCTGAGTGACTGTCGCCTCCGTCGTCTGCGAAGAAGCCCCCGCCCCCAGGGGCCGGAGCCACGTCCACCTGGATGACACCGTGCACCTGGGAGAGCTGTGGGCTGTCCAAGCTGGCGATGAGCTGGCGGGGGCCTGGTCGCACAGGCACGAACTTCTGGTGCAGCGTCACTGTCTCGTTGCCCCCAATGTCCCTGTGGGCAGAGATAGGGTCATGGACCTTGGGTGGAGTCAGGAGAAAGGACTGATGATGGGGCAGCCAGGAAGCAAGGAGCAGGAAGTGGAGCCCTTCGGGCATTTCTGGGCTCAGCTGGAACCCCTACACCCTTGGCCAGGACAAAGCCTGAGCCCAAGGCCTCCTGGTCTTTGCCTCTGCATAGTCAGGTCAGCGGCCTCCCAGCTGTCTGAGCTGGGAATCTTCTAGTCATCCCAGGACTCCTCCTTCCCCACTCCCACAAACACCTGGACAGAGATGGCTGTCTTGTCTCCCCCACCTCTCCATCGCCAGTGGTCCTGCCCAAACCACACCATCCATCCCTATCCCATCTGGGGTTTCCAGGACCGAGGAAACTTAAAACGAGACTTTGGGGGCGCCTGGGTGGCTCAGTTAAGCGTCTGCCTTTGGCTCAGGTCATGTTCCTGGAGTCCTGGGATCAGGCCCCTCATCTTGTGTCATCGTTGTCTCCCTGCTCAGCAGGGAGTCTGCTTCTCCCTCTCCCTCTGTCGCTCCCCCTGCTTGTGCTCGCCCTCTCTCTCAAATACATAAAATCTTTAGGAAAAAACATGGAAAAAAAAAACATGAGACTTTGGGGCTTAACATAGTATTGCCAAATAATTTTAGTTTTGCCAAGAAAAGAAGCGGAAGAAAATTAATTATCCTGTGCCATGATTATCTTTCTAAACAGGAAGAAGCATATAAATACCTCAAAACATTGGAAGGATGTTATCTCAGAGAAAAGGGAAAGTTCTTCCCAAGAACAGACAACTGGTATCTTTAAAGTGACACTTTGTGTGTGTGTGTGTGTGTGTGACAGAGAGAGAGAGAGAGAGAGACAAACATGTGTGCGTGGGCACACACATACTAGTGTCTTCATTTTCTCCTTTCTTCACGGATATCTGGAAATTTAGTCCCAGACCATCCCTCTGGGAGTCACAATTTCGCCAGCCTTCTAACTGGCCTTCTTGCCACCTAGGTCCTATCTTATTTTTCCACTCTAGTCTCTAGTCACTCAGAGGTGAGCTGAACCCTTCGAGGGCCGGGCTTTCTCGACGCTTACGGGATGAGATTGTAGCTCCCTAACCTGACACACAGGCTCCCTCTGACTCAGCCCTGCCTGCACGGCCTCATCATCCCCCACCATTCCACCATTCCTCCTGCCCACCAGCCCTGACAGCTCCTTCCCCTCCCTGAACTCATGCTGTTTTCACGCTCTGCTCCTGGGCTGGCTCCAGGCCCCACTCACACCACACTCTCAGTGAGGGCTCCCTTGAGGCCCTCCTGCCCTCAGGGAAATGAGCCTTGTCTTGCTCTGAGCTCCCGTGGCAGCCCAGGTGTGCGCTTTACACACTGGACACGACTGCATCCCCATCCTGCTGGCTCGTGCCTCTTAGCATCTGTCCTTTCCTGCCTCTGCCTGAACCCTTGCCTCTGGCCCCCTAGTCAACCTAAGCCTGCCCTGGGAATCCTCTCTCCTCTGGAGCCCGACTCTGGGCAGACCCCTCAGTCCTCGCAGGGAATGAGCCAGCACCCCAACTTCGAAGATGAGCTCTCCTTGGGACAAAACATTTAGCTTGGAGCCTGCTTCCAAAGGGCTTCCCTGGACCACTTTGTACTCTTTCTGCTACTGCTGTTAGCTATGTGGCTTACGGTAAATTACTAAACTTCTCTGATTCTCACTTTCTGGTCTGTAAAATGGGAGTGAAATGCAAAACGAGGGGGTGGGATCAGATGGTCTTGTAGGTGCCGCTAAACTCCATGAAGGAGGGAAGAAGTGGCAGTCAGGAGATATATACAGTCTACCTGTTAAGTTATAGACCGAATTTCTAGATTTAACAAAATACATAACTAGATGTGAAGTCTACAACATAACGGATAGGCTATACTGTGGCTGGTTACAAATTTGGATTTTTAACTTCTGCCCGCTTTTCCATAGATACAAGCTTCAAGTTGTTTAGGCTCAGACCAGCCTTCAAAACTCTAGGGGCGCCTGAGCGCCTCAGTCAGTTAAGCTTCTGCCTTCGGCTCAGGTCATGACCCCAGGGTTCTGCGATGGAGCCGGCGGGGAGCCTGTTTCTCCCCTTCCCGCTCCCCTTACTTGAACTCTCTCTGTCAAATAAATACATATTTTTAAAAAACCCTTTACTTAATTCACACCAGAACTGAACTGTACTATTTCAGAATATAGCCTTTATTTGTAACATGATTACCAAGAGAAGCTGCTTTCCAGCTTCCAGCCCACAATGTCAAGATCTCTCCCAGCCCTGGCCTTGGTGTCAGCCGCGACCTTGCCACACCCACGTCTGCGAGTTTAAGTGGCGCACATCAGCTGCTACAGTTGGAATGTGCCTGAAACTGAATGCAGGTAATGAAACCAACTCTCTGACAAGGACACCAGAAATGAGACATCCAAATGAACACTGTCCTGCAATTACGTACTTGTTCAACCATGTTGCCAAGGCTTGAAACATTTTTAAAAACTCCTCTCAGACTTTTCTTGAGAGCCACTGAAAACCACAGGCCCATCAAGTGTACCCAGTCTAGTGTCTCTCTCTGTCCTGCCCCCCCACCCCCCAACCCCCGCCCTAACATCCTGTTCCTCCTTTACAGCCAAGCTGCATTTCTGATGGAAAATGAATCCCCACCCATCTTGTTCATCTGCCTTATTAATTAGTCTTAGCTCTAAATAGCCTCAGGCTGTTTCTCCAAAGTCAAATCTGCCCAGAAGGCCACCCTAAGGACATTCTAGAGACTATGATTCAGGCTGTGGGGGAAATTCCCCAGAAGGGTTTGGAACAGACTTCCAGCCTCCCTGGGTGACTGGTTTGGCGGTGACAACAGCCATCCGGAGGAGTGAGTTTGGAATGTTTACTAAGTGCCCAGTCACCCCCCTGGGTGGCACACCTTAGGCTTAATGGGGTTTCCATCCCACAGCCTTTGATGTGCCAATGAGAGCAAAGTAACACCCGTCTTGGAATCTAATATATCTGAACCACCAGCCTAGGGACTTCCCCCTCGGAATTCTCAATTGTTCTGTAGACCCCAGACTGGGCTTGAAGTAGCGAGGAGCCACAGAATGTCCAAGAAGAACCTGCCTTGAGAAACCATCATCCAACCCTCTTGTTTACTGGAGGGAAGACTGGGGCCTTTAAAGGCAGGGGTGGGGGAGAGGCTCATACAAGCCCCGCAGCTAAAGAGAGGGGCTGGATCTCCCCATGCTCAGCGCAGCAATTCCTTC
Source organism: Potos flavus (assembly GCA_028534135.1). NCBI lineage: Eukaryota > Metazoa > Chordata > Mammalia > Carnivora > Procyonidae > Potos > Potos flavus. The sequence continues at coordinate 63,374,626 of CM052896.1, forward strand.
TTTACTCCTAGGCAGGGGCAAGAATCTAAAGTCTGGTGGAGGTGGTGAGGGGAGTACAGCTCTGGGGAACCTCTCTCCATCATCTGCAGGTGACAAATGTCTACACGGTGAGCTACCCAGGAGCCCCAAGCTGCATTCTCTAAGGTGACAGAGACCCACGTAGGGTGAATGGGGAGAAGCACTCCTTTGGGCATATCACATCGTCCAGGGTCAAGGCTGGGGCAAGGACCAGGATAGCAACTATTCAGCTTCAGCCTGTTGGCAAAAGTGGACGGCCACCACCCGGCAGAGCCTGCCATGTGTCAGGGGAAGGAGTGGGCAGGGTGGGCAGGGACGCCCTGCTTCCCCCACCCTGCTCCTCCACGGGGACCACCCCTTTCCCTCAGGCACTCTTTGTCAAAAGAGGAAAACACCTGCCCCTGTGCCCAGAAGTCTGATCTTAAAGGTCAGTCTCTGGTCGTCTCTCTGCTTTCCCCCTGTGCCATTCCAGGGAGGGACACAGCAGCATGTGCACGTCTATGTCAGAGAGGACAGCAGAGGCCCAGGGACACTGGCACCAAGTGCCTGTGTCCCCTCACTGGGCACAGAGGGTTGCCTGGCCCCGGGTGAGGCCCAGGGGGGCTGGTAGAGGGCCCGAGGCACAGGGCCCTCGCCTTGGGGACTGCTGCTCGGCCCTCATGTCGCAAAGGCAGCAAGAGGCTTGAGAGCCTGCGTGTCAGGTGCACCTGGGCGGGAAGAGTGCCGACTGCCCCTAATGGCATGGCCGCCAGCTTCCCTGTCGTAAAGCGGGGGCAACGGTGGCCATAATCGAAATAAGAACAACCAACAGAGACTCACATTGGGCAAAGCCAACACTAAATGCTTCACGTGCATATCTCACCTAGCTCTCTGAACCACCCTCAGAGCCTGGACGGTTGTCATGCCCACTTTCCAGGTGAGAAAACAGGCTTCAAGGAGATAAGTCACCTGCTCCAGGGCACACAGCCAATGAGTGTTGCAGTTGGGACTTGAACCTAAGTCTTCAGGATCCCAAGGCTTTGCTTTTAATCATATGACGAGCTCGAATGTACCTTACAGGGTTTTTGTGGTCTGCGAAGGAGATAACGATCCCGAAGTGCCCGGTGGGTTCCTGAGCACTGGGCATGTGTCAGTGATGAGTTGCTAATGACTCCTAAGGCAAGCAATGCCTCCCCAGGGGGACGGTGGGGACTGACCAGCCTGGCACTAGGCACGTGGCAGGTCTTCTTAACTGCTGCTGGCCCTGAACTGAGTCGGGAGACATTGCTGGCTGCTCCAGGCTGCTGTACTGGGTCCTGGCTGACAACTGTCCTGACCAAGAGAGGAAGCAGTGTGGGACCCGGGCCAGTCGGGGAGGCAGAAAAGGGGGAGAGGCCAGACTCACCCCACATTGAGGATCTTGGGTCTCTGTAGCCCGGAGCCCTCAAGCCGGAAGACGACGTTGGTGAGGGTGACAGGCAGGGGGTTCTTGAAGACGATCTGTACTTCGCACTCCTGGCCAACCACGGCTGCCCCCAATAACTAGGAGAAGAAGCAGCCCACTTCCACATCAGAGAGCCCGGCCAGATACAGCGGAACCATATGCTCCACCAGAGGGAAAACTCCTTCTGCATCAAAATCTCCCCAAGTCCCACATTTCCACCCTGGAGAGAAACGGGGCTCCACAAAAGCCAAAGAAACTCCAATCAGGAATATGAGATCTGATTTTACAGATGGACATGGAGGCCCAAGGGCCCAAAGCCAGTCTCCGACCTCCTTCTGGAACTGCCCACCAGGGCAGCCCTCTCCCAGCTTCGTGCCCTTGCCGCTTCCCCTCCGACATCTCCCAGCCCCCCACGCATCCGATGCACCCAGCAAGCCGCACTCACTGTGAGGGAGAGGTCCGGGGTGCGCAGACGGAAGGTATGCTGCTTGGCCAGCACCTGCCCGCTCTCCTTGACATGGCCCGAGATGTTGAGCAGCATGGAGCCCTGGTCTACGAGGTGGGGCTGGTATTCCTTGTAGGCCACAGGCATGGACACACGGTCCACTGCAGAAAAGACGCAAGGTGTCACGGGGGCCTGCTTACCCAGACATGGCCCCCGGGGGGGTCCCTGGGCCCACAGCCGCAGGGTGCCTGGCCGTCCAAGGGGCAGGGCTGGGGAAGGGGCACTTACTGGCCCCCGGAGCCAGCACCACTTCCTTCTTGCTCTCCTTGAACACAGGCCCCGTGACCCCGGTGTAGAAGGTGACCGAGAGGTAGAGGTGCAGCTTCACGGTGCGGGGGCTGCTGCCGCGATTGCTCAGCACCACGGAGACCGCCAGGTCCTGCCCCATCACCGCGTCCTGGGCCTCCACCTGCATGGCCACATCCTCTGCCGAGTCGCGGCTGGAGTACACGTTGGGTTTGCTGCCGTGCGCAGCTGCTGTCTCCACTGCCTTCCTCTCTGCTTCTGAGCCTGGAGGGGACCAAAGGTCAGGGGTGAGGTTATGGCTACTGCCGCAGTGGGCAAGTGCTCAGTGGGAACCCCGGGTGCGGGCCAGAGCCGACCAGCCGGGAGGAATGGTACCTTCTGGGTGCTTATAGATGTGGGTGACATCGTCCCGCATGTTGGATCCAATGGCCTTTGTGACGATGAGCGTGCCAATGGCCTTCTCTTCCACATACACGATCTTGAAGCTGCCATCGTCCTGTCGCTGCCAGTAAACTTTGTCACTGTTGACCTGTGGGGGGAGGGGAGGAGTGTGGGGGGCTGTGAGCCAGGAACGAGCAAGCCTGAGGGTCTGAGGATGGGCCTGACCCCCAGCTGCAGGGAGGGCTGGATAGAAAGGTCGGGAACTTCCTGGTACAGTCGAACTGGGAGACTTTCCAAGCCAAGCCAGATGAAGGCGGAGAGCAGAGGAGAAACTGGGAGGCCCCTTGCAGTACATTAATAACAGTAATCCTTTACACTCTTCCACTGACTTTACGACTTATAAAGCAGTTTCATACCCATTATTTCTTTTGATCCTGAGAACAGGAAGCACAGCAGCCATGATTATCACCCTTTCACAGTGGAGAAAACCTAGACTCTAGAATGAATGACTTGCCCAAGGTCACACAGCTAGTCTGTCAGCAGTGAAGTCAGGACCAGAGAACCCAGGCCTGATGCCAGTGCTCTCGTCCCACCAGACTGCCCGAGAAGGACCTGGAGCAGAGCCCTCACCTCGGCAAAAATGAAGGGTGTGTCATACTTCATGTAGACCAGGCCATTCTTGATGGACTCCACAGAGCAGGGCCCACAGCAGAAGATGCCTAGGGGAGCAAGACAGAGGAGGGGAGATCAAAGGAGGCTGAGGGGACCCTCTGATCCTGGGGAGAGGCCCTCCCACCCGGTCCCAGCGCCAACTGCCTCAGGGTCAGCCGCCATCTGGTGCAACTCAGGGAAAGAACACAAAGAAGAGCTAAGTTCCATTTGGCCTCAGTCAACTAGGGCGAGGCCAAACATGGGACAAGCCTGCCCTGACAACCAAATCCTCGGCACATCCTTCCTCCAGTGGCCGAAGCTGGATGTTGGCTGTCTGTGACCCCCAGAGGTCAGGATCCCCATCCTGCATCAAGATGAACCCAGAGCCCATGGTGGCTCTGCCTGCTGGCTGGGAAAAGAGCCACCCTTCCAGAACGATCCAGAACAAACCCTCAGCTCTGGAGCCTGTCATGTGTCCTCTCTGTGGGGAGGTGGGAGGGGAGCTGGTGGGAAATAGAGTCTGTTTTCGGCATGCTCAGGAGAGATTTCTGGAGGAGTTGGGCTGACAAGGAAGAGGCTTGGCAAGAGAGGACACAAAATAGGAAGTGAGGGCCATCCAACAGAAAAGAATCTTAGAGGGGCGCCTGGGTGGCTCAGTCGGTTAAGCGTCTGCCTTCAGCTCAGGTCATGATCCCAGGGTCCTGGGATCGAGCCCCACATCGGGCTCCCTGCTCAGCATGGAGTCTGTTTCTACCTCTCCCTCTGCAGCTTCCCCTGCTTGTGCTTTCTCTTCTCTCTCTCACAAATAAATAAAATCTTAAAAAAAGAAACAAAAGAATCTTAGAAAACACCAGCACTATGGTTTCCTTTTACAGATGGGGAAATAGGCCCAGGGAGGCCAAACAGATGTGAGGGTCCGACAAGACAATCAGATTAGAGGACGGAAGGAGTGGATACGGATGGAGAAGCTGCTATATTCCAGGCATGCTGCTGATCTCTCTAATGTATGATAACCTCAGTTAATTCCCCCAACGACCCTATCTGGTATATATTATCACCATATAACAGACAACACCAAAGTGCAAAGGTGCAAGCAACTTGCCCAAGGTGACCTCTCTGAGAAGTGATCAAGCTGGAATCAAGCCTGGGTCTGGCTGGCCTCAGAACCCCTGTGGGCTGCGCCCCCCACCGCTCCCCAGAGTGGGGACAGGAACTCAGCTCTCCCAGGGGCCTGGGCCAGGCTGTTCCAGCATGGCGGGCATCACTGGGTTGCAGGAGTCAGGGAGCACCTTTCGCAGAGATGATTAGGAGGGGGGGTCTGGCCAGAGAGGAGGAATGTAGGCTAGGTAAGCGCCATCTGGCGTGGGGTGAGGAAGGGAGAGGTGGGGAAGAAGGCAACAGGAGGGGAAGGCCTGGCTGCCTGGCCCTGGAATGTTAAGGCGGGAAGGGAGGGCTGTTTGAGAACAGAGTGTACAGCAGGTCTAGTTTGGGCAGAAACGTGTGTGCTGGGGAAAAGGGAATCAGTGGGAGGACATCAGTGATGGTCTCTGAGGTTTGGGTTATGGGGGCTATTTTCTTCTCCAAACCTGTCTGAACCCTGGTTTTATTCTGTACCATACGTACAACTCAAAATGAGCAACGGAACAGACAAGAGGGGAACTTGGTAAAAGTGAGAACATGTGAAGGGAGGGAGACAGGGATAGGAGAGGCTCTGCTGCTCTGTGCCCCAGAGAAAGTCACTTGATCTCTCTGGGCCACCACTGCCATGTGTCCCACAAGGGCTTGCAGTGGTCCCCAACCCAGCTGATCTACAGCATCACCAGGGGAACTTTCAAACTTTCAAAAATCTAGATTCTTAGCACCCATCTATCTCTGGGATGTCTCATGTGTCAGGTCTGGGGTGGGACCTAAACATTTATTGAAAACAAAACAAAACGTCCTGAGAGAGAATTAGAGAACTTTTGCATTTTGTGTTATTCAATTCTAGACTCCACCTTCCAGGCATGTACTACTTATTATAATGACCTTTATAACTTTAAATAAACATATATATATATATATATATAAATAAAGAGCTCTTCAATTAATTATCTCCAGGATGTGAGTAAAAAAGCAAATGAGAAGAGTGGGTGTGTTAGGGAGGCAAACCTCTCACTGAACTCTCTTGAATCTTTTGATTTTTGAGCCATCTGAATATATAAATCATAATAAATCATAAACAAAGGAAATCTAGACAAATAGTTATGCAGAAAGGTGACAATCGACTAAATGCTGAGCAGTGATTCTCTTGGTAAGCCCATTTAAAGAAACACGGGGGTTAAGGGGCCTGGCTCTATGGCCCGCCCGGCCCTGACACTTGGGGTCTGTCACCCAGGTCGGGGGATGGGGGTGGGGCCAAGGCGGGGCACAGGGGCCAGGCAGGGCCCCGCCTCACCGCTGCTGGTCTCCTGGGGCGTGGCATCCACCACCTGCCATCCATCAAAGCCCGAGGGCAGATCTGGCCTCTTCATCCAGCAGTCGTTCCACACGTGGAAGTTCCTGGATGGACATGAAGGGAGGCCTGGGTCTTGAGCAGCCTGCTCCGAGTCTCCCCACTGTCCCCTCGATGTCCAGGTCGTGGTCACCATCCCTCGGCAGGGATGGGCAGCCCAGGCCCGGCCCCAGCCTCACCAAACAGAATCATGGTTCAGGTGCTCCAGGGGCTTCATGTTCTCATCGAAGTAGATGTCCATGGTGAGGGATGTGTCTGTGTCGTGTGCCGAGTTGAAGTTGGTGACAGTGCGGGTAGCCAGGCCCAGACAACGCAGCACTGTGGAAGAGCCAGGGTTAGGGCTCAGGGTCCAGACGGGGAGGGGGTGGTGGGCAAGCGAGGTATCAGGTGAGGAACAGCAGGGGGACAAGGGCCACTGGGGTTGCCGAGTGGGGTCAGGGGTTTGGAGGCCTTGGGGCCAAGGAGCGCTGGGGGTCAGGGGAAGCCAGGCCACCTGCCTGACTTGTCCTTGCCTGGCCCTTCTTCCTCCTCTCCCCTAGGCCTCTCTAGGTAGTTAACACTAATTAATGATAATTGAGGCCAGCCTACCACCCACCCCCCAACCGGTCCTTGCACTAGAGCCACCGCTGGGTGGGGCTCTGGTTTCCCTCCCTCCTTGTAGGGCCCAGGCTGCTCCCGGCCCACTCCCTCCACTACCTGTGGTGGTCACGCCGGCGAAGACCCAGCACTGGCCATAGGGGACGGAATAGCCAGTGCGTAAGTAGCTGAGTAGGATCTCCACGCTGCCTACCCACGCTGAAGGGTTGGTGCCTCGAGAGTAATCACCAGACCAGTTTCCAATCAGGACCCCATTGTCGTCCAAGGAGTTCACCTGCCCGGGACAGGATGGAGTGGGGTCGAGTGGAGGGAGACACCCGGGACCTCCTATGCGGTCCCCAGCCCCGCCCCTGCCCCACCCCTCACCCCTAAATGCTTGGGATCTAGCCAGCAGCCTGAGCCCTGCCCACCCCTCCCAAAAACATCAGTCCCCCCCACAACTCCCACCTCCCACTGGATCTGACACAGTAATGTGAATCCTGGGTGTGCCAAGTTTTGGGTTTGGCTCTACATTCCACAAGAGCTGGGACTAAAGCCAGGAAGGGTGAGGTGGGGCCAGGCAAGGAGGAAAGAGAGGGAGTGAGACCACTCAAACAACACCCTTTGCAAGGGCAGGATAGGGCCGAGTTCCTGGAGAAATCAGAAAGGGCAGCAGCAGGGGACAGGGGAGGCAGGAGGCAGATGCATAATAGCACTCAGAGACATGAGGGTGCTCACCATGGCAGAGATGACCCGGGAGACACTGACGGGGTCCCCACGGCCTCCGTATGGCATCCCCCGCCGGTCCAGGATGTACAAGCAGGCATCCAGCACCCCGTGATCAAACTGGAGGGAAGGAGGGCAGAGGTGACGCCTAGGTCACCCGCTCCCTCACCCCACCCCACCAGCCTCTTGCTCCCCCAAGCGCACGCGGCCCTGGCCAGCAGTACCTGTCCATAGTTCCAGGTCCGCTCGCCAATCTGGGCTTCAGTCCCATAGTAGATTCTCCCAGATTCATTAAGCACATACTCCTGTCGCCAATCCTCATGGTCCACGTACACGATGTCCTCTGTGTCCCCAAAACACACATACCTGGTCCCCTCTGGCCCTCTCCCTGGGCCCCACCTGCCCCTGGGCCCATTCTGCAGGACTACTGTCCACAGAGGAGCGGGGACACTGCTAGCCTGACAGCACTTCTCCCGGGAAGGATGGAGGGAGTATGACAGAGATGGTGGGAGGAAGGCAGCTGTAACCAGAACTGTCCAACAGCAGAGGCAAGGCTGTGTGATCTTGGGCTGTTGCCTTTCCACGCTGGACCTCGGTCGCCTCACCTGGACAATAGGAGGCTGGCTTCTCCTAGCGCCAGGCACTTAGGCACCTAGCCTAGGATTCTAGGGAGGGAAACTCTGACTGGTCCTCTCCCGTCCACGCCCTGCTCCTGACTCCAGCAGGCTCACCTGGGCACCAGGGATTGAAGAGGATGTAGATCTCGTTGCGGGGGTCAAAGGGCAACTGAAACTCGCCGGCCTCGCAGTGTGTGCGGATGGTGAACTGAAACTTGCCGATGATGGCGTTGGGGGAGGTGTGCACCCGGAGGTTCAGATTCTGCCCGCTGGCCTTGGTCACCTGGGCTTTCCAGCCTCCACTGCCCCCCTTGCCCACTGGGATGATCACATGGGTGCCCTTCCCCACCTCGGGGTTGTTTCCTGGAGTAGAGGAAGCAGCAATTAGCTGGCGAGGCCTCTCTGGGGGGAGATGGAGCCTTCGACTTCTCCCAGCCCCACCCAGAATGTGTATGAGCCAGCGCGCGTGTGTGTGTCCCTGAGTTGGGCCATCACCTGAGTCTGTGACAGTCTCTGGAGCAGCTTTGTCCCCACCCGATGCTTGCCCGCATGCCAGGGCAGAGCCCCAGTCCAACATCCCAAACCTGTTCCCCTGACACTGAACTCGGAGCTAGATAGAAAGACCAGGCCACCATCACCCTCTGCCTGCCCGACTGTCCCAGCACATGGGCTGGAGGAGCAGGGCTGCCCTGGCTGGGTCCAGATGCCCTGAGTGCATGTGAAAGGGCAGCCCAGATCCCGAAGGCCAAGCCTGCCTACTCCGTGGGGCTGCAGCTTCCAGAGCCTAGAGCATCCCTGGTGGCAGTGGTGGGGGTACCCGGGAAATTAGAGGCTGGGGTGGGCAAGGCTGGGCTCTAATCAAAGGGTATGAGGAGTCGCCCGCCCCCGGAAGCAGCATAATCACCAGCCTGGGCAGTCAACGGCCACCAAGCAACGCGGCAAGGGAGGCACCTGCCCTGGGCCATGGGGACGGAGAAACACACAGAGAGAGCTGGACAGAGGAGGGAGAGAGCCAGCCACACCCTGGGGAAGGACAGCAGAGCCAGAAAGAAAGACACACAGAGGAAGCCACGATGAAAAAAAAGCTGAAGGAAGCACTTGAAGAGACAGATGCCGCTGGAGGCTCGAAGAGGCTGAGCTTAGGAAAATGGGACACCACGACCCTCCCTGAAACACACTCCCATGCTTGCCCCTGTCTTACGTGGCAGAGGTGAGGAGTAGGGTAAGGGAGGAGCTTGAAGATGTCCCTCCGACCCTAATACCAGAGCTGGGAGGCCCTGCTAGCCAGCACCCCTGTGCCCCCAACTCTAGGGCTTTCGTCCTCCTGCTGCAGGCCCCACTGACCGATAAGCAGCTCCAGGGTGACACGATCGGAGGACTCATAGGGCCGAGAGAAGTGGAGGATCATGAGGAAAGGCTGTCCACGGCGTATAATCAGCTCATCGTACTCAAACTCGTCTGTGTGGTGCTCTCGGCGGTTCTGGTCTGACCGTGCACTCAGCAGATCCACGCCGGTCACCACCAGCATGCCCTCTGCAAGGCCACAGCTCTGGGTCAGCGAAGCCCTGCGGGAAGCCCAGGCCCCCATCCTAGGCCTCCCGGCCCCCAGAGACGTCTGGATGAATCTCAGGCACCCTTTAAGGCCTTTCAGCCCGCAGAGAAGGTGGACAGGAGGGCCTCACCTCGGATGGTGCCATCTCCAGCTGCGTTCACATCGCCAGTCCGGGAGCCAGGCCGGCGGGAATCTGAGCCCCGGGAGTCCGGTCTTCGACTTCCAGAGCGAGATCCTCGACCTCCACGGGGCTCAGGGCCCCAGTCACCATCGGTCTCATTTCGGCAGGAGCAGCAGGCACAGCAGCGAGCCCAGAAGGAACGGCCTCCTCGGCGAGACCTTCTGTCTGGCTCTGGCTCTGGCTCTGGAGAAGGTGTGGTGGGGGGCTGCCAGGGGTTCCCACCCCAGCGGCCCACGTCTGACCGAGGACCGTCCGTCATGCCTGTGTGGAAGAGGTAGGGAGGCTCCGATCACCCACTCAGACCTCCTGTACTTAGAACGCCCCAGCCAGCACACACAGAAGCCCTCCATCTGGAGAGCTGGCTCAGTCCCACCCAGCTGAGATGATCTGATCTTGCTCCCGAGACTCTCCAGGCCCAACCAGGGACCCTCCCCAAGGACTCCTCTCAGATTTACTTAGAGAAACTACCCACGTTGCAGAGAAATCTTCTCCCTTTTACCCCCAATGATATCCCCCAAACCAGATGCCCCATTGAGAAACCTGCCCTCAAGAACCCATCCCAGAAAGGAGTGGACACTTGTCACAGCCTCAGGACCCAGCACACAGACCATCCCTGGGACCCGCTCCCTCCACCTGCCAGTTACTCACTTTAGAGGTCCATGAGCTGCCTGCCTCTAGGACCCATTCTAAGCAGAAAACCCCCACCCCCATCCCTTAGCAGAGGCTCCCTGCAGCGGACAGGCAGTGAGATGCAGGACTTGGGGTTCTTGGCATTCCCCACGTTGGGTCAAACACCCACAAGGAGCTGTGGGAGTGGCAGGGTGCTGCAGGTGCGGGAGCCCGCAGTCCCCGAGGCGCGGAGCCTCTGCGTCAGGGCATCCTGACCCGGGCTGGCAGGCTCTGGCTGGTCCGCGCCCCAGTGGGGCCTGACCTGGGTCCCCAGGCTCGGCACCGCAGTCCCTGATGGAGCCTCACCTGGCAGTGGTGTTGGCGACAGCAGCGCAGAGTCTGGCAGCCAGGCTGGGACAGGTCGGGACTGCTGGGATGGGGCGAGTGCAAGGTGTGGGACGGGCGGGTTTGTGGTTTATGAGGGGGGAGGGCGGGGCCGAGCTGTGGAGAAGGGGAAGCCTGATTGCTCCATTCCCCCAAAAGAGGCCCAGCCTCCAGGGGCTGTCTCTGGAGATAGGAGCAGGAAATGAGACCTGGCCCCGTCCCCTGTTCCCTTTCCCCTTTCGAGGAACTGTGGCAATGAGATGATGTGGGGTGGGGCCGGGGTCTGTCAGGACTCAAAGCTGAGGTGAAAGTGGAAGGCCTTGGTGAGACTGCCCCCACTGAGGGACCCCACTCCAGGCTGATTCCTGCCAGACTGGTGCAGAAGGGACTCCCTCTCCTGGGTGAGAGACCCCAAGGGCAATGGGGCAAAGTGCCCTTCCACCCCTGCCCCTATGCAGGGGACCCTGTTCCCAAGCTCAGGTGGCCTGCCTCTGCTCCGCTCTCATAGGCCCCCAGCTACGACTCTGGTGCGGCCCAGGCCAGGCTCAGCCCTGTGAAACTGGTACATGGGCCTGGTCCTGGTCCTGCCCAGGGAGGTCCCCGGGCTCCTAAGCTGCAGACTGGTGACATCAGCAGCCAGGCCCTCAGACTGGCTCCACCAGCCAACCCCTGAACTGCCGGCTCTACCAGATCCTCTGATCCCCCCACCCATCTGTCCTTCCTTCTTCCTCCAGCTGCTTCACAACCCCCGGCATGATCGAACTGCCCCCAGCTTCCTGTGTTCCCACATTTGAGATTGTGTTGGGGCGGGGGGCGAGGGTTAGGGTCAGGGTAGCAGTAACTTCTTGTTTTCTGCCCTCAGCCTGGGGGGTTGGTGAAGGCTTAGATCCTTGCTCTGAGGCTCAGGTGGGAATTGAGGCCCTCTCCCTAGAATGCAGAGTACCCTCTTCTCTCACTGAGAAGGGCGGCTGGTCAGCTGGAGCTCAGGATTCTCCAGCCTGGAATTCTTCCCAGAAATCCTGACCAACCGGCTCCAGGCACCTGCCCTGTGTGCCTCCCAACTCCACCCTGGCACCGGAGGAACACCGGGGATGCCACTGAGAGAACCCTAAGGCCGAGTGGAGGTCAGGCATCTTTGGGGAGGCTCTTCTGAAAGTTCTCTGGGAAGGTTGGGGCCCTTTTTTGGGTTCTCTTCCTTCCATCCTGCTGTTGTCCTAGCTCCGCCCATGCGCCACCGGAGAGGAGAGAAGACAGTGAAAACGGGGTTGGCAAGATGACACAAGGAAGCAAACTTGAGGAAGGGCCGAGTTTGGTGATGCATCAGGCAGGGAGGGGCCTGGGGGAGTGGGGACTGAGACTCTGGGACCTGCCAGGGAGCCCTCCACACCCACACTGACCTTTGCCTGCCCGGTTCCAAGCCCTAGACCTGGCAGAGGGTGTGTGCCCACCTCTAACACTCTCAGGGGACACACAAGTAAAGATCAAAATTCCAGGGAAGTGTCAGGCAGGTCAGCCGAAGGGCTTTGTTGAAGGCTGCCACTAAGAACTTTTGAGGGGGAGGTAGGGCTCTGACCAGCTGAAAACGTGTGAGCACGTGTGGGCCCCAGTAGATTCTCAAGGAGCCAGGAAATGCCTTGTCACAACTCTCTCCCTTTTGTTTCCCTTTCCCCACCTAGCCAGGTTTGACTCAGTGCCTGAGCCCCTGAGCCGCTCCCCTCCCCTCTCTCCAGGAGACCCAAGCACCTCAGGGCTTTAAAGTCAGGACGAGGGGTGTGTCTGGGGGGATGGGCACCGTGGGAGCTGACACCCAGCTCAGCACCTTGGGAGTTGAGGCCAGGCTCTGCCCATCACTCGGTACCAATGCGGAAGCAAGAACACGAGTCTGGAATCCCCAACCAAGGTGCAGACAGCTGTGGCTCCCCCGAGAGCCCAACACACTGGGGCGCGCCCTACCAGCAGCTTCCTCGTCAGTACAACGGGCCTGACCATCTCATCCCTGAGCGCTCGGGAGGGCCGGCTGACAGCTAGTATTTTCAAGGGCTCTTCAACCACAGGATGCTCCTCATGAGGACCGATGCTGTTGTTCCAGAGGGTGGAGCACGGACACCCTGGTTCCTCGTGGGAACAGCCTTCTCGGCTGTGGTGAACGAGCCAGGGCACGGAGGGCCTCTGGAAGGGGCAGGAGTCATGGGAGAAGCTTTTATGAGTCCTTTTAGTTGGAGACTTGGAGCTGCCCAGGCCCCGACCAGAACCTGAACCCAAACCCGAGCCTTGCCCCAGCCCAGACCAGAAGGTGAGCTCAGGTTTTGCTGATTCTGCCCCAGTACAGAGACTTCGGTTCCCCACGCTAAGAAACAGCAGAACCGAGCAGAAGATGAAAGCGCGAGGGACAGCTGACACTGCCTCACCCTCTCCCTTTCTTGTCCAGAACAGCTGGCAGCAGTAATGGCGGCGGCGGCGACAGCGTAGCAGCCCGAGGTGGCCTCTCCATTGTTTATTCAGTCCCAATAAGTTAAAGAGCAAGGGTGGGGAAGGATCTCCTAGGTGAGGATGCTGTTAACTGAGGGCAACAGCTCAGCCAGGTGCTCAGAGGCGCCCACTGCCTGGCACAGCGGGTTGTCCTGCAGGTGGAGGAGGACCAGCCTGGGGCAGGAGGCAAGAGGCTGGAGCACTGTGGGCTGCCGGAGGCCTTGGGCAGGAGAGTCAAGGAAAGCGCGGCCGGTTCCCCCAGACCCATCTGCTCCCGTGTAGCCATCCCGGTTTTCCTTCTGGCACAGGGGCTGCTGCCTGGCAGTCCGGCTGCTGGGCATCCTGCATGCGGAGTAAGTCTCAGACTGCAAACCCCTGCCCCCAGGGCCAGTCAGGAAGCCCAAGCAGCGGGCCGGATGTGGTGCCAGGACTGGGGGTATATGGCCAAGGAGAAAGCCAGCTCTGGCTCCAGAGGCACCCACGACTCGACTTGACAATGTCCAAGGCTTGCTGAGTGGAAATGCAGGCCAAAGGCTGCTTTAACTTCCTTTGTTTTTTTTTTGTTTTGTTTTAAGTAGGCTCCACACCTGACACGGGGCTTGAACTCACAACCCTGAGATTAAGAGTCACATACTCTACCGAATGAGCCAGCCAGGAGTCCCTAATCTCCATTTTAAGTAAAATCAGAAATATAGATTTTTTAAATACGAAACTTCCTGATTTTTAAAATACCGTGCGGTACCCAAGAACATCTGCAGGCTGCTGGTCTGTGAACTGTGGCTTGAGGAAGTCACTTCCGCCCCGCGAAACTACCAGTGCACGTCACCGATGCCCACACGGCCCCAGGCTAGCCTCTCTCCTTAGCCCACACCACCAGAGCACCCCCCCTCCACTCCCCACACACTTGCTGTGTGTCCCTTCCCAGTGTGGCACCTCATCCCGCCTGCTGCCTGAAAGGCACCCAGGAGGAAGGATACGGTTGTTACACAGGGAGAGCTCCTGCAGCCGGGGCAGGCTGGTGACACCGTCCAGGGACTCTATGGCATTATCATTGGCCTGCAGGACCTGGGGAGCAGGGAGGGCGGGGAAGTAGAGGCAGGCAGGCAGCTGGCAGCCTGGGACTGGTGCAAGCAAGCAGGGAGACTGGGGTGATCAGCTTACAGTACAGGGAAGGCTGCTGGGGTCAGGCTAGGTGACGGAGGCAGAGAAGGTAAGGGGTCATCTGCGGGAGCTGGGAGGAGCCGGACACCTCTTTGTGGGGTGGGCAAACCTCTGAGCGGGAGGAGAGGGCAAAGGGCCACCCAGGACAGTGACGGAGGAGAGCTTTACCTCAAGGCAGCGCAGGGCAGCCAGGGCGGGGGGCAGGGCTCGCAGACGATTGTGTGACAGGTCCAGATGAGTGACCAAGAGCAGCTGCTCCAGATGGCAGAGTACCGTCAGATCCTGAGGAGGGGAATACTCAGTGAGACTTGAGGGAGGGTCTGCAGCCATGGCTCATGAGGCACTTACCCTCTGTGCCCCACACAGGCCCTTGGGGACCCTGGCCGAGAACAGGAACAGAGCAGGTGACGAGCTTACCTTACAACCCCGAGCAGTCCATGTCAAGGACAAGGGACAGACAAGGAGTGCTGGGGTGGGGAGGCGGCCTGGAGTGGTGGCAGGCATGGGGTGGACGAGGGCACTGGGGAAAGCACAGACACCGGCAGGAGCGGGCCTGCTGAGTCGGGGGATCAGTGTGGTGGCAGCAGAGGTGGGCGGCAGTGGCGTGACGAACTGCTGTGTTGGGAAGACTGACTGGGAAAGACTACAAAGAGGAAAAACAGACCCTGGGAGGTTTGTCAGACCTCTCTGGAAACGCCGCAGGCTTTAGGCGCTGGGGCCTGCCCCGGGGAGAGAAGCATCGGAGCGAGCGGGTGTGGGTGAGGGCTCGCCGTGGGGGAAGAATGAAGATGTGACTGGCCCTAGAGAACGGATGGCATGAGGCGGCCCTGGTGACTCAGGATTGGAGACTGGGTGACCAGAATGATGGGGGCAAATGACAGGAAGCAAGGCCAGGAAGAGGAGCAGGCTGGAAGGAAGATGGAGTCAACCTTGGTTAGGAAGAAAGTCCAGAAAGGCACATGAGGCTGAGGCCAAAGCCAGCGGCACAGCGAGGCCAGAGCGTCTCCGCTCAAGCACACGGAGTGGCCACAGAAGCTGGCCAGGTCATGAGGAGGAAGGGAGGGCCCGGAAGGCGCCTGCAGCAGCCGTACCTTGTGACCCAGGTGCAGCACGCGAACCTCGGCATACTCCATCTTGAGCACGCTGTTCTCTAGCAGGAACTTGCTGCGCAGGTCGTCCAGGTACGCGGCCCGCATCGGGTCCACAGCCTGGCGGGGAGGGGGACGGCAAGGAAGGCCCGTCAGCTGTCTTCCTGCTGCCCGCCGGGCCTCCCCGCTCCCTGCTCCCACAGGCCTGACTTGCCTTTAGGGTCTGGAAATACTGCAGCGTCTCTTTCTCATACAGGAGGGGGTCCAGTGCCCGCATCAGCAGGATGATGGTGAGCAGACACCCTGAGGAGAGGGTGAGGAAAAGGACTGTCTCTCCTAGATCCTCCTCTGCTCCCATCTCGAGACCCTTCCTGCTCTCCCCAAGAGGCCCTCCTGGAAAAGGGCCTCCTCAGAAGAGCAGGATCGCAGGGAATGGGGCCTCACACTTATTCTCCGGCTCCAGCTCCTGCAGCTCCTTACAGGACTCAAGTTCAGACTGGAGCACCGTGGACTTCTCCACCGACAGCTCACACCTGAGGATGCACAGGGCGGGGGAGGGGACGATGTCCACTCGGGGCACCAGTCGTCCCCAGTATCCAGTCTTCGAGACCATGTGCCCAGGCCCCCAGCCTCCCGCCCCAGGTGCCCAGTGCCCAGACTCCAGAGCCCCTCTCCTGGTCTGTGTGCTTCCCTGCCATCACCTGAAGAGCTGCTCATCCGTGGCCGAGTCCCGGCACCAGCCCTCCTGGCGGCCTGGGAACAAGAACCGGTGGTAGAAGGGGACCACTGTGAGAGCAGGAGGGACGAAAGTGCTGCCGCAAGGGGGAGAGGTAGAGGCTGTGTCACCTTTTAAAAGCACACACTCCTTTTGGGCATCGCCTGCTGTCCAAATGACACGAAATGTATGCTGGGGCAACTGGTCATTGAGGGAGGCGGCAGGCAAGTCACAGAGCTGGGAGCACTGGGTTAAGGAAACGCTTGAGCCTCATCACTTCTCTGACTGTCCCACTCCAGCCCCGCCTCAACCCCAAACTCTGCTCCACCGATCCTGGGATACCCAGACGTGGCTGGGCCGGGTCCTGCCATCTGGGGTCCGCCACTCCACAGCCAGGGGTGACTCGTCCACCATGAGCAGCAAGGTCTCTGTCCCGGACCCCACCTGGCCCAGGGGACAAAGACAGACCCATCAGCCCCAACGGCACCAGACCCACATCCATGATGCTCTCCGGCAAAAGCTGCAGGACTCACTAGGACGGGCCGAGAGAAGGAGACAGTCAGACAGGCCTCATCCCGGCTCACGTGCAGGCAGCGCAGGGCATCCTGGGGGTCAGCTGGGGGGAGACACACCCTCAGGTCTCCTTAAATCCTCTTCCATTCCTTCCACGCCCGAAACGCCCAGCCTCTTTCCCCACTGCTCACCTCGTCCCAGAAGCCAGCGGTGATAGAACCAGGCGCTCTGATCATTGGGGTCAGTGAAGAAAGCATTTTGTACCAGCTCCAATTCTGCAAGGGGGCCAAGGAGGCACAGGCTATGGCCAGGACCCTGGGGGGCCCCTGGCCACCCCAGCATCCCACCCGCGCCCTGGAGTATCGCCAGCCCTCAGTTCCATTCATCTGTTGGCCCCGCACCATGGCTGCATCTTTCCCACTGGACACTCGAGTCCCCCCGCAGCCGGGGGTTGACTCTTAGGCACCCCCAAAGCCAAGCACAAAGTGGGGGCTCAACGAGCCCAAGGAGAGGTTCAGGGACAGGGTTAAGAAACAGCACTGAAAAGGCAGCACCACAGAGTCTTCCCCAGTACCTTCTGACCCTGCTGACCTTTGAGGAGCACATCCTCAGGGAGACGTCCCTGCGGTCCAGAGTCTGGCTGGGGGTGCAGCTGGGGCAAGAGACAGGAGCGGTAATGCCAGGAGGAGTAGTTGGAAAAGTTTCGGGTGATGAGGCTGTCAGTGAAGGCTAGCTCCTCTGCAGGGGGCACAGCTGCCTGTGCGGCCACAAAGCGCCGGTAGTCCCAGCAGTGAACTACAGGAGTGACAGCACATCTCAGAAGCAGGGCCGGGGAGCCGCACGGCTACAACCCCTGGAGCTCCCGTGGAAGGCCTCAGAAACACCTCCGTGTGCTCTACAGGGCATGCGTTTGGTTCCATCACCTCTGTGGGCCTGTCCTGGTTGTCCCTCCCAACTCTGGGCCTTACTGAGGCGCCAGGACCCAGGGCGTGGGGCACAATCAGCAGGCAGGCACGTACAGTTCCGCTCATCGACCTCGAGGAAGCGGGCACATAACTCCAGCTCCCGGGCCCAGTTGGGCTCCGGCAGGCGGCCCAGCAGCCAGCAGCGATGGTGCCAGGTACCATACGACTTGGGGTTCACCCGCAGGCAGCTCTCCAGGAAGCCCAATTCTGTCTTCACCAGAGCTGCCAACTCCTCGGGGGACCTGCACTCAGAGGGAAATGGGACTCAGGGCCCTCCAACACTCAACCTCAGCTCAGCTCGCCCCTGACTTTCTAAACCCGGCCCTCCGCTCCCCTCTGCCTATGCCCCTGGCTGACCCATTCTTCCTCTACCCCTGGACCTAGGCAGGGTAGGGCCAGGGCCATTTTCCTGGGGCCCTGAACTCCTACGCACTTTTGGGCCTCCAGCCGCTGAAGCACCTCGCGTCGACAGTTCCAGAGGGTGGCAAAGTCGGGGTTGGCTCCCAGAATCTGGCTTGTCAGTTCCAGCACTGATTCATCCAGCTCACCAGCCTGGCGCTTAGAAGACAAGTAGCAGGGTCAGAAATTCTATCAGTCTCTCACTGCAAGGCTAAATAACATAAACAGAACTACTGAAAATTCTGTAAACCCCACACTACATGATAGGAACCAGGCAGAGCGCTTTAGGGGTTTGCGGGTATCCTCTCATTGAATGTTCACAACAACCTTATGCAGTAAGGCCCATTTTACAGAAGAGCAAACTGAAACTTAAAGAGATTCAGTAACTTGCCCAAGGTCACACAGCTTGTAAGCAATGGAATCCAAATATGGGTCCAGGCAGTCTGATTCTAAGGCCCAGCTCTTGGCCTCTGTGATATACTAAGAGGGCCACCTGGAGAAGGGGCTACCTCTCAGGGCCCCACCTTCTGGAAGACAGTCTGGGTGGCTGACTGATATAGCTTCAGCTTCTGCTCCCGCTCTAGCCTTTTGGCCTCCGCCTGCTCTTCCGATGTCTTCACCTTCAGGCGCCCGTGCTACAGGGATGGAGGGATTGGAAAGGTGCAGGCTGCCTTGCACGGGCAGACTCACCGAACCCCCCCAACTGCGGAGCTCCAGGTTTATAGACGACAACGGAGGCAAGGCCACGAGAGCCATGGGCATGCGGAGGTGAGGGGCTTGACACAAAGGTCTCACCATGGTGCCGGCTCAGGGCTCAGGACAGGGGAAGGGGTCCAGTGGAAGCCCGAGGAACCTGGGGAAAGAAGTGTCAATCATGGGAGCCCCGCCCCCGCTAGCCCCGCCCCCAGCGAGTCCCCGGAAGACCCACGTGAGCCTTGGCGGAGACCCCCGGGGCGTGAAAGGGTCCTCGGACAAGCGGCGCTAGTCCTGGAGGAGGGGCCCACCTAGACCCGGACTCGTACCCGTGTCGCCCGATCCTCTCCGAGGCCGGACCCAAGTCGGGGCACCTAAGCAATGGGGACCACTCCCGTGCCTGGAGACTACCGCTACCCGCCCACCCCACGGATCCCAGACACTCCCGCCCCCCGCGGGCGGACCCACCTGCGCTGAGGGGAGGCGTGGGGCACGCAGAGCTGCGGCGCCCGCCACCGAGCCCGGGCGCAGGCTAGAGCGGCGCCACGCCCCGGCTCTTCAAGACGCAGCGCCCTCTGCAGGCCTGGGGTGGGGCCGGAGGCGCGTGCGCTCGTCCTCTCCCGAAAGGTCAAGTCCCTATAATTAGCCGTCTGGTGCCTATGAGTGTGCGTGCGCGACGGTGTAGCGCGCGTGAAAGCCGTGGGGCTTGTAATTTCAGTCAGCTGCTCAAACTGCAGTTTTTTCAACAGCGGGGGACTCACGCAGTCACTATCCCACTGACCTCACTCTGGCTGCGTGGGCCGCCTCCTAGTTGGCACATCTAACGGGTGGAGTTTCCACTGACTTTTGTAGTTTTTATGCAGCCGACTTCCTTCCGCTTGATACCCTCTCCTGGCTTCTCCTGCACCTCTGTCCCTCCTCATCTGTTCATCTTCTTCTCCCCTAAAACTTGGTGATCTCCAGGGCCTTTTCCTCACCCCCTTTCACATCACACACTGTTCCTGGAAGAACATTCACAAATCCAAGCCTTCTCCTGCTTGGAGTTGGAGCTCCCCAGAGCTCTCTCCTGGACCCACAGATTTTCTGGCCCCACACTTTCTCTGGGTGACTTCATCCACACTCATGGTTTTAATTACTACCTGTGAGCTGATAACACTCAAACTTGTGTCTCCAGCCCAGATGTCTCAGCTGTAAAAATAAACTGGGGGGGGGAGGGGGGGTAAATAAATAAATAAAATGTGTGTGTGTATACACACACACATATACATATTCAAAAGCCTATTGGATATGACCTGGGTGTTCCAGAGACATCTGAAACCCCAAAAGTAAAAAGATACTGTATCCCATCCATTCTTAAACCTTGGCCTTTATGGCTCTTCCGCCGCCATTTTAAATCCAGCTCCATACAACGCTCCGCCGCCGCTGCTGCCCCGACCCGGACTGCGTGCCAGCAGCCCCCGGCCGATAACTCCGCCACCATGGAGGACGTGAACGAGTACAGCAACATAGAGGAATTCGCAGAGGGATCCAAGATCAACGCGAGCAAGAATCAGCAGGATGACGGTAAAATGTTTATTGGAGGCTTGAGCTGGGATACAAGCAAGAAAGATCTGACTGAATGTTTGTCTCGATTTGGGGAAGTTGTAGACTGTACAATTAAAACAGATCCAGTGACTGGAAGATCAAGAGGATTTGGATTTGTGCTTTTCAAAGATGCTGCTAGTGTTGATAAGGATTTGGAACTGAAAGAACACAAACTGGATGGCAAATTGATAGACCCCAAAAGGGCCAAAGCTTTAAAAGGGAAAGAACCACCCAAAAAGGTTTTTGTGGGTGGATTGAGCCCAGATACTTCTGAAGAACAAACTAAAGAATATTTTGGAGCCTTTGGAGAGATTGAAAATATTGAACTTCCCATGGATACAAAAACAAATGAAAGAAGAGGATTTTGTTTTATCACATATACAGACGAAGAGCCAGTAAAGAAATTGTTAGAAAGCAGATATCATCAAATTGGTTCTGGGAAGTGTGAAATCAAAGTTGCACAACCCAAAGAGGTATATAGGCAGCAACAGCAACAACAAAAAGGAAGAAGAGGTGCTGCAGCTGGTGGACGAGGTGGTACTAGGGGTCGTGGACGTGGTCAGGGCCAAAACTGGAACCAAGGATTTAATAACTATTATGATCAAGGATATGGAAATTACAATAGTGCCTATGGTGGTGATCAAAACTATAGTGGCTATGGTGGCTATGATTATACTGGGTATAACTATGGGAACTATGGATATGGACAGGGATATGCAGACTACAGTGGCCAACAGAGCACTTACGGCAAGGCGTCTCGAGGGGGTGGCAATCACCAAAACAATTACCAGCCATATTAAAGGAGGACATTGGAGAAAACAGGAGGAGATTGCTAAAGTTAACCCATCTTGCAGGACGACATTGAAGATTGGTCTTCTGTTGATCTAAGATGATTATTTTGTAAAAGACTTTCTAGTGTACAAGACACAACTGTGTCCAACTGTATATAGCCGCCAATTAGTTTTCTTTGTTTTTACTTTGTCTTTTGCTATCTGTGTTATGACTCGATGTGGATTTGTATTTATACAAATTTTATTTGTATGATTTCATGTTAAACCTCAAATAAATGCTTCCTTATGTGAAACAAAACAAAACAAAACAAAAACCTTGGCCTTTATGTTTCCTATTGTAGAGAATGGCACTATTCCCTCCTCACTTTTCCTTGGTACCTCTTAAATACTCTCTCCATTCCCACTGCACTAGAAATTAAGCTCCTTTCTTCTCTGATTGTTGAAAGTCTTTTCAATGTTCCCTCATCTCCACTCTGTCTCATCCATTATGAGTTCATCCTCTGTGCTGCTGGATCAACTTTCCTAAAGATGCAGTTTTGATCATGTCACGTCTCTGCCTAAAAGCCTTCTATGGCTCCTGGATCATCTCAGGAAGGTTTCCTGGTGAGCCTTCCTGGGATTCGAGATGGCCAGTGAGTGTGTCTGCGTGAGTGAGCGTATGTGATGTATTTGTGAGAAGTGTGTGTCCATGTGGCACGTGTTTACAGCTCACATTTAAGAAAGTATTTCTGTATATTTCTTTAAATTCTTTATATTTCTTCCACATCTTTCTCAGTTCCTGGAAATGTATCTAAAGTGCCCACTGTATAGTCTTTCTTAGGCCCTGCAACAAATTACAGAGGAAAAGAGACACTTTTACTCATGGTCCTAGCAAGGAAAGCGTCACACCACTTATTGGTTATCTTTGTGTCAGGCATTGTGACAGGAGCTTTGCACACACACAGGATTACCTGTGGAGGCAGTAAGCAGAGTACTTGTGAACATGGACTCTTGGGCGCCTGGGTGCAGATCCTGGTTTTGCCACTTACTAGCTGTGGGATCTGGGGCAAGGGACTTAACCTGTTGTTTCCTTTGTGTCTCAGTTTCTTCAACAGTAATGTAGAAAAAGTATTACCTACCTGGGAGAGTTGATGTGGGGATTAAATAAGAGAATCTATGTAAAGTGCTTAGCTTAGAACAGTGCCTATACCAAGGCAGGGCTCAATAGATAGTAATGGTAGTAATATTATTATTTCTAATCTTCATGAAAAATATATGGGACATTGAGGCTCAGAAAGATTAAGTAAATTGCTAAGGGCCATCCGTGTAGTAAGTGGCCAAATGGGACCTGTGTCTGGTCTGGTCCAGCTCTCCCCCTTCACCAAGTCCTTTTTTTTTTTTCTCTTTCTTTTTTCTGTCACCACCTGCTCTTGCTTCCTGCTCTATACACACTCACATGTACAACCAGATACCTGGGAACACAGATGCCCACAGGTGCAGATTTTCCAGGTGCTCTCTTATATCCTAATCACTAAGGGAGGAGGAAAGGGGCTGGTTGAAGGCCAGAGTAGGCATGAAATGATTTTTAGTGATTAGCAATCTTGAAACTGGAAAGGTTGAATCATATAGGCTTAAGAGAGGAAGTGAGTCTCAGGAAAGAACCTGCGTCTGAGAAGATAGGGCCCAGTTTAGGAAAGAGAGGGCGGGAAGGACATTTAAGGTATGTACTGGGACGCAAAGGTGGGGGAGAGAACAGACCTGGCTGGCTGGCAGATACCAGGTAACTTTGGAGGTAAGAACGATGGAATGAATGACAAGCGTCTTGCTTTAAGGCAAAGGGCGCTATCAGGAGTTATATTTGGTCTCCTGTGTGGGAGAAGAGGGAATCACACAGGTGTCAGGGCTGTAATCTGAATGATGTTTAAGGAGGAGATCTTACTGCCCTCTATGTGGAGAAAGGAACAAGCAATAATTGAGTACCAACTGAAGCCCACACATCGTCTTTAATGTACTCACTACCTATATCAAGTTGGTATTTTTATCCATATTTAAAATGAGGAAACAATGGATATAGTAGCTTCACAGAGGTTAAGTGGCTTCCCAAGGTCATACAGCCGGGAGGAAACACAGTCAGAATTCAAACCAAAGCCTGGGTGGCTGCCTACCACATAGGTGGGACGGACATTTGTAGAGGCTCAAATTTGAGCTTCTTGAGGCTTGGAACCCTTGTTCTCTTCATGCTGACCCCCTCTTCCCCTGCCAATTATTTCTCTGCAACGACTCCCCAACACACACACACACACACACACACAAAACCACTCCCCAGCACACACACACACACACACACAAAACCACTCCCCAACACACACACACACGCGCGCGCGCACTCGCGCACGTTTACAATATTCCTAGAACCCTGAGCCAGTCATGGACCAGAGATGGTTTGGAGGGAGGAAGGAGACCATGAGCCCTGGGTCAGGGCCCCAGTCAAAGTTTGGCTAGAAGCCATGGTCCGAAGGCGAGGAGAGTAAGGGAGAGGAGGGTCCCGGCGCCAGTGCTGGGCCTTGTGCAGAGTGTGGCAGCGTGTGAAATATGCTGATATTTGTTTAGTATCAGAGCTGGGCTTCAGAGTGTGCTGGGTGCCAGGGGCACAGTGCAGGACCAGAAAGACTTGGTCTCTGTCTTCCTGGAGCTAGACTTAATCCAGTGCTGTGCTAGACTAGAACTTTCTGCGATGTGGAAATGTTCGATGTCTGTGCCATCCAGTGTGGTCACCACTGGCCTCATGTGGCTATTGAGCACCTGAAATGTGCCCAGTGCAATGGATCTAATCTAATCTAATTTTAATTCATTTACGTTTGAATAGCTACATGGGGCTAGTGGCTAGTATTGGACAGAACAGTCTCATGGCTGAGACAGACGTGTCAGCATGTAAGCTAGAATAGGACAGGGGCCCATGGGGAAGGGGCGCTGACCCATACTGAGGTCAAGGGGAGTTTGTTCTAGATCTGGTGATATATAATGGTTTAGCATTTCTTTTCTTAAAACTCCTAATGTTTCTTTTTTCTTCCTGTAAAACTTGTAAATGAAGAGCAACATATATACTGAAAGTGTACAGCTTTGATCCTTCTATTTTAAACTCCCCAGCCCCAGGTATGGGGAAGGGGTTATTGTCTTCTAGAAATACAGAGAGGGACGCCTAAGTGGCTCAGTCGGTTAAGTGTC
Organism: Potos flavus; assembly: GCA_028534135.1. Lineage (NCBI taxonomy): Eukaryota > Metazoa > Chordata > Mammalia > Carnivora > Procyonidae > Potos > Potos flavus. Next base: position 63,398,568 of record CM052896.1, read on the forward strand.
TGCCTTTGGCTCAGGTCATGATCCTGGGGTCCTGGGATCAAGTCCTGCATCAGGCTCCGAGCTCAGTGGGGTGTCTGCTTCTCCCTCTGCCTGCTGCTCCCCCTGTTTGTGCTAGCCCTCCCTCTCTCTCTCTCTCTCTGTCAAATAGATAAATAAAATATTAAAAAAAAAAAAGAAATACAGGCAGTAGAGAGCAATCTGAGGAGGGGGGGCCAGTGAGTGGATATAGACCCATTATGAGGTAAGACTTTCTAATAATTAATGCTGTCTAAACATGGAATGAGTGAGCTGTGAGCTTACCATCATGGGAGGTAATCAAGCATGTGTTGTTCAACCACTTCTTGACAATGTGGTCGAGGACATTGAAGGACCCACCCCAAAGTTCTGAAAGGTTCTGATCCTTTGGATGGATCCTTTGGATGGCCCAGAATGACTCAAAGCCCAAGAAGATCCTCTATATCGCCCATTCCCCCAGAGTCCTGGAGTTCCTTGGCCACTTGGTCTGAGTGCTTGGATTTTTTTTCTCTTCTCCCTGCTCCCCAGTTTCTTCTGCCAGGCTGGGAAAATTCCTCGATGGCCCGCGGTGCCACCATATGCCCACAGCACACTTCCTGGCTGGGGAAAAGGAAGGAATGGGCTCACTGATGATATGGGGAGGACAAGCCAAAAGACAGGAGGACCCCAAAGAGAAAGTCCCTGTGACAGTGCATCATATTTCACCCAGGGCACAGTGGGTGCTGACTCATGCTGGCATTTCTGAGGGAAGAGATGCAGGGAAAGCATCCAGGAAATGGGGCTGAAAAGCTGGAAAAACTCCCTGAGCCAGAACTGGAGCCTCTGTTACAGGACCAGGCACTGCACGGGGCAGGGGGGTGGGCGGTGTCTATGACCATGACAGCATTGCCTTACAATCGCTCAGAGTGAGATAGGGATGCTGAAGGGACTCCTTCTTAGAAAGGCTCCACTTCTGCTGTTTCTCTGCTAGGCCTCATTCACTCATGCTGTGTAGTTCCCCTTGCATCCGAGTACACCCAAGGACTCCTTTGCTCCCACTCCAAAAGAGAGGCAAGAAAATGAATCATTCTCTGCGCTTCATCCCAGGCCCCCGTACGCTTGATAACATCTAAGGAGAACCAGATCCTGGCATGTTCCAGGACATTTGCTTCGAACAAACCTTGGTCTGCATTGGTGTCAATACCCCCTACCTTCAGTGATTTATGGACTAACAGTGACACCTGCCTTTGATCGGACCCTACCCTAGATGCCTGGAGGAACGTGTGCCCTGGACCCCTTTCCAGAATAAACCGCTAGCCCCCAGCAATGGAGAGACTCACTCCTTTTGTTGAGTATCCCAGACACTCCGTCTGCTAAACTCTATCACTTACGCTATTCAGTAAACTCTGCTCTCACTTCCTCCTGGGTTGAGTTTGAATCCTATCCTATGTGAAGCCAAGGACCCTCTTGGCTGGTCCTGTGGCACCCCCTCCAGGTCCTCCGACCCAGCCTGCCCACATCAAGAGCACTGGTGGAGGTGGGAATGTGGCCAAGAAGCTCACTGCCTGGCAGGGCCTGAGTGGCGACCACCCCTGAACAACACCAGGGGGCGCTTTGGGTTGAGGGCATATAAAATGTGAGTAGTGCCAGGAGGCAGCAGCCTTGAGGCTCTGCGCCCACGTGAGAAACAGAAGCCTTGGAACAAGGTGAGACTATGGGTGCCTAGAGCAGGAAGGGGTAGATGCTCCGGTTGATAGATGAATATGGGGGACGAACAACTAGTTCTGGAAAGGAGGAACTGCTTTCTTGGGGGTAAACCCAGCCCTGAGCCCTTCCCTGTCCCCTTCACTCATTCAACGATAGCAACTAGGTGTCCTCTGTGCTGGACATGTGACAGGCATGGGGGCCATGGTGGTGAGGAAAACACAGATACGGCTCCTGCCCTCATGGAGCTCCTGGCCCAGAGTAGGCGTGTCCAGTAGAATTTTCTGGACGATGGAAATAGTGTAAAGAGGCAGTCAAATAACTGTATAAGCAAATGTAAAGTTATAGTCATGCCCTTACAGAGAGGGGTGTCATGCTGGATGTGTCCTATGAGGGGGGGGCTGCCCTGTCGAGGGTGGGGAAGATTTCCCAGGGAAGTGAGCTTAGAGGTGGGGCTGTCGATTTGAGGCTGGTTGCACACCTCCTCTGTACCACTCCAACAATGGGGGCTGTGGGGCCTGCATTCTAGCCCATTCTGTGGGGTACAGCACCCCCATTTCCACTCTCACTGTGAACTACCCAAGGAGGCTCGTTTCACCGCCTCGTCCCCTCACCTGGCCTGGAGTCACAGTGGTTGCTCAACAAACAGTTACACAATCCAGCCAATCATCAGGCAACCTTCACTGAGCTCCAGAACACCCCGAGACTGCGGAGGCCCCTGCTGCCATTGAGCTTATACTTGAGTGGGGAGACACACCCTGTAGAAACAAATACATACAAAAGGTGATTTCAGCCAGTCATAAGTGCCCCAAGGAAAATTAAAGAAAGGACTGATGTGGAGCTGGCAGTGGTTGTGGGAGTCCTGGAAAAGAATGGATGAGTGAATGAATGAATGGTGAGCACTTAAGGTCAGAGCACTCACACTGCACCCCCACTGCGCTGGGGCAGGGATTATTAGGAGGGGAGCCAAGACTCTCAGATCCCAGGGCGGGGAGCTTGGGGCAAGGTAGGGAGGGGTGGTCAAGGGTGGCTGCACTCCAGGCCTCATGGGCAGGGCTGAGGGCTTGGGGAGGAAATGGACAGGGAGTGCTGTGGAAACTCAGAATTCCAAGTAAGGAAGGAGTACGCCAGAAGTGCTGACAGGAGCAGGACTGTGTGCTGCCCCCCGCCCCCAACATTCATGACTCAGGTTTGAGCTCAGAGGGGAGGGGTGGGGCAGGAGGGCCTGGCTTTGAGGTTCAGGGAACTTGCCTTGGGTTGGCCAGCCTCCCCGGGGCCTGACCCCGCAGAGGTCCACAGGGGTGAGGGCGGATAGAGGGGCGGAGGGAGGCCCAGCTGGCAGCCTTACTGGGCAGTCCTTTCCCAGGCCCAGACACCTGAGCAGGGGTCGTGGAGGCTGAGATGTGTATGGTGAGTGGGATTGAGGCCAAGGACTGAGGAATACTAGAGAGCGGGAGTCTGGGGAGGGTCAGTCCTGGACACATAGGTTGGCCCAGCCCATCTGGCTCCGGGAGGGAAGTGGGACCCTTTCCAGGAGCTCCCACAGGGCTTGGGAGCTCAGCCACATTCTGGGTACTTCAGGCACTGTGCTCTTCTGTCTGCAGGGTTCAAAGGTTCTGTGACTGTGGGGTTTGCGGGGGGCAGGGGGGGGTGTCCAAAGGCCCAACCCCTGACCCGGAGGGATTGTCAACCTTATCTAGTGGATAAGGCGAGGACATCTATGGCTCTGATACTAGTCAAGAGCCAAGTGAGTGTCAAAGGTTCCCCAGAAAGGGGCAGGAAGAAGGCAGAAGTTTCCAGGACATTGAGATGGGTCTCATGAGAACAATTCTGGCAGGTAGAAATGGGGTTGGGGTTGGGAGGCGGTGGCACCTCAGGGAACAGAACAGCTGGAGCAAAGGCGTGGAAGGGAGCGCGATCAAGTTGAGAGAAGAGCAACTCTGAATTTGGCCAGGGCACCCTTGGGTTGAGTGAATTTGGGAACACTTTACCATCCTGCCCAATCGCCAACCCTCTCTGCTAAAAAGAAAAGATCCTCCCAAACCAAAACCAAACACCCCCAACAAAACCAAGCAGCAGAGGCAGGGGGATGCTTAGGAACGAGCCCGTGCTCTGGAGAGATATGTGGAAGGTAGATTCTTTGGCTATAAAGACTTTCAACCTGGACAAGTACCTCAACTTTTCCGAGCCTCAGTTTCCAAAGCTGTAAGAGAGTACTTACCTCACATGGCAGATGGGAAAAGATTAAGTAAGACCTGGGCGGACTGCTCAGGTCATTTGCTCAATAGATGCCAATTCCCTCAGCTTCTACCATAACATGAGTCTCTGGCTGGCTCAGCTGTGTTCAAGTGACAGTGAAACTCCAAAGCCGAGTCACCTTTGCTCGCTCCTGTGTGAGCCCCTCTGGGGATGCCAGGCATTGTCTGTTTGTGGAGTTCTGGCTTTGCTTGTTTCTTCTGGAACCACCTCTGCAAGGAGCGGGGAGCCAAGACCAGCTCGCTGGAGGACAGGGGCATCTGTGTCTGTGCCTGCTAACAGAGATTGCACCGAGCTGACCCTACTTCCTCCCTCTGCCTCTTTCCCAGTATTTCTCACAGGCTCCTCCATTTCCAAAGGCCTAGAAAGGGGTCCTTTTCCCTCCTAGATTCCCTCATTATCGAGTGAAGCACAAGCAGCTTCCAGTTCCTCTGGTCTTCCGGCACACAAGCCCAGCCAGGCCCTGGACCCCTTGACCTTGCCCCAAGCAAGCCGGCCCACTTCTCAGCTCCCCGAGGCGCCTCAGTAAAGAAGGCCGCGGCATCCACCCCGAGAAGGTCCAGCCTGTGC